>OX393550.1:79278338-79638338 GCA_947650365.1 Chamaelirium japonicum | reverse complement strand
TGTTATATTTCAGATTAACGGTTACAACAGACGTTCGATAAAACTTCTAACATTTGATGCCCCTAGGAGTTTTAGAATGTGCTGATTTTTTGTGGATGTTCTATCTAAGATAAGGTGCTTATGCTCACAAAAAATCAGCACATTCTAAAACTCCTAAGGGCTTTAAATTGTTGGCATCCCATTTCGTCGAATAGGCTGGAACATCTCTCTCTCTCTCTCTCTCTCTCTCTCTCTCTCTCTCTCTCTATATATATATATATATATATATATATATATATATATATATATATATATAGAGAGAGAGAGAGAGAGAGAATACGGCGTATGAGCTGCTAGCCTATTTGACAATATGAGCTGTCAACTCTTAACCATCCGATTCAAATCAACAATCGTCCATTATTTTTTAAAAAAACTTAGCTGTAATACATGTAACCCACCCGTCTGATTTTTTTTTTAAAAAGAAACCTTATCCTCCGTCCCCCACCCCCCCCCACCCCTCTCTCTTTCTCTCTCTTTCACTCTCGCGATTGCCCCGACCCCGGCGACCCCCTTCGGCCGCTGAAACTCCGACGCCGACGGCGGCAGCCCCTCCCCGATCGGCAGGGAGAGAGAGACAGGCCTCCACCTCCCGCTCCCCCCTCCGGGGTCCGGCGCACAGGCGGGCCAGGCCGGAGATCCGGTGCCGGTGGACGACAGGCCGGGGGCGGCGGGCCAGGCCGGGGGACGGCGGCAGCCCTGATCGGTAGGGAGAGAGAGACAGGCGCAGGGGGGTGGCGGGCCAGGCCGGTGGACGACGTGCAGGGGGCGGCGGGCCAGGCCGGTGGACGACGTGCAGGGGGCGGCGGGCCAGGCCGGAGACAGGCGCACGGGGCGGGGGCCGCCTCGGGAGACGGGCGCAGGGGTCGGGGGCCAGGCCGGAGACAGGCGCAGGGGGCGGCGGAAGGTCACAGGGCTCCGGTGCCAGGGACGACACACAGTTTGGCCGGAGGCGGGCGCAGGGCCGGGGGCCGAGCCGAAGACGGGTGCTGCCGGAGGGGGAGCCGATCGGGGGCCGGGCCGGAGGCGGGCGGGTGGCTGCTGCTCGAGATCGAGAGAGAGAGAGAGGGGTTGCTGCTGCTATTTGTATTTTTAATTTAAAAAATTTTGGACGGTGTGATCTCCGCGATCGGACGGCTGCCAGCGACAGCCCATTTGAGCAAATGGGCTGTCAGCTCATACCCCGTATTCTCTCTCTCTCTCTCTCTCTCTCTCTCTCTCTCTATATATATATATATATATATATATATATATATATATATGGGAATGCATCGGTGCGGTCTGCGATCCGCAGCCGTCCGATGCATCGGCCATCTGCATCCGATGCACGGAGTGGTGCATCGGACGGCTGCAGACCACGGACCGCAGGCCACACCTAAGCATTCCCCTTTATTTATATATATATATATATATATATATATATATATATATATATATATATATATATATATATATATACGGGAGGGATACTCTTACTTATGGGATCTTACTTATGTAATTACACACCGCCTTTTAGTCTTTTACCCACCCTAAAGGTTTTAGAATTTGATGAAACTTGGTGGGGATGCTATCTATGGCAAGTTGACCATCCTTGTCAAAAACCATCAAATTCTATAAGCTTTAGGGGCATCAAATATGCTATTTAAATTTACAGTTAAAATGAACGATCGATAAAGCTTTTAACATTTGATGCCCCTAGAGGGTATAGAATTTGATGGTTTTTGGTGAGGATGATCAACTTGTCATAGATAACATCACCACCAAGTTTCATCAAATTCTGAAAAGTCTAGTGTAGGTAAAAGGCGGTGTGTAATTCCATAAGTTACCATTCCACAAGTATCCATGCCCATATATATATATATATATATATATATATATATATATATATATATATATATATATATATATATATATATATATATATATATATATAGGATCAGGATCAACAGCCAACACGCGAACACCGGTGCCAAACACATCAATAGAGGTCCTTAGAGGTTTTCAAATTTGCTAAAATTTGGTGAGGATGATCACCTACCAATAGATAGCAAGTCCACAAAAAATTAGAATATTCTAGAATTTCTAGGTGTGTCAAATGTGAAGAGCTTTATTGACCGTCTATGCCAACCGTTAATTTGAAGATGATCATTTGACGCACCTAGAAGTTTGAGAATGTTCTAATTTTTTGTGGGTATGCTATCTATAGTAAGGTGATCAACCTCACCAAATTTCAAAACCTCCACGAACCTCTATGAATGTGTTGGCACCATAACAGTTGGCTGCGGAACCCGACCATATATATATATATATATATATATATATATATATATATATATATATATATATATATATATATATATATATATATATATATATATATATATATATATATATATATGTGTGTGTGTGTGTGTGTGTGGGGGGGGGGGGGGGGGGGGGGGGGGGAAACAGGAAATGAGCTGCCAGCCTATTTCGGCGAAATGGGCAACCACCCATTTCCTCTTAGGAGTTTTAGAATGTGCTCATTTTTTGTGAGCAGAAGCACCTTACTTAGATAGAACACCCACAAAAAATCAACACATTCTAAAACTCATAGGGGCATCAAATGTTAGAAGTTTTATCGAACGTCCGTTGTAACCGTTAATCTGAGAGAGAAGAGTGTGACGCCAGTACAAGAAATGACAATGTGTTGTTGCCCTCTCACCTAATAGAGGAGTGTGAAGCCAGTACAAGAAAATGACAATGTGTTGTTGCCCTCTCACCTAATAGAGGAGTGTGACGCCAGTACAAGAAATGTATGAAGAGGGAAGTAAATCATGTATCACCTAATAGGGAAGCAAATCATATAAACATAAATATACTTGGCATATCCTTAAACACATGGCGAAACATCAATACTTACAACTTGTAAATTGTAACCAAGCCTTACCCCCATCGAATGGGTTAGCTAGTCGAGTGTTCCAGAAAGGATTGAGCAAAGGCTTTCTGATAGGCTGTCAATCAAACATAATCTCCCAGAATTTGGTCAAACACCCTGGGATAGTTCATGGTATGCGGGGTATGGTGCAGGGGGAAAGGACTTGAAAAGTTCAATGATTACTTGCAACTCGAAGGGAGAATCTAGGAAATTCAGAATTATTTCAGATCTGAGTTTGAGACACTATGAAGTGGGTAAGAGACCCTAAAAGGGGTTCTAGTGGCTGCCTTCTATTATGAGGATCAAGGATCTATTATGATTTTAAGTTTTTAACCAAAGACAAGAATTATTATCATGGGAAACATGAAGCAAAAACTTTTTAGGTTGTTCTTTCATGTTGATTATATAATAATGTTATTTTAAAAGATTCATGATCTAACATTAACCATGATGACCATGGAGAAACACACAGAGAAGTCCAATCATTTTCGGTTTATGTTAGACTAATGGAACCCATGGGGCAACTCACTACGCGCTACTTAGCTGATTTCTATGTGACAATCAATGATGAGTTCAGAGTTGCAAGCACACAAACTCCCGAAAATACCTACCAAATGACAAGGCTAGCAGAGAAGTGAGTTTTATGTTTGGAACAGCAGACTTCTTTTCAAAGCCCTGCAGCAACTACAAATGTACGAGGGTAGTACCGATCACGTAGTTGCAGGTCTGTCCAAGTGGCAATTTTGAGTAAAAGAGACCAAGAATGTAATCCAAAGTAGCCGGAAAAGCAGATGGCATTATGGATAAAGTATCATCAATCACAGAAACATGAGCAAGCAACACTAACAATGTGAGATGTTTCTCTTGTTGAGAGAGAGTTGACATGTCTTATGCATGTCCGCTTGAAGCGGCCTGATCTGCATCACTAGATCCTCATTGTCTTTTTTTATTTTGCTGAAAACATTATATTTAGTGCTTCGTTTCAGCTTTTCAGGTCATTTTATCTATGTTTTTAGACATTTTACGCATTATTATTGGTTTAGCCTATTTCCCTATCATGCAGAGATGTCCACGACCTCATTCGGAAGCTTTTCGGATCACCAGGGCTATTTCGAATGTGTTTTCAGCTATATTATTATAAAATTTGGCATAACATGTTCTACAAGGTGCCGACGGCTGATTAAAACTCGTACTGATGGTTACATGGTGGAAACTTAAAAATAAGGTGACATGGCACTTTAATGGGCTTTTAAATTTCCTCGGGGCCCACTTAAAAAGTAAACACTTGAGTTAAACGTGAAAAGAATATAAATGTAACATTGTTACCACAGTTTCTATAGTAAATTACCCGTACAAAACCCAAAATTGGCTAAAACAGATCTTACACAGCAAAATCGTCAAATTGAGAAAATTTACAACTAAAGTGGAACCTTTTTATGGCAACAATAAAATTAGAAACAAGTCATCAAAATAAAGAATGAAATACCTCCATCTTCTGCGATTCACTTTTTTTAGCATCGTTGCTGCATTCAGCTTTTGGAATCTACAATGGTAAAAAAAAATAACTAGAAAGGTGACATGAAGTATCTTAATCACATAAACAGATAAAAGTAGCTTAATTCATGTAACTGAGATAGTTCCACAAATGTCTTACTTTTCCAGATATAGACTTCCGTTTACTTTTCAGCATTTTACTGATGGAATTGCATGTTTGCTTCTTCATTTCAGAAGGAGCATTTGTGTCATGAGATACGACATTTACAGGGTTAGAATTTTTCCCGGTAACAAGATCAGTCCGAATAACAGTGGAATGACCCCTATCCATTTTCTCTGGAATTTTCGATTTATCTCCTTGATGATTTATGGGCACAGATTCAGGTACAGCGAGCTTCTCATCGTGATCAACATTATTCTTTTCTTCTCTAATATGGGCAGACGACTCTAGACAAGCAAGATAAACAAAAAGTGAGAAAAAAAAAATCCCATAATAACAAAGGTATTTAAATCCTTGATGATGAAACTGAGAAGTATAATAGAAGAATGAGAGATGACACTGCCAGCAGACACAATTTTATCTTTTTGAATAATGGCAGAAGCATTGGATTAGTCATCATCCTGCAAAGAAGTTGTCAGTAGAATTTGTCATTATTGAGATATTGAATTCCTATCCCCATCATTTAAGCTCAATAAACCACACTGAATCAAACAACTCGATTTTGAAATTTGGTTGAGGTTCAGGTCATCATTACCGCTCCAAAATAGGCAAATGAAAATGACTGACATTTGTCGATATAAACAGAAGCCTTTCAGGAATAAGCCTAAATCCTGTGCATTTGACTGTTTTGCAAAAAAAACGAGTGACGAATTACAAGTTTGCAAGGCTTCCTCACTCCATGCAAAATTTCAGCTCAAATGTCCAAAACATAAAACATCGAAAAATTTGGCAGCTCCCTCTCGATGAATCAAGCGAATAGTGCATCACAGCCAGTGTCGACCGTCGCCAACCACAAATGCAAAAACCATAGAGGATCTAAAGTCCTAAAGCACTACCCACGGGCCACACAGCAAGGGAATGGACTCCCTTATATTCCATAATTAGTTCAGGACCCGATAGGAATCACAGCCGTCGAATGACACATGTCAGGTGAGTGGCACCTGACACCAAATGAGATATTCGGCTCTGACTGTCATGAGATGATTCGGACCGTGAATCGGAAAAATGGGAAAAATACGGTGAGTTGGATTGCGGTCCACAAAGGAATTGCACTCCATAGCAGGGTTTGGAGTTTTGGCTGAAACAGATCCTTTCGGATCGGTTTTGGTCAGAACCGGTCCCGAAACCCTCCAGTTTTGGGTTTCAGAACACAGCACTCAATAAAAGCATGTTTGAGTTCAGGATAAAGTGTATTTCAACATGACAGCTTGATAACCATATTTACATAAAAAAATATTTAAGTAAATGATCTTTATGTTCTCCATTTACTTTAAATTATTTTATATAAATAAGAAAATATCCCCCTTTTGCTTTAATAAAAATATTAGAAAAATCAAAATTCAAAGGAATCAAAATGCAATTTTTCAGTTTCTATACAAAATCAGACTTTACAACTTCTGGCTAAAAAAAATTCAGTAAAAAAAAACCACAGTATTTTAGAATGAAAAAAATCTCAAATATCTAGAAGTATAAGATCAACTTACAAATCCAAAATCCGGTAAAATATTTTGAGTCTATAAAAAAATTCTTTCACAAGAATTTTTTCTTCCTCCAAACTTATCCAAAATTCAGAATCACGATTTTTCAACTTTTTGACAAAAAGTCGGGTTAAAGCAAAAGCCACGCTCTTTTGAAAACATTACCACTATGAAGTGGGTACCGATGTAATTATTTTATATTTTTTTATATTTTATAATTATTTTAATTTTAAAAAACGAAACTGAAACCACCAAAACTCCAATCTGAAACTCCGAAAGCGAGCAAAACCGGTCCTCGTGGGCGGACCGAAATCGAAACTACAAACGTTGCTCCATAGTACGAAAAATGTTATTCAACTATCCTATTTTCCACCAAGCTTATGCCATCCTGACGAGGCAAATGATCACACCTTTTGCCTACCAATTGGGCTTAGTGCGATTCACCATTCGGGTTTGGGTGCAACAAACGACTGTGAATCGAAACTGAGTATGGGAGGAAAATACTATTCAACCAGAAATGTTTCTATTTACATACTCAATCATAGATGTTCGTCGCATTGCACTTACCTATTTTGATTCTACTATACTATTTTGATGTTTTGCTTTTTTTTTTTCAAAAAGTGTTGTGTTGTGGCCAGGGGACCAACACATAGATATGTATCCATGCACGTGTCCCAAGAGTCTCGAGAGAGAGGAAGAGTTTGAATTTTCCACACCAGTCATGCCCCTTGAGCCTTATGTACCTCTACCCGTCGTGCCACAAGAATGGTAAACCATGAATGGTGCTGTCTGGATTAAGATCGTCACTCTGCATATGTGCTTTAAAACTCGTCAGGTTGACCCGAAACTCACCCGGGTCAACCCGACCCAACAAAAGTTCGAGTCGATCCACTTGTGGACTCGCTTATGTCGAGTTTTGTGTGAGTTGCTGGGGTGCAGCGATTCGGGTCAGGTTTCGGACCCGCAGGAACCCGCCCGGGTCGGGCTTTATTAAAACCCGATGATCTATAAGGATTTTAGCCCCCTTCATCTCCCGATTGTTGGGATTTGGAGACACCGCTCGGTTAGGGTTTCTCTACATCTTGAAGCGCCGAGATGGCCGATTCTTCTGCGCCGAACGAAGAAGAGAAGCTCTGCAGATGAAAGAAGAGAAGAGGAAGGAAAGAGGAAGAAGAGAAGAGGGAGGAAGAAGAAGGAAAAAAGTGAAGAGAAGAAGGAAGAAGATTTGGGGACGCTGCTCGGGTTAGGGTTCGATCTTTTTCCCCCCTTTTCAATTTCCTTGTTTCTATTAAAAAAAAAAGTGAAAACAGAGCATAATCTGATTCTTTCTCTGCTTTTATCTCTTTTTTTTCTTCTCAATCAAGGCAAAGATAGTGTCGAATCCTTCTCTATTTATTTTTCTTCAATCAAGTCTCAATCTCTCTCTTTCATTTCG
The DNA here is from genome assembly GCA_947650365.1 of Chamaelirium japonicum. NCBI lineage: Eukaryota > Viridiplantae > Streptophyta > Magnoliopsida > Liliales > Melanthiaceae > Chamaelirium > Chamaelirium japonicum. Next base: position 79,630,758 of record OX393550.1, on the reverse strand, counting down.
AATTTCCGATTCATTATGGAATGATGGGTTATCTTTATGTTTGTTACTACTGTCGTTTTGATACTCTTGTAGTCTTGTTAGTATTTTGATAGTGGCGGATGAGTGTATATTGCAAAAAAATCTGCTATTTTAGATATATATAATATTTAAATATATTATATAATGTCGAGTTTTTGTATCGAGTTTTGTCGAGTTTTAGCCGAGTTGTCGAGTCGACTCGACTCATTAAGGTTTCGAGTCGAGTTTTCGTGTTTTAAAACACTGCTTTGCATGAACGAATCAGTTAGATGATATTACATTCAAGTATCCATCCCTGTTACTAGGGCTGCTACATTCAATAATCCTTCTATGGTACCAAGAGAGACAGTCTCATTCCACAACCCGATCATAGCAGTTGTATAGTGTTAATAGTCCCTGTTTGCATGTAGTCTAGTAATGAAGATTGAAGAATAATCAATGTGGAAGTGCTTCTGGTGATGAAGATGATACAAGTGTTGTGCCAATGAAACAGGAGAGCATGACCTGAATCACTAAAATCGAACTCTGAAACTAACAAGATAATAGGTGGATGCATAGGACCCACATGGACTTGGAGTTAAGATTTTAATATTTAAACACCAGCTGAAGATGATGGTATTGAAATTCTATTCGTAGACTAGAAACGAAGAAGGTGAGGATAGATCCTTATGTTACATGGATTCAAGTTATTCATGTATCTTAGCATCCTAAGATATTTTTATTCTAAAATGATATTAGCATAATGGATAATTCTTAATGGATGATCTTCAGGAGAATGAAGTTATTAAAAAACTTTCTTACACAGGTGATCAGAAGAAATCCAAGCAATGATCTAGACATCCCTGAGAGATAGCATATTGACCATTTATCGATGAGCATGACTTCGATGGAAAATTCTACCAAAGCTACAATGCTGGAAATGCACCAAGGATTGCGGTCAAGTTATAGTAGATGGTTTTATTGAACTTTCATCCAGTATAAAATAAGATCTGAAATGACCACTTACATCAGTGCCTTGCTCTTGAAGAATAAGTATCTTTATTTAAACCATCATAGAACTCATTAATTGCTTTGCCCAGAATATTAAAAAAATGAGGCTTAGACTTCAAGGATGTCCTACATGAATTGGCTACCGATCCTGAATGCCTTTTGTGAAAACGGGTGCAGAAGAGTTGGGGTCAAGCTCAGAAAAACAATCACTTATAAGGCTAGAATGTTAATCAAAGTACACTTCATCCAAATGTAGAAGTATGCTGTATAGGCTGCACTAACAAAGAACGCAAACTCTACAAGAGTCCTTGAATAAGCACAACTCTCCTAAAGCAAAAGTTCGGAATATACATGTATATGGAAGAGATATGGCCACCACATATAAGGCTTCCATATTAATAAATAAAAGACAAGAAAGTCATGTCCATCGTATATAGCAAGTGTGACTACATATTTCTACACACCCACTCCTAGTCTAAACTCACTGTGGGTCATATAATGAGAGTTTGCCCAAAAACAAGAATCACTAGATTGTGACTTGGGGACGATATCTGGAAGCTAAATCGAAAAGAGATGTGCTGTGAGGGAATAGAGCCATTTACGTAGTGCCAACAAATGAAGTGAGCTACCTCAATATGCTCTATCTGTTAACAAAAAACCAGATGCCAATAAATCTACAAGGAACTCCGATCATCACCATAAGCATAGCAAGGGTGGGAATGCAAACGACTGAATCATGAGCAAGACGCCAAAGCCAAAAAATCTGGCAAATAATGGATCTTGCACAAAACTCAAGTTCTCTAATGTAGCAAGCAACAACGACCAACACTTTGCTAGTCCAAGAAATCAACAACATCCAAGAAAATATAGAAACAAACAATAGGTACACAATCCAAACGATAACAAGCCCAATAAGCATTGAAGAAATCTCAAAACCTTGGGGCCCAGGGAGGAGGAAAAGACAAGTGAAAACAGGTGTACCCAAGAATGCAAAGAACAGAAATGTAATTCGCAAATTAAACAGTGCTGACAAACTAGTCATTGCAAGAATTACACCAGGATTATCCTACCTACAAAGAGATGATCAATCAAATCAAACCGTCAACAAGTTGTCATAAATGGTAGGGTCCTTCAAGGGGTCGTCCTATAAAAATAGAACTTGCTGAGCTCAATCAATGGATCAATAATGCAACCATTATTAAGGCAGGCCGGACGAATAAAATCAAAGGTGTACTTACATTGATATAATAAGTACCTTTGGAAGAAAGTCGAGCTCAAAGAATGGGAAATAGAGTACGAGATTAATGCCTTTAGTTCCTTCAGCTCATGAGACCATGAAGCAAGTGTTAAGTGAATAAGGCATGGTTATTGAAAGTCCACAAAATGAGCAGCAACGATAGCATGGTTATAGCCACGAGTGCATGTTTGAGTCTATTGCACGACAAATATAGCAAATAAGCTGGTGAGTATACAAATGCCCAAAGAGAGGCTACTTGTACACCTAGGCAAGGTAACTTAAAAAAATGCATTCTCTACTCCAATCTCATATAGTGTCAACTGACAAGCAACCATAAGTCCATAACTACAAACAATATGTCATTGATGTCAAGTTGTCAACAATCATCATTTTGACTAGAAGAGTAAGCTCTTATTATAATCAATGTTATGCTCCTAAGTACAGCCATGAGCGACAAGAAAAGCCTTATATAAGACTCACGAAAACCTAAAGCTCATACGCTATAGCTTGTTGTCAAGAGGATGTTCCATAGCCTCATAATGACTTTAAGGTTCCTATGTGAATAGATGTGGCAAGGCCTGAACTCCCTAGAATAAGATTAACTGGCTAAGAATCAATCACTTGGTCCGGCGGGAGGCCACATTCTAGATGAATATCCATCAATCGCTCAGGAGGGTGGCCATGTTCTCCATATGACGACAATGTGATGGTGGGGTTGGTGATGGCGAAGGTAAAGGAATTTTTATTTAATCAATGAGAACAAAGGAAAATTTGAAAACTAAAGAAAGGAGAAAGAGATACTACAGAGTTCCAACAGTCTCTCTTAAGATACAGTTGTTACTATTCTTTTTTAATTATTTTAAACCCAAAACCGAACCAACATTAGTACAGAACCTCTGTTATACACTGGCCTCAATGTCAATTCATGCAGTATGAGTAGTTCTTCCCAGCGCTGCTAAGTGGTAACCCAATTGTACCACCAAAACATTGAGAGGACTACTCCTTTGTGCAATAGGAGTGGGCCCGGCTTCTTCGTGGTGTCGGTCATATGAAGGTGGGTTGCAAGTCTGTACCACCTATCCACGCGCATACGATACGTTTTCTTCAATGCAAATCTGGGTACAGCGGGACAATTTTCATAGTGGCGGTGCAGTGCAGGAGTTTTCGATAGTCACAAACAGTGACTCTTGCTCTTCAGCGAGGGGCACAGAACCAACATAGTATAGAGCTGATTGTGTTGTTTGTTGATTTGACCAATAAAATAAACTATGGTTCCCACTTGATGTACCGTAAAGGAAAGAAATAGTGATGAAAACAGTGAGCGCAAAGGGTTTTTTTCTTTATTTTTATGACTCTCCTACATCAATTTCCCCCATTAGAAAAACCTTGAATAAACCCGCATAAACGTCTCATAGCATGCCGGGTCAATTTTCACCAATTCATCCTCAGTAATCCATGTACTTCCCCTTGGGGAACCACTTTATTAGGAATCTTTTGTAACGACGCCCACCCTGGGACTTTAACTATCGGAGATCAAGAATCTCCTCTACGATTTCTCGATCCTTCTTATGTGGTTGGTCAAGCTTATCATCTCATGCGTCTTCACCAAGTTCATCATTAAAACCATGGAAATCATATAAGTCCACCACATTAGATATCGGGCCTTATCTGCAAATCATCCAGCAACTCCACTCGATAGCCATTGCTCCCCAACTTTTTAAGAATCTTGCAAGGACCTATCTTTTTGGACTTGAGTTTGTAATAGGTTCCCCTTGGGAAACGCTCCTTGCAAAGATACACAAGGGCAATATCACCTTCTTTCAACTCTTTAATCCGCTTATGTTCATCAGCACTAGCCTAGTACTTGTCATTGCTAGAAGAAATACTTTTTCGCACCTCATTATGAATTCCCTGAATGTGAACATAAGATTCGACCTCCTCACTTATGCGCTATAAAGGCACTAGATCCAGCACATGTTGGGACTTATGCCCATAAGCCACCTCAAAAGGAGTCATTTTTATAGAGCAGTTCACTGAATTATTGTAAGCAAACACTTTTGGGGAAGAACCGCATCCCAAGTTTTGACGTAACCACTCACAATGTAGCGAAAAAAGATTCCCAAGACTTCGATTGGGAACCTTCGTTTTCCCATAGGTTTGAGGATGATAGGCATTAGAATAGTTAAGCATGGTTCCAACTCCCAAGCCTCTTCCACAACGTTCTCCAAAGTAACCCACAAACTTGACATCAAGATTGGAGACTATAGTAGAGGGAACACCGTACACACAAACAATCTCCTTAAAAAAAATCTACACAATATTCAAGGCATTAACAATCATTGAACAAGGAAGAAAATGGGCCATCTTTGAAAATCGATCAACCACCCCAGAAATAGCATGGATTCAGATTTCAATTGAAATGCTGAAATTTTGGTTTCGGGGCATTTTGGTGGTTTTTGGTGAATTTCAACCAAAACCGACAAAATTTTGGTCGAAATGTGAGATTTCAGCGAGATTTCAACGAAATTTAGGCTAGATGCTGAGAGTAAGGTCCTAAATGTCGTTTTCGGTGTCCATGTCGGTCAGCCAAAAACAAAATTTTTTTTGTTTTTCGATAATTTGTCAGTGGAAAAATTATAAAATGGAAAGAATAATTCCGGTGGAATTATTTCGTTTTTCGGTCAAATTTCGGTGTTTTTCAATGAAAATTTATCGGTTTTGGGTAATATTTTGATTTTGTTCGTTTGATACGAAAAAGATGGAATATTTCAGCAATATCAACATAAAGATGACAGTAAAATAATGTCTATTATGAAAAAAAATCAAAATTGAGAAAATATGTAATTTCTTAATGATAAAGATGAGTTTTGTTTTGTTAAAAAAGATAAAAAATTTCAGTGAAATTGTCTGGAATAAAGACATAATGTTGGATTTCATTCAAATGTCGATCATTTCGGCTGACATTTCGTTATGTCCGAAAGAAATTTGGTACTATTAAAAATTCGGTCAATTTCTATGCCGGACCCGTGAAAAAAAAACATTTTGGTGATTTCGTAAGAAATTTGTCAACATTTGATTCCATGGCTGTGAGGCCCTCGAAATGAGATGTCAACACTTTCAATAGCTTTTGGTGACTTTTGGTCAATTCCCTCCAAAATCATGTGGGCTCGAAAACCAAGAGCATTTTTCAGACGGATTTTGACTTTATTTAAATTTATGTAAATATATGGTGATTATCAAGTTTTTTTTCTTCAGTTTACTGGTATTCCACATTGGTTATCATGGTCAGTGTTTTAGAAAACGCGCCTTGAGGTACGCCTGGGGAGTGGCAGTCCTAAAACGCTTGTAGCGGCTCAATCTGGGGCTTTTTTCCTGTGGGGCTTACACCCAAAGTATTAGGGCGTACGCCCCTAACACACGGGCACGCCTTCTACGCACCAATGGCCTGGGCTTATGCCCCAGTGGAGTTTATCTGCATAGTTGAAAAAAAAATGATTTGATTGCCACCATGTAATCTTTTATATGCGTCTTACTCTCTTGGATGACGATTATGATATTTTTGGGAACTAAAGTTGTTTTAAATTGGTTCTATATCATGTATGGAATGATAGAATCTATGGAATATAAACATAAATAGTTTGAATTTTGGTTATCGTTTTCTATATATTTGTGATTATCAACCATGTTTGTATGCTTAAATGCTTTGTTTGCTCATAGTATTTTTTATTTTGTTTGTTTTTAATCAATTTTCACTATTTTATATAATATTTTTTATTTGTATATATTTTTTAAATTAAAAAATTAAAAATTCATGGGGCTTATGCCTCACGCCCTAGGACTTGTGTTACGCCCCACCCCATAGTAGGCAAAACTCCCCGCCTTATGTCCCTACCTCTGAAAACACTAATCATGGTCCATGTAAGCTTACAATGTGTTTGATGTGTGTTTTCTTCAAACATTCAAGTAAATATGTATGCACAACTATAAAAGACTTAAATTTATTTTTTTTTTAAAAAACCGTAAATTCAGCCATTTTATCATTTCGAAATTTTTTCCACATTTCGATCGAATTTTAACAAAGGCGTTCTCTATTATAGAGGTCCACCAGAAGTAATTACCCTCAAGGCACTTGATGATTGGGCTCATAATGGTGTTAAAGGATAAGATGAACCTCCTATAAAAAGAAGCGAGCGATTAAACCTCTGTACCTCCGTGATGGACTTTGATGTAGGCCAGTGCATAATAGCCGAGAAAAGTAACATGATGGCCAAAAAAGAACACTTTCTTAAATAAATATAGAGCCTCACCAGAGTAAGTACCACCAAAACTAGTCGAAGATGTTCTTCCTTACATTTATTGTAGATCAAAATATCATCCAAATAAAAAACAAGGAAAGAATCGATAAAAGGACAAAGTGCATCAGACATCATGCGCATAAAGGTGCATGGACATTGGAAAGAAGAAATGGCATAACGAGCCACTCATACAACCAATCGAGTGTCTTAAAGGCAGAGTCTTCGACTAGTCGCCCGACCGGATACGAATCCAGTGGTAGCCACTACGAAGGTCTATCTTCAAAAAGATTGCGACTCCTAAAAGCATGTCAAGCATGTCATCAAGGCGAGGTATAGGGAACCGATATTTGACAGTAGTTTTATATGTTGCTCTACTATCCACACACATCCACCACGTGCCATCTTTCTTTGATGTCAATAGGGCTAGCACTGCACAAGTGCTTTGACTGACTTGCACCAAACCCTTGCTAATCAGATCTTCAACTAGACGCTGAATCTCAAGGTTGCTTTTTGGATTAGTCCGATATGCTCGTAGATTTGGAAGGCTTGCTCCGGGAACAAAATCAATGGCATGCTAGATATTCCTCAATGGTGGAAAGTCCACTGGGAAGTTCTTCAGAGATGACACCCTGAAATTCTACAAGTAGCCTTTTGACTCCAGTAGGAACTCCTTTGGATTCATCTTTTTCCCAGCCCATTTGTATTCTGGCAAACAAAAATAACTCCAGATCTTTACTCTCTTCTTCAAACGGAGGTGCTAACAATAAAGAAGTACTACTTGTAGGTTCAAAAAGAGTGGGTACTTCTTCCTTTACTATTTGTAAAGTAACTTTATTCCCCTTGAAGACCAATGTGTATGTATTTGGTTTGGTGTGATGCACCATATTGCGATCAAACAACCACAGTCTAGGGTCTCTCAAGCAATATATGGCATGCTAAGAAGCACCGACACTGGTACGGGGACACGGGTACGACACGACGCGGGTTCGACGACACAACAAATCCTAAAAAAGGACACGGGTACGGCGGGGACATGGCAAAATAAATTAATATTTTTCAATAACCAAAAAAACCTCATAGAAAACTAAAATAAAAATTTAATGCATACTGAATCGCAATCGTTAGTTACATCCAGCTCGATCGGTGAATCGCACACAGCTCTAAATGGTATGAAAAATAATGATTGTGTTTCTGTTTTGACTTCAACCTATCTGAAGCATCAGAGGATAATATAAATTAAAGCCAAAACTGAATCGTAATCGTCCGTCACAACCATCCTGACAAGTGAATCACACGCAAGCCCAAATGGTATGCAAAAGAACAGCTGTGATTCAGTTTTGGCTTCAACCTATTTGATCCTCTGAGGTCATACTTAGAGGATTAGATAGGTTGAAACCAAAACTGAAACACAATAGCTTGTGACCCGACCCTATATCGAATAGTCCGTCAACCCGCCGTGTCCGGTGTGTGTCCGGCGAGTGTCCGAGGAGTGTCCGGTCGTGTCCGACTCCCGGAAGCATGTGGGACACGGCACATGCGTGTCCGGCGAGTGTCGGTGTCCGACACGGGTGCAGGGGCTGGGGAAGTGTCCGTGCTTCCTAGATGGCATGCATCCATTGGGACTATGTCACACCACACTTCATCTTCATATTTGTCTCCCATATCGAATTTGACTAGGCACCATGTAGCAAAGGGTACTTCATTGCTGTTCTTGAACCAAGAAATCTTGTAAGGGTTCGGGTGTTCTTGTGGCAGCTTGAACTTGGTCAAAGCTTCTTTGAAAATTGTGCTCTCGCAACTACCTCTATCCACAATCATCGTACACACTTCGCCTCCTCATAGAACTCAGGTTCAAAAATACTTTTATACCTCCAATCTTCATTGTTGTGGCCGTCGGCATAGCTAACAGTTGCTGAACAACAAGACTTTACTAGGGGAAGATTAATCTTTAAGTCGTCAAATTGTCATGCATTTCAATAAAGATAGCAGGGCTTTGTGTGCTATTTAAAGCATCATCATTATGATATAAATGCAACTGCACATATATTTGTGTTACAAACTTTAAGATCTCAAATTTGATCAGTTTAAAAAAAGACATAAAATAAAGAAGTTTTTTCTAGTCTGCTCAAACAATGCTAGCTTATTTATCAAACATTCTAGTACATTCATAACATATTGCTGAATGAAAATAGATGAGCAATAATTGCGATCAACACATTCAAGTAAATCAAGGATATCCCGAAAGAAATTTCCTAGTAGTTCCATAAACTGCAGTAAATAAGATCTCGGTCAACAAATAGCATAACAAAAATAATGTTTAAAAAGTAATTTTTTGTAAGAAAATTAATGACCGATGTGAAATATTCCCTGATTAACCAGAAGAAAAAAAAAAGGAAGGATAAAAAAAGCACACCATAAACTTGTTTTCATTATTCTCACAGCCATAACTTGTTTGAGTCCACCCTTGATTTAACAAAGTTTTGTTTAGGAGCTTAAGAAACTAACCAGATTCGACAGTAGAAGCTGGAAACAAGATATTTACAGACAACTCTGCCAGCGTCTGCAGAGCATCAAAGGTGGGGTTGTCATCTACAAATGGAAGACAATGAAATTAAGGCTAAAAAACAAGCATATCAATTCTTTAGAATTAAAAGGAAAAGAGAACAAAAGAGAATGGTATCCTAAAAACAAACAACATCACAAATTCCTTAGAAATTCGTCGATAAAAGAACAAAAGATCAGGGAAAAATATGGACTAACATAGGATTATGCAAAATTGCAATAGATACATTCGAAGGTCAGTATCAAAGAGAAGCAAACAACACACTGAACAAAAAAGGATTAACAATATGCATAACACCAAGATCTTGATATAGCTAAACAGAGTATTTCACAACCTACAACTACGCCTAGTAGCACAAACTTCTCACTACAGATGATCAGAATGTTACTAGCAAAACCATTATCATTTTTCTGTTAGTATTTACCAATATGTAGTACTCATATGGTCATACTATCCTAACTCGGATCATGAATTTAATATAAATGTGCATTTACATTAAAGAGTTACTAAAGGAAGTCTACAATGCCCATACTAATTATGCAATAATTGAATTAGTAAAATAAAAATTCAAGTTGGGAATTTCTTATAACATTCAATCAAATAAATTTAGCAATATGATAGAACGTTACTACAACTACAATGCCCATACTAATTATGCATAATAATTGAATTCGTACAAATAAATATTCATGTAAGGAATTTCTTATAACATTCTATCAAACAAGTTTAAGAGACTAAAAAGAGCTATAGTTTTAGCCATGCACAAGAGACCAATGGAAAAATATAAAATCTTGTTAGACTCAAAATTACGTACTAATTTTCAACATGACATTAGAAAAAAAAAATACTACAGAGAAGCTACCTTCTGTGACATGACATCAGAGGCTCCTCATAAAGAAGAATAACTCACTAACACCAACACTAAAGTAATGATCTTTTTCATTCATTCTTCATAAACTGAAATTTAGTGTTAGTTTTTAAGTTCTCTTCAAAGACTCGATAAAACAGGACTCAGATGCACCAAAAACTAAAAAACTGTGTTTTTTTAATGGAAACTGGAGTCTCGATTGATATTCCATCCAATGGTAATTTTATACAGATACATTATAGAGAAATCAAGCAATGTCTTTAAGAGTATTAAATCCAGGGCATAATTTTTAATGATGGAAGGCCCTTGACATTTTCAAGCTTTTCCATAATAGTCTATATGTCATGTTTCATTATTACTCTTCCGAGGAATATTCTAGTATAATAGGTGAAAACCATGCCCGTATTATTAGTCAATACCAAATTAACTAAATCAAGAATCTCAAGAACCATTCACTTCATAGACACCCGAGTCATTGACAAAAAAATACCAGGTTATATGTATTAAATGTAGGTGTGGACAAAAATTTGCTACTCAAGGATGCATTCATAGAATGCCAAGACGACGTCTTTATGAACAAGTCAAAAGATGTAAGATGATAATGGCGAACACAAGCCACTGATCTTGATCAGGATCAAAATTGCTACTAAATCGATACAATCCAGAAACTACAGAAACAAACAATGAGAGCCATTTCAACATCTTTGTAACAGCAGAAACTCCATGACAAAAGATGCCATCACTTAACAAGGATTTGAAGATTATTGCCATCAATCTGCTCATTACTCATCCAATAATACCTGCATTCACTTCACTAATATCAATTTTCTTGTGAAATCTGTTGATTCTACTCTCCCAATAACATCGTTATAGAAAAGTGGCTGACCAAACAATCAATGAGAAGGTTTATTATTTCGAACTATTTTCCTATGAATCCTCGATTCTTCCCCAACTTGTAATGGGTCCCAAAAATTCAGCAGTTAGTTTTGGTCGTTTCAGATAGGAAAATACGGATATATTCTTGGAAGATAGCAGGAAGTAGGAAAGATGCAGGACTACTTATAGTAAAGATGTACTGCTACTTGTTTAAGTTGTTAATTTAACTCAAACAAAGAAACAAGAAATTTCTGTAGAAAGAACAAGTGAATAAGAAAAAGAGAAAATGAAAAATAGAAAGAAGAGATTTAATGATAGGTATAGAAGAACACAACTTCAACTTTTATTTTCAATCTTCAATTTTTTACGTCAAAGAGCTGTCAATTGATTCGAACCTCCCATAATTAGTTCGGATCAAGCTCGTAACACCAGCTAATGAGTTGAGCTTCATTCGGGATCAGGTTCAAAAATAATTTCGAGCTGAGATTGAATGAACCATAGCTCAATCAGGCTCAGGTCATCCTGACGCAATATATAATATAATATTTATACCCATGTTTAGTTAATGATATATAATAGAAAGTATAATATTAGCATCACGTACAATATACTACAAGATTAATAACAATTATGGAATAATAAACAAATTTTTTTTACTGATGAATCACAACACAAATGATCTCTAGTGGAAAATCTGAACAAAGCTAAAATTGAACTTTGCTTGATCTTGATTGTTGAACCAAGCTTGGTTCAGTATTGAACTGATCTTAAGCACAAGTACAAGTTAGCATAAATTAGACTAACTTAAATCAAAATGAGACATATGGAGAAATAGAAATTTTTTAGCATACCGCTTAAAAATAATTGGCGGCTTCTCTTCCTTGAACTCTTAGAGATCCTTGCAGTTTTACCATATGTAACCTCCATGTCAATCTCATCTTTAACTTTTCTTCTGGTAAGATCTTCTTCAGTACCACTACATGCTTCCCTGTCATCATCGAAATGATCATTTTCAATGCCTCCTGATTTTGGTCTCTTTCCTTGAAGCCTTTTCACCCTTGGATGACTTTCAAATGCACCAGCACTTTCAGCATCTCTAGTAAAATCCCCATTTTCAGCTTCCCTGCTTCCTAAACTACCTTCCAGATAGTCGCCATCCATGTGAAGACCAATGACTGCGGAATTTGCCATCTCTGACTCAAAGTTCTAAATTTTGTATCAGAAAACAGACAAATTAACCATCTATGAGTGGCAATATTGGGAAAAAACAAAAACAGAATTCCGAACGACTACCTTTCTTTCACCACTATCAATAGGAGAGGGTCTCATGTGCTCAGCTCTTCTGCCTGGTGTTCGAGAAACTTGTGGCGAGCTGCCTCTTTGAGAAGCCTCTGCTAAAGCCAATGCTGCAACATGTACACCTTCATCATCAGCAGCATTGACTACAGATTTCAGACCCTGTTTATTAGGTGAAACAATTTTGTCCCTGTCACCCTTGCCAGACATATTTGGAACAGTGATGCGAGGAGTCCTTTTCCCAACAGCACGTGGTCGGGTACCTGCAAGTAAATCTGCCAATGTTTCAAAAACTCATTTTTCATGACAAATAAATTTATGTCAGATTGCACATGTGCATGACCGTGCGCAAATAGAATGTAGGAATACATGAAAACATCATATTTTAACAAACGAGAACAGTAACGACTATTCCAATAATTAGAATTTAGAACTATGGAAAAACATTAAAATATATGGAAAAACAAGAAACATTGACTTCCAAAAAGATACATTTCATCCGAGAAGTTTCTTTTTCTTTTTTTTTGGTGGTGACTTTAGCAATTATGAAGAGAAAGCCATATGATGTAAGCACCTAAATAGGTACACTACAATCCTTAAGATCGTGATGACCCTTTAATCAACAAACCACATATATGTTATCAATATAGGGCCTAAATTCACAAAAAGAGGGCATACTTCAGTTGTTTATCATAGTTTAGCAGCGATATGCAAACAAAGAAAAGTTTACAGAAATCTACCACCGGAACACCAATTCCTAACACACAAACTTAATTTCTGCATGTCTATACTAATCTTATAAAGCTGAGGCCTTTTGGTGTCACGTGGCAACCTCCCCTTCCCCCCTCTTTTGGTATCCTGCAGTGTAAAAAAAGGAAATTAACAATGTTTCCACTAGTTTCATTCCATTAAAAGCATTGGCCTTTATAAATGTATTTATCTTATTTAAACACCTCCAATTAATCCCAGTTTCTGAAAACCAAAGGTTACAACACGGTTGCCACAAGTGAAGCAATTTATTTCCTGCATTTCTCTCTTCCACTTCAAAACTCCCGTCTTTCTCTCTTCCACCTCATAACTTCACCCCTCATAACTCATAAGTGCACCACTCCATCAGAGGGACAATAGAGGAATGGAGGGTTCAACCCCTTCATATCCTCTCGATTCTTCTTCTTCATCTCTTAGTTTCAGATCCCCACTTTGCATGAAGTTTAATCGGTGAGATCGCCTTTTTTCATTGGTTTTAAGTTGTTTTGATTAAAAATTCTTCTAGATACCTAGAATTTTCATGATCTTAATTTATGTGTTCCACAGTTGTTCTTAAGGATAATACTTTGTCCCCACTTCGCACCATGCATAACTGGTGAGATCACCTTTTTCCATTGGAAATTCTTCTTGGTACCTAGAATTTTCATGATCTTAGCTTGTTTGTTCCACAGTTGTTCTTAAGTATATTATTTTGTTTTGAGGAATTGGGGTCCAATACAATGTATTTGATGGTAGGTGTATCTTTTGTGTACCTTTTGATTTGACTTTGTTTTATTATTGTTTATGAACGTCTTAACATTCAGTTCCAGTCATTTTGTTAACCTTTCCGAGGTACATGGACTATGATTTGGACACCATTTGTTTTACCTTATTGTAATAAATTAAAGCTACCTTTTTGGGGCTTTTGTACTATAATTTGTATGCAAAACAAAAGATTTGCTAACACTTGACTCTTCTTTAGATTCCATGCGGAATTAGTATTTATATACTCAATTCAAAATTCAATAGGTGTTCATATTACATCTACAAGACAGGCCTTGACGTCAACAATAATAGCGATCTAAAGATGGAAGTTTCAAGTTTTCTCTCTTACAAATGAATCTGTGTAATTTTGGGGTTTAATTTTCCTTGGTTCTATGTAGGTTCTCATGGGCTCGCTTCCTTCTTCTAAACTATAGTTTGGTGAGGCGCATGGATTTATTGATGTGTTTTCTTAAACTGCAGATGAGCCTTTGAATCGAAAAGGCTTTAAAGTGGTGGAAGAAGGGGATCCAACCAAACATGAAGAACTTTGTATTTTTTCCTTCTTTACAAAATTTTGGACTTCACTGATGGAAAGTGTCTTATTTCATTGTGATTCTCTATTTTGACATATGTCTTGCATAATCAAGAAATGTAATTTTTCTTCTTTCTTTCCATTTGTTTACATTTATAAGTTTTTTTAAGAGATTTCAATGGTAAATGTTTTGAATCATTTAAAGATTCAGTTTTGCATTAATCAGTGCTTAAATGTACATGTGAGAGCTTTTAAATCGTAGCAAAAGTAGATGTTTTGGTGTTATATAAAATAAATCCTATAGATATTGAGACCTTGTGTAAGTTAGATGGATTAGTAAAATTTGGTGAAAAAAACATAGCATATAGAACATTGTTAAGAGTATAGCATACTACTCCAATGGATAGAAATCCAAGTTTATTGCCATAAGATTAGAAGTACAGTAAACTTGCAAGTATTTCTTCGAAATTTTTTATTGCACTTTTGTCCTTCATATACTTCCCTCTACAAATATGATTCAGCAAATGGAAATGCTGACAAAGGTAAGAAATCTAATGCCATGCAATTCAAACCTACATGGTCAAAGAAACCAATTAGAAGCAACACATTCACTTTGTGTTTCAAAATCCTTTCTTGTCGAGTTGGTGGTTGTTGCCATCGCAATTGGATTCCTTGATGCAGATTGTTTCTTACCTATGCAGTCAAAGTCGGTAGTCAGTCCCTAGTCGGCCAAGGGCCGACTATGACTAGTCAGGACTAATTCGAGACTAGTCCACCAAAACTTATTCTAACACCCCTTCCCCCTCCTAAACATATATGATATATGAACTAGCATAAATGTCAATAAGTATATGATATTAGTCGGTCAATAACAATGCATGCCTTCACACTTCACAGCATAGGTATAAA
This sequence comes from Chamaelirium japonicum, assembly GCA_947650365.1. Taxonomy (NCBI): domain Eukaryota; kingdom Viridiplantae; phylum Streptophyta; class Magnoliopsida; order Liliales; family Melanthiaceae; genus Chamaelirium; species Chamaelirium japonicum. The sequence continues at coordinate 79,615,662 of OX393550.1, read as the reverse complement.
TACAAAAGTAATAAAACACAGTTGTATTGGCTTCATGCCTATGTCGAAAGACTCAGAACTAAGAATTCATCACAATATTTATTTACTAATGTTTAATCTGTGAACCACCCCAATTTTGATTATAGGGTTATACGGACATCAACAAATAAACAATAATTATTTGTCTATGTTTTTATCTCAGATTCTCAAGTCCTCAACAGATAATTATAGGGAAGAGCCATAGTTGCGACTCCAGCCTTCGAGGCAATGCAAAAAAATTCAAACAAAATTGCTTGCCGAGACTCCTTGCAAAAAAACTTTGCTTACCGAATGCCACATGGGGACTAGTCCCAGTCGCTAGTCGGGGACTAGTCCCAATCGCTAGTCAAGGACTAGTCGGGATTCTGCCTAGATATGAAAGAATCTAAATTAGTCAGTCGGCAAAATACCGCCTGGGGACTAGTCGCCGACTAGTCCCGATTTTGATAGCATAGTTTTTTACTTTCTGTATGGTTTCTTTTATATTTATAACTTCATTTTAATTGACTAACTAATGTGACTGTGTAAATTTATCAAGGATTGTCATTTACTTATATGTATGACTTTTTTTAAATGATTGTTCTTTCGTTTTTGTGCATTTTTTATCATGTTTTAGAATTTCTTTTTCTTTGCCGTCATGATTCTACATAGAGTAGTCAATACCCGTCTCTTTAGCTTTTCTTCATATAAATTTGATTATATATTGAAGTTTTATTTCATTTATTATCTCTTTTCATATATTTTAAAGTTTGCTGCATTTTTGTGCATTGCACAAGTTCACTACAAGTAATTAATGAAAGGACAATAAAAGTTTTTACAAGAAAATGAGAGCAAAAACATTTGATATTATATAAAATATAGCCAAAACAAAGGCCCCCAGAGATCAAGGACCAATGGACAAAGATTTTGGCGCCTTCCGGGTTTCAACAGCGGGCCGAAGGACGGTCAAGACCACAGTAAAAGTGGGAAAATAAAAAGAAAATTGACAGGTATGTGATGCGGTGCGGTCTCGGCTTATGCAGTAGTATAGCAACTATAGCTTCTAAAAGCTTTGGGGTCGTGAATGCTAATGTGGAGCGAAAAGTGCTTGCATGATATCAATGGAGATAAGAGGTGGATGATGATGGTAGACAATAGGATGGTAATGGATGACAAAAGTAATGTAAAGAAAAAAAGAAAAAGAAACAATAGATTCAGCCTGGATAGAACATTGTCATGGACACAAGGACTCAACAATGATCCTCTCACGGAGATGATCGGTAGTCAAGATGCACCAGATCCTTCGCAAACGCAAAGCCGAGGCCTTCTCGAACCGAAGTCGAGGAATATGGTATATGTGGGCACAAGCCTCTCCCAATGGAGCTCTTCCTCATAAAATTTCACATCGGAATTCGTTAGGAATTCTTCTCTTTTTAATAGATGAAGACATCCGAAATGAGGATGGAGGTCTGATGTAGGACAAGAATGCTTGCACTACAATCTTAATAAAACAATGTCACTACCCACAAATCATTCAATTCCAACGAATAATAAATAAAGTGCAGCAGAAGAATTTTCAATGAAAAGAAAGTAATCGCATTAGATATTATAATAAATATATGGCATCCAAGTTATCAATCAGGCTCTCAATAATTCGAGAACATATGGTCATGATCCGGTAAAAAGAAGAGGAACAATTAAAGATATTGTGCAGGTTTTCAATAGAAAAATGCATGGAAAAGAAGGAAAATATAAATTAAGCCGCCATGGATCGCCAAGGAAACTTTGAGGATTCCTTCGTGGAGCAAGGTCGATTGATCGAGGGCCCTAGATCCTTCGGTTCGCATCTCACGCTCGAAGGTGGAAGACGAAGAAGATGATGGAGAATCAAGTCTCTCCCAAAAGCTCTCAAATAGGTATGAAATTTTCTCAAACACTCTAATCTTTCATTAGGGTTTTGCGGTTTTGCCCCTTTATGGATGAAAGCATTCACATCAAGGGTTAGGATCAAACATAAAAGAGATCAACGGATGAGATTAAATGAAGAAAGAAAGAAAAGAAAAAAAGAGAGGGGCAGCTGGGAGAGAGAATATGGGGTGCACGTAACCCGAGGTGCCCAAAAAAGGTTAAACGATATAAGTGGGATGGCTAGGAGAGAGAAAGGGGGAGAATGTACTTGTGATGGGGTTTCTTACCTCACATCGGCCATGCGGATATCTTAAAAGCCAACAAAAATCAGACCAATGACTTGATATGGCATTAGTACATTTCGTCATGCCCATTCGGCGGTCGGATCAAGTTCAGATCTTGACTATCGGTGCCCTGCAAAAACATGTTAGCCTCTTATTTAATTAAATAAAGGTCGAAACACATTTGGTATTGCACGGATCCCGAAAAGGCATCCAATTGTGATCGTGAACTTCCCCCATGGCTTACGCATCAACTATAACCCATAGGTCACATGAAAAATGCATAGAAACTAAAATAAACATAAAACTAACAAATACAAGCCCTAGTAGAGATACAAATAAATATATAGAAAATAACCTGTCATCGGATCGACCAACAATATTCACTCTGTTGCGAAAAACTCGTCCTCAAGTTTAAAACGGAAGATGTCGTCAACAGAAGAAATAGAAGGACCACCCTCATGGGATTGTCGCTAACTGAGGATCTAATGGTAAAGTCCTAGCATATGGTGTCTAGTACAGTAAGTGACATCAGCTCTCATGCGAAGAAATTGTAGACATCGGGCGAAGGCTGGAAATTATGGAAGTATTGGTGCTGCCTTGGCAGAGAGAAGCTCCACAAATGGCCCTAGCTGTGGTGGTGGAAGCTCCAAAGAAGGCGGAGGCTCCACTGATGGTACTACTGTAAAAGGAAGCACTGAAGAATCTGCTGGAGGAGGTGGCTCCTCTAGTGAGACTACTTACGGTGGAGGGAATCCCACAAGAATCATTGAGGAGGAGGTGGCTCCTCTGTAGTAATTAAAGGGGATAGCTCCATTGGAGGTGGAGTCAAATGGTGCTAGTGGAATCAGGGGCACCGCAGGAGGTGGAGACACTGATGGAGGTGGTGCGATAATGCATCTGCAAAGCCTCGTGCTCCTCCGATCCCGCTATCTCAACTCTAACACAATCTCATCAATGATCAATTTGACTTCCAAAACTTTGGCCTATAGTAATAAGAATGGGTGAGCACATAAAAGTCATTTAGTGAAAGGCTTTGCAGGACGGTCGAGATCAAAAGTTTGATTCTCAATGAGGGAACAAAAGAAGTTATCTAATTGGGATTGTGGAGAGTGAAGGAGAAGGAACTATGACCCTTGTATAACATGATAAAATATTTTTAAGCATTGGTATCACATGGGAAAAGGGGATAAGGGGATCGGACGCAATGATGGAACATAGCGTCAAATTGTTCAGATACCAACTTGATGTAGGCAAAGAGGGCTTGCACACCCACAAAACATTCGATTTCAGCATGTAATAAATAAAGGGAGGCAGCAGAAATTTGTATAAAATAAAGACAAACACATCAGATTTTATGATAAAGATAAGGCATTCAAGTTATTAATAATGTGCAGTGCACATCTTCAAAAATTATATAACTTGTCATTTTAGATAAAACCATGAATTTTTAGATAAAATCATTAGCATGGAAAACCAATAATGTGCAGTGCACATATTCAAAAATTATATAACTTGTCATTTTATTCCTACTTTCAACAACTAGAACCAACTATGAAGGTAGCATTTTCATAAACACATTCCTCAGAAGGATAAATGCTAACTTCTCAAAAAAAATTACATTGGGATGAAAAATAAGGACGACTATCCAGTACTCTGCATCCATGTCTCCATAAATGACTTTTAATATAGGTGCTGCAGATTTCACACATTTCTGAAGTATCAAGGAATTGTTGAAAAAACAAAAACGTGTCAATAAACGCCTAAACACGTAAATAAAAAAGCCATAACACTGCAGAATTCTGGTAAGGAACGGATGATAGTTACCTCCAGAACGCTTCCTTTTCATTAAAGATAGGCACCCATAACTTGATGGTGATGACTGATATTGCAGCAGGTCAGGATAACGCGCAACGGTACCTTTTGACATGAGTTTAAATTTCCCTCGACCACGCTTCTGGGGTTTGTGAGATGTTCTTGGCACATCATTGCTTTCTCGCCCACTGTCACTCGCTTCCTGTCATAAACAGATTGTGAACTTCAATAATCTAGCCAAGATACCTGATCCTCAACTATACTATAAAATGCAAAGCTAAAGGTGGAGCAATTAAAAGCAAAACAACAAAGAGCACAATCTTGCTGGGAGCGTTCAAAGACTATCTCCCACCTGCTTTATTCCTGGTGATATGAACATGGTTGGGAAGGCTATCAAAAAGGAAATAGAACCCTTTCTAAATTCTAGAATCCTCGGTCACAGCTGGTTGAAGAGTTAATTCTTCTATGTCAGTAATCATGTTTCAGTAAGTCTCTCATGATTTTCTGCGATCTGTTGATAAAATCAAAAATTTAATTTCAAAGGCATCCCATTTAATTATCTTGGTGTACCATGAATAAGACAGTCATCCAGAATGTTAGATGGGATCATCTACAGAATGAGATGGAAGGTATTAGGATGGAAATCCTATGATCTGTTGATCTCTATGGCTGGCAACTTGTTTCTATCGAGTTGATTGTTTTGGTGATCCTAACCGATTCTTTAGAACGTCCAATATATCAAATACTCCTATTAACAAAACAGATCCAATTCACAGAGATGCACTATGAAACAATGGTGCACGCCTAGGTCACTAGGCAGCCTATTCATTGTTACTTCAGGGAAAGCGTTTCGATATAACTAGTAATCTAAACAATGATATCAACACATTAAAAATTTCTAGCTATAATCAGCTTTCAAGTTTACAAGTATAGCTAATATAGTTTTCTCAAAAAAGAAAGTATAGCTAGTCTAGTATGCAAGTATTAGACTACGCATTTATTCCAAGCCTAATTCAGTAAAGTCGGCCCAAAACAGAAAAAAAAAAAATTTATGGCATAAAAACCACAATAGACGCTAGCCAATTGAATATAAGTGCATGCCTAATGAATCACACTAAGATTATGAATTAAAATAGGATGAATAGAAGCCAATTAGGAATCTAAAAACTGAAAATATGTGAGCAGAATTTTCAGGACAGCAAGCCAATAAAGTGATGATAGAATCCTCACCAATGTCGCTCGAAAGTAGAAGTAAAGATTTTGGTCTAGAATAAAGAGGTTAGAAGCTAAGATGAAAGTTCGTGGAGGGCAAAGGCAAATCACTACTACAAAAATCTGCCATAGACTGAAAAGGGGCTGAAAGAGGAGCAAATCTTTAGAAGGAGAGCACAAGGTAAAGACAGCAAAACTCAATGCAAAAGAATAACCTTCAGATTTCAGATCTAAAGACTGACAACATTTTCTTCTCTTTTATAGACAGAAGATGATCAGAAGAGAGAATCGTGAGCGCTGAAAAGGTGAAATAGATGACCCTCACATGGAAACCGGGTGGAGAAAAACAGAGATGGCAAGTGTTTTATGCAATGTTTGCAGTTTCGGTCCGCCCACTGAGGATTTGTTTCGTCAGTTTCATATCGGAGTTTCGGCGGTGTCCTTTTCGTTCTTTCAAATTTAAATAATTACAAAACATAAATATAATTAAAATAATTACATTTGGTACCCACTTCATATTGGTCTTGTTTTCAAAGAGTAGGCTTTTGCTTTAGCCCGACTTTTTGTCAAAAAACTGAAAAATCGTGATTTTGAATTTTGGCTAAGTCTGGAGGGAAAAAGAGTTCTTGTGAAAGAAATTTTTTATAGATTCAAAATATTTTACCGGTCTTTGGGTTTTTAGGTTGATCTTATAATACTTCTAAATTTTTTTGTGATTTTTCCGGTCTAAAATACTTTGAGGTTTTTGTTCCACAAGACTTTCTTTTTTAGCAAAAATTTTAGAGTCTGATTTTGTATAGGAACTAAAAAATTACATTTTGATTACTTTGGATTTTGATTTTTCTGAAATTTTTATTAAATCCAAATAGAAATAACTTAAAGTAAAGGGACAACATAAACATCATTTACTTAAATGTTTTTTATATAAATATGTTTGTCAAACTGTTGTTGACATATGGCTAGGTATTAGAGCCACCAGTCTCCAGAGCTCGATCGATTGAGCATTGTTATTGTTTTGTGAGTCGGGCCTGTTAGGATCTCGATCGATCAAGGATCCACCTCAATCGATCGAGTGACCCGCAAATCAGGCATTTCAGAAGATTTCTTCATAAATCCTTTTGCCATTCAACTTTCAACATATAAAGGGAGAGGTATAAGGCATTAGGATTACGGAGTTTCTTTGAGCCGTCATGAGGACAGAGAAGAGGACGGAGAAAGAAGGGAGCCTTGTTTAGGGTTGCCGCAAGGATAGAGGATAAAGGAAAGAAGGAAGATAGAGAGAAAGAAGGAAGGAGAAAAAAGGAAGAGAGAAGGAAGAAGGAAGAAAGGAAGAGAGAGTGGAGGATCATCTCCGGGCTTTCCTTCAAGTTCATCCAAGGCTTCATCCGGGTTTTTTTGGTGCGTGACAGGATGAACCCTCATGGTGTTGATTAAGAAAAAACAAGGATTTATCTTCTATAAATAAGTATCCAACACGATTAAGGGTCAAAAATAGGTGTTAGCTTATTCTATTTTGCTACAATTATGCGAAAGAACACCCCGAAAGATTTCAAAAAATCAAAGGATAATTTGTAATTCCATAAAATTAGGAAAATTAGTTGAAAATGATTAGTCATCCCACCCATTTCTACTAAGTTTATGTTCCTACATTTCTATTTGGGAGCCCTATATGGTTTAAAATAGATCTTATGTGAGTCTACTTAAGAGAAGGGCGACCACTTATATATATTTCAGTTTTTACCACAATAAATTTTTATTAACCATTGAAGAATTTAAGAATAGCTTTTTAAGCCTTCTAAGTGTCAATTTTTCACTCTTATCTTATCTTGGGGATAGCTATTTGAAGATACACACTCTCTCTCCTCCCTTCATGTGGTAATCTCCCCAGCATTAATAAAATTGTCAAGAACTTAAGGAGAGGGACAAGTGAGGGAATTAAGATAATATAGGCTATTTACACCAGATCATATAATTTTAAAGCTTCTTTAGGCCCACCCTTATGCTTTCTAACTTCACCAATAAAACTAAATATCAAGATGTGTTACACTCCCTTCATCCAAAGGGGCTATAGAGCTGCTAGAGCATTCATGCAGGTTTTCGTCAACCAGGGGTTATTTTGGATAGAAACAACAATCTACAAAAGAAGCTGAACCACTTACATGTTAATTTTCATGGCACTCCTAAGTAACAAGGCAAGTATACCCATGTATGAGACCCTTGATGGTGAGGCTGAACGCTTTGAAGCTTATAGTTATGAATCACTGAAGAAGGAAGATTTCATTGAGGATTTGGAAAAAAGATATAGGAAAAAGAAACTAATGCAATGTACCTAGGTCTTAGGTTCAATTTCACGTCCCAAAATGAATCACTAGAAACCAAAGAAATCAGGGAATTAAACCATCTCTTCAAAATTATTGGATCTATTTAGGAATCTTAATATATGGATATTTAGTTATGTCCACCGTAGATCCTCGGTAGGTTAATGACAATAATAATATGAGCAAGCTTTTATTAATACTCAGCTAAGTCCATTTTCATAGTGGATTTTTCTAGGGAGTTGTTTATAGTATACCTTTAGACAGGATTGGGTCGTCTCTCCTTTCCCCTTCTTTTACTAAATCATCTCTTCAAAATTATTGGATCTATTTAGGAATCATGAGATACGGATATTTGGATGTCCACCGTAGACCCTTGGTTGGATAATGGCAATAATAATATAAGCATACTTTTATCGATACTCTGCTAAGCAAGGTTCGAAATTTCGATTTCGACCAATATTTTCATATTGCAGAATATGGAAATATTGTATGGAAATATTTCAGCAGTGTGGAAATATTACAATTTTATAGAAATGATAGAAATATCAATAAGATGATTGAATCTTTTAACAAAACTTTTGACAATCATAAATCAAGTATATATATACATATTGTAGAATGCTTAAATTATATTTCTACATTATCAAGGGGTTAAGAGGCCCATGTTAAGACCTTTTTAATTATTTTTTTCACAAGAACCTCCAAAATTTCAAAAGGTTAATTTGATGAATTCAGTTATTTATCCCCAAATCCATTGTAAGAATATAAAATCTTGAATTTGATAGATTTGATTTTCTTATACCATTATATTAATAGAAACGAATTAAGTAAAGGAATCTAAGATTTACCATCTTCGAAACTTTCAGAAAAGTACACTTCAATCTGATCGAACAAACGTATGACTATACTTTTCGTTGAATTGATCTCCCCAGGTTGGTGTTGGATGGTAGATTGCACAGCCCAAAACAAATTTTCAAAAAACTTCACAACGGAGAAGTAGAAAGATCTGCTCAGAGGGCTTAAAGTTTAGGGTTTAGATTTTAAGAGTTTAGGAGTTAAGGTTCAAAATTTCAGGGAATTTTGAGAATTTAGATAAATTTCGGAATATTTTTGTCCCCAACATTTCGTTTCGAGGGTCACAAAAATAAAAATATTTCGAGAAATTTCTGGAAATTTTGAACCATGCTGCTAAGTCCATTTTCATAGTGGATTTTTATAGGGAGTTGTTTATAGTATACCTTTAGACAGGATAGGGTCGTCTCTTCTTTCCCCTTCTTTTACTTCTTAACATTTTAGGGATGACAGATGTGCATTGCAGAAGTTTCATTGTATATCTAGTTCATCTATTGAGATTACTTCAACCATCGAAAACATGTATAAAAAAAACAAGAAAAAGTGACCTGTTTTGGGCCTTGTAAGCATAGTAAATAATAATACTACACAACTCCTGCACCCAATTACCAGAATATACCCTATTTGTATTGATAGAACAAGGACAAGAATGAATGAATATTTGACATTATAGCTTTGGATATGACCCAAGTTTTCTTGACAAGGTCGATGAAATGACAAGTATGTATAGTTGCATGTTTCGAAAAGTGACACCTCAGATACATCAAAGTGAATAAATAAGGACAACAAGAAGAACTTCCCCCAATTGAGAAATAAGAAAGATCTTATACAAGGTCAAAAATATAGTACTAGTCTTGCTAGAAGAAATTATAAATTTTGGTGCTTTGTTGGTTTATACATTGCTTATTAAGTAAACGCTCTGTAAGGGGCATCAATAGATTTAATTAAAAACCACCCAGCATAAAGATGAATAAAATACGAGTAGAGGCAATCAAATCTGTGCAAGACCATGGAGTAGAAACTAACTATACCAACAAACATGCTCTACACAGGGGCAGCTTCTAGGGTTAAAGGTTTGTTCCAACAGAATTGAAGAAATATTTACAACCAGCTCTTTACCTAATGTCAATACTTATGAATTGGTAGCATAGTAAACTATGGGCAAGGGAAAGGGTTGCTATGAGAGTCATGAGACATTTCATGGACTGTTGGTGAATACGGAGCCCATCAAGGAGCAACCAATTAGGCATATCTAGACTCCAAAAGAGTCCAGGAAACCAGGGAAGTGGATCAGATGATGCATGGCATGCATACAGAACCTCAAAAGAGGGTCCAAAATAGCTATGAATCGTCAGCTAGTACGTAAATAGGTAACATCACCAACAGCATCATCCTTATCAAGCACCATCAACATCATCATAATCGCCGGTCATCAAAGCTTTATCTCATCAGGATGGGGTCGACTTTAGAGCACAATACCAATTAAGAAGGTTCACACAAAATAAACAAGAAGTTTCACACCAGATGTCAACCCACTATACCAGAACTTTCAGAGCGGATGTCAACATAACATATAAGGTATGAAAGACAAATAATCAAGCAGCAATGTGACATTAGATTCCCGAAAAGAAGCAGCTCTAGAACAAAACATATGGAAGGAAAGATGAGTACTCAAATCCAAACACAATAAACATATCACCGAGAGGGCCATTAATACTCTCAAATGACTAATTGACGACCAAGAGAGGTATTTGACATTAGCTAAGGTCAAACCTGGAAAGGAAGTGGTGGGAAGTGTGGGAATGAACTGAAGGCAGACTAGTCAGGGAGCTTTTTATTATTCTGCAATTCATGTGCTGCCATTGCCTCACAGAGTTGCCCTGGGCAGAGAATGGTTCAAAGGAGCTGCTACTTCAGTATTTGATGGTTACGAATTGCAAAACTCGGAAGGAACAGCGGGCTGGATATAGCAATCAAGGTCAGCCTGTGAATCGGGTTTGCACATAAATAGTGTCTTCGTATGTCAGTCTTTTCCTTGTCAATGATGAGGCCAAAAAATAAATCTCAAAAAGAAGCTACGATAGTACAGCCTACGCTTATAAGAAAGGTTTGCACGTGAATAGGGTTTGTATGTCAGTTTTTTACGTGTCAAGGATGAGACCAAACTCGAATAAACCTCAAAAAGAAGCTATGTCAGTACAGCTTACACTTACATAAGAAAATGAGATCCATCCATGTTTCGGCTAAGAAGCACCGACACAGGTGCGGGGACACGGGTACGACACGACACGGGTACGGCGGGGACACGGCAAAATAAATTAATATTTTTTATTTATATTTTATGTGTGTTTATAATTCATATATATTTCAATAAATGAAAAAACCTCATAGAAAACAACTAAAATAAAATTTTAATACATATTGAATCGCAACCGTTAGTTAACACCCAGTCCGATCAGTGAATCGCACACAACCCTAAATGGCATGGAAAAGAATAATTGTGTTTCAGTTTTGGCTTCAACCTATTTGAAATCTCAGAGGATAAGATAGGTTAAAACCAAAGCTGAATCGTAACTGTCCGTTACAACCAGCCTGACAAGTGAATCGCACTCAGGCCTAAATGACATGCAAAAGAACGGCTGCGATTCAGTTTGGCTTCAACCTATCTAATCATCTGAGGTTATAACCTCAAAGGATCAGATAGGTTGAAGCCAAAACTGAATCACAACAGCTTGAAACCCGACCCTATATCGAACAGCCCGTCAACCAGCTGTGTTCGGTGTGCCGTGTTCGGTGTGTGTCTAATGAGTGTCCGACGAGTGTCCGACGAGTGTCCGGCAAGTGTCCGATCGTGTCTGGCTCCCGGAAGCACATGCGACACAGCACATGCGTGTCCGGTGCATGTTCGACGAGTGTCGGTGTCCGACACGGGTATGGGGGGCCTGAGGAAGTGTTCGTGCTTCTTATTGTTTCGAATACTAACAACAGCATGATGTGTGCCTTCTGCACAAGAACATGGAGATTCATGTTCAAGTTTGTCATGATTTTACTAGCAGAAGTACTTGATGTAGGAGATGATGTCACGAGACTTGTTAATACTCATCATATATGACAATGTTATCATGACTTAAGAATGAAATATTTGCCAAGAAAGTATGTCTAGTTGTTGGTTGGACTAAATATGAAAATTGCTTTGACAGAAATATTCATGGCTAGACAAACAATAGTAATACTCCACGGAATGTACTCCGGAAAAGCTTCCCAAGTCAAAAGATGGAGTGGACACCAATCTTAATAGCAATTATCCTAAAGAATCAAAGAGGCAAATACTTTTGCAAGAAGACCACCATGATCTCCAAAGGGAAGCAAATGCATACTGACTCTGGTGTTTACTGCCCCAAAATGAAAGAGTAATTCCATGTCTAATATCTACCTCCCAATAGTGGACTTAAGGCAAAGCTTGCCTTTATGGTTTACTCTCAGAAAATGGTACAATTCCCCTCTCAAAAGGCATCAACAATAGTAAAGAATGTAATGACAAAGCATCAAACAAGCTTAAATAGTAACCGTAACATTAAAAGATGTATTAAAATCAAATGCCAAGCCTCACCAGATTATTGTAATGATCGGTCATCATTGCAATTAATCCCGCAGCAGAAGCCGTTCCTTCTGGAAGGGACAAGTATGCCTGCAACTCCGTAGCAACATTGGATAATCACAATTAGCCAATGAAACAAACGGCATACGAGAACAGCTGTTTCATTACAGATAGCACTATAAGAAAATCAAACACACAAGGAACAAATTCTAAGAGACTACTCCAGCAGAACTACATAGCAATTGGAGCTATAAGTACGTATACCACGATGATGATGGTGCAAGACCTATGATAAAATAGAATATACAATATCCACAGGAGCATTTCAGCTAGGCTTACCCAAACTTAATTCTTAGTGTCAGAGACATGCGAATAGTGGTGTGTACCTTATATATGTCTCCAATTATTGCATGCAAGTGAATCTTATATAGTTTTATATTGTATAGGTTTATATAGTGGTATTGTGTAAAGATTAATATACCCATTGTAGTCTGTAGCCTCATCATGGTGTGAATAATATAAGTGTATACAATCGGTTCCATTCCCTATTAGAATTGGGTTCACATTTCCAACATTTCTCCTCATGTTATCATGGTATTGAAACCTCAGCATGATCAACCTTGCCACTTGTCGCATTCGAATACCAGACAGTAGAGGTCCAACCACATCCGTGAAGACCCACGGTTAGATGTGAAGACACCACCTCGAACTCCGTTAGAGCATGTTCGTCGAATTTTATAGTTGAAGCCTCCTTGAAATTTGTAGATGTCTCCCCTGATGGGGACAGCAATGTAGTTGGGTTCCGACAAAAGATTTATGAGGATTCCCTTATCGAACTTTCATGATCTGGTTTTCCCTTATCGAACTTTCATGATCTGGTTTTTGTTTCGCTTATCTCCGATTAGGTAAATTAAGGGCATTTTTGCATTTCACCAATTTATAGATTATTTATTGGGACGTTGTCCTTCATTGTGCACTAACCAAGAAAATCCTAGAAACCTACAAATCGTCTAATAATCTCATCATTACTTTTTACTAAGCTCTAACTAGTTATACACATGCCTTATTTTGCTCCAATTGCTTCACATTGGCATTTTCTGTAATATTACCATCCTTCTTGGATTTTCAAGGACTTGACTTATTTTTCTTTTCATTTGAAATGATTTTCATGTTTTCATTTAATTGAGTCTTTTCATGTCCCCATTGCATGCTATTCTGGAAATCACTCCATTTCAATATCTTCTCTTTTTATGTATCTTACTGTGTCGCGGTTTGAAAATTTGGATTTGGGTTTGGGTTCGAACCAGGTAAAAAATGAACAATTCGGGTTCGATCGTTTTGGCCAAAAATAATAGAAAATCAGATAAAATCAAAAAGTTAGTTCTAACTCGATCGATTCAGTATAGCCCATTTGGGTCTGATTTCAGCCTTCATTTGGCCAACTTGGTCTCAATTCATCCGATTTGGAACCAATTCGGTTGAAACAGACCCAATTCAAATAAACCCGATCCAAATGAGGGAATGTTTCAATTAGGATCAGCCTAAATCCAAAACCGGTTCGGGTCAAGCGAAGCCTCAACCATGTTTTGTGTTGATTTGTGTCCAATTGTTGATTACAATTGGCAATCCACTATTTTAAGTTTTTAACCTTCTCAAGTGGACCTTTATAGTTTCCTAGACAAGAAGTAGATGCACGAGTCGGGAAGTGAGGTCTCCAAAATCTAAAGATATGAAAGCACCAAGGAAGCACATGCATGAAATATTATACCTATATTATACAAAATCTACCAATTGTTAAACTTTTTCAAAAATAATGCATAATAATTTTTTTTATAAGATTGATTAAGCAACGTTTAGTAGATATATCACTAAACTAAGATTGATTTCAATAATACTATTAATAGAAGATCCCTGCAACTATAAGTGATTTTATTTTGGCTACGTGGTTAATGAATATTTGAATATATTCTCATTTTGATGCAAGTCCCTTCAAAATCACAAAATTTCCATCCTTTCAACAAATTTTCAGGTTTGTATCTTTTCATTCTATCTTGTGTCACTCTCTTTTATGTCCACCCTTAGTTATCTTGAGACTTATTTGGCAATTTCAAGATTTTATGTTTGTTGACTGTAGACACACAAATTGTGTCTAACCCGAACCCGACTGGCGTGTACCTACGCGGATACAAACCCGACGAGCACTCCGACTCGGACCCGACTGGCACGCACCAATGCAGACCCGGACTCGACTCGCGCCCAAGAAGGGGCCGGGCGGGCCCACCCTCAAGCGGGGCCCACCCGGCCGGCCCCTACTAGGGACCCGAACCCCATGGGGAGGCCGGCCCCTATTAGGGATCCGAACCCCATGGGGCCGGCCGGCCCTGCAAAGGAAAGAAAAGAAAAGGGAAAGAAAAGAAAAGGAAAGAAAGAAAGAAAAGGAAAGAAAAAAAAAGGAAAGAAAGGAAAGAAAAAAATAGAAGAAAAAGGAAAGAAATACCGCCATGCGCGGGGGGAAGTTGCGCATGATGTCTACCCACACGTGGATCTGCGCCGATCCCTCGATCCGACGGACAAGAAGAATAGTCGGGTCGCCATCGATTTTTATGTGCAAGATTCGAGATAAATCTAAAAAGGATGAGCCATAATTGCCCCGCCAGAAAAGGAAAGCAAATAAATGCTTATTCCTCTCTTCAATTGAAGAATAAATCTCGGGCAATTATGGGGGAGATATGAAAAGGATTTAAAATTAAAACTTCCCATATCTCTCCCCTCCCCCTTTGCCTATAAATAGAGGGGGAAGGGGAAGGCTCAAAAGGTCGAAAAAATCGCAAGCTGAAGACGAAGCGAGGGAGCTCTGCGGAAGAGGAGACGCTTCTTCATCGACCCAAGGCTTCACGAGGCACGGGCAAGCCTATCCCTTCGGGACCGGCTTAGTCCACTGAAAGCCCTCATCAACGTGAAGACCCTTGCACAAGAAGATCAAGCCTTCGACTCCGTGCACGAAGAAGAAAGCTCGGAGAAGAAGACCCTTCGACTCCGAAGACGCCAGAAGTAAAGGCCGGAGAAGAAGCTCGGAGCAGCACTACCCCGTCGGCTCCAACAAAACCTTCAACTCCGATCAAGCTCCAAAGCCCGGAGAAGAAGCTCGGAGCTGCACTACCCCGTCGGCTCCAACAAACCTTCAACTCCGATCAAGCTCCAAAGCCCAGAGAAGAAGCTCGGAGCGGCACTACCCCGTCGGCTCCAACAAACCTTCGACTCCGATCAAGCCCAAAAGCCCGGAGAAGAAGACCGAAGCGTCATCACCCCGCCTTCGACAAACGCCCGCTCCATCCACGAAGAAGAAAGCTTGGAGAGGACACCCGAAGCGTCGCTACACCCGTCGCCTTCGAAGCAAAGCCGGCGCTACAACCGCCGCACGGAGATCGGTGCTACCCCCGCCGTCTTCAAGAGTACCCTTCGACTCTGATCAAGCCAAAGACGCCCGGAGAAGAAGCAAAGTCTAGCCGACACCTAAACCGTGAGGAAGTCAGAAGCATTGAAGAAGTAGCCCACGTCGTTCGAGGAGAAGACCGAGTTGATGCTGAAGCCAAAGCCCACGCAAGAAGACAAAGCAAAAGCCTCGGTAAAGCCAGCGCCAAAGCAACGCAAGTGCCAAAGCCACTACGCCGGTCACGAGCAAAAGCACCGCACGTTCTAGCTGATACGACGCGAAGTCCGGTAGAACGAAAGCACCGCAAGTCTCCCCCCGTCTACGTCCAAGCGCAAGCGCCAAAGCAAAGCAAAAGCCAGAGCCACGCCAAAGCCAAGCCAAGGTCGAAAGCCAAAAGCCAAAGCCAACGCTAAAAGCACGATCGACGCCGCGAACCGACGATCAAGGACGCCGAGGTCAAGCAAGGAGCGAGGAAGACACGAAAACCGAGGAACGAAGCTGAAGACCCCCCTAGCCGAGGAAGCGCGAAGCACGGAAGGGACCAAAGAAACAGCGGATATTCCCTAGCCTCTCAAAAAACCCTCACCTTGTAAAGACCTCTGTCCTGGGCAACCCCTTCAGAGCTCTCACACGAATACCACGTGGAGACGCGGATCAAAGGGACACTCCAGAGGATCTCTCCCACAATCCCCCGATCAACACTCGCCGCACCCAGACTCGCCACACCCGAGCCCCCGGTCCCGGCCACTCTTGTAATCTCATGTGTTCGCAATAAAGACGACCCGCATCCTTTTTTCACGCACACAGATTTCTGGCACGCCCGGTGGGACCTCTTCTCCTTTCATCCATACGGCTGAAGAAGTTGCTCCAAGTTCGCAATGGCCGGGACAAGCAACGATGCGTTTGCTCCAAGCCTCTCACCGATCGCCGAGTCTCTACTCCGACACGGTGGTCCAGTAAACCCGGAGGGTGATGCTCCCCCGATGGTACGCATCTACACTCGGCGTACTCGGACTCTTGCGGATGTCTTCATGCCAGAAACTACTGCCGAAGATGCTCGCCAAAGCACCGACGAGGCCTTGGTGCATGAAGAAACGAGCCTCGATCCTGGAGTCCATGTCCAGAAGTTTGGGGAGGACCAGCCCCAACCCCGAACCCGTTCGGATTCTCCAGCGGACGTCGCACACTCGCACCTCTTCTGCAGGGGGCAAACGTCAATCGTCAACCGGAAGCAAGTCGGCGCAACTACGTCTCCGACGATGACGGCGAGGATGCTAGCATGCAACATCGAGACGTCCTCCGTCATCACCCTACATCCGCTCTTCAGCTCCAAGTCATGCAAATGGGTGAGCAAATGGCGCAAATCGCTCGGCTAATGGAGGAGAAGGATCGTCACATCAATACTCTGCTTCAAAAGCTAAGTGCAAAGGACGATGCAGCAGTCGGGCAACCCGTTGCTTCCCCGGTAGCCGCTCCAGCTCCGTCTTCAACTCCCGCTCCTGTAGAGGTAGTTCCGACAGTTCAAGCGGTTACGCCAGCACTCTTATCGGTTCCCGTCCCGGCGGAAGTCGTCTCGCCAGCACCAGTCTCGGTGGCCACACAACCTCCGGCAACAACAACGATGAATACCCAGCAAATACAAGCGTTGGTAGCTGACATGATGCACACCCACGGCACTGGTCTTCCTCCAATCACGGCGGCATACTCGAAACCTTACACCGTGAGTATCCAGCAGCTGCGCTTCCCCGTCGGGTTCCAGCCACCAAAGTTCCAGCACTTCGACGGAAAGGGAAATCCAAGGCAGCACGTTGCTCACTTCATCGAAACTTGCAACAATGCCGGCACATATGGCGACGAGATGGTGAAACAGTTCGTTCGCACCCTCAAAGGTAATGCTTTTGACTGGTACGTTGATCTTCCTCAAGGGACCATCGACAGCTGGGATCAGATGGAAAGGGAGTTCCTCAATCGCTTCTACAGCACCAGACGCACCGTCAGCATGACCGAACTCACCGCCGTCAAGCAAAGGAAAGACGAGCCGGTGATCGACTACATCAACAGATGGAGGAACCTCGCGCTGAATTCACGAGACCGCTTGTCTGAAGACTCGGCCATCGAGATATGCACCCAAGGCATGCACTGGGGCCTGCTCTACATCCTCAAGGGTATCAAACCTCGGTCTTTCGAAGAACTCGCAACTCGGGCTCACGACATGGAGCTCAGCCTAGCAAGCCGCGGGGACTCGAAGAACAAGGACTTCTTGAAGGTGGAGAAGAAGAACAAGCCGCTGGCACCGAAACCGAAGCAAGTCAATGTTGCTGACGTCGCTTCAACCTCCAAGCCGCTCAAGATCGGTGGCAAGCCGGATCAAAGAAAGGGAGCCGTCATACCGCCGCCTCCGCCGCCAAGACAAAGGATGACTCTCGAAGAGCTCGAAGCCAAGGAGTACCCCTTCCCGGACTCGGAAGTCTCATCCATGTTCGATCAACTGCTGCAAGAGAAGATGATAGAGCTCCCTCCTTCGAAGAGGCCCGAGCAGATGCATCGCATCGACGACCCTCTCTTCTGCAAATATCACCGGGTGGTAAGTTATCCCATCGAAAGATGCTTCGTCTTCAAGGAAAGAATCATGGCGCTCGCAAAGCAAGGGAAGATAGAGATCGACTCCGGAGAGGTCGCTACGGCCAACATGACGTCCATCATCTTCGGCTCCTTCTCGCCGGTACTCGTTGCTGCACGACAAAGAACGCCCAAATTGCACATCAACCGTCAAAGGCCAACCGCGAAGACAGTTTCCCAGCCGAAGGTCTCAAGGCGACGCCAACGTACTCCTGCGCTCACCGAGGAAGAACCGCCGCTGCCCCGGGGGCAACCATCGCTCACGCCAGCACCTCTTCCAAGCAATGCTACATCCCAACGAGCGCTCCAAAGGAGATACGAGCGAGGAGATCCCGAAGTCGGTCTGCTGGGCCAACCTTCGGGGAAGTTCGACTATTACGTCCTCTACTCAAGGCCTCCGCCGTTTCAACTGAAGAAATCAAGCCCACCGGCTGGGGATCGGAAGATGAGCCAGTGGAGATTCAGGTAGAGCAAGTCCCTTCCAATCAAGCTACGTCCCAATGCACTCTCCGGAAAAGATACGAGCGAGGAGATCCCAAAGTCGGTCTGCTGGGCCAACCTTCGGGCAAGTTTGACTATTACGTCCTCTACTCAAAGCCTCCATCAGTTTCGATCGAAGAAATCAAGCCCACCGGCTGGGGATCGAAAGACGAGCCAGTAGAGACTCCGGAAGAACAGATGTCTCCAACAGAACCAGTCGCTGCTGCCGGTCATCATCTTAGCGGAGGAGAATCCACCGACGAAGAGGCATGGGTCAAGGTACCTCGGCGACGAAGGCCACGACAAGAAAGGCAGCACAAGCAAGACCGCATGATGAGGAGGTTTCCCGAGCGAAGGACCTACAATAAGAAAAGCAAGACTCCAGGAAGGAAGGCATTCAAAGTGCCGCCAGCAAACCGAGACGATCTCCTCCAGCAGAGCCTTCCAGAACCAGCAACTTGCAAGAATTCTTCCCCGATCACTTCCTCCCAGTCGATCAGCACATCAGGGTGTCTTGTTGCATGGTCGAAGTTCATAAGGCGTCGGAAGGAAAAGACGAAGTCGAAACATCTGAAGAGGGCGACTCCACTGATGAGGGAGACGATTCCGACAAAGGGGGCACCGCCTCTCATGACGAAGCAATCCTGCACTTGCCACTCGTAGAAGATTTGCATCTTCCGAAGAAGGCTCGCCTGGCGATGGCTGCGGCCTTGGTCGACCCGGATAGCTACAAGAGGAAAAGGAAGGACGACAAGAAGGGCAAAGCTGTGGCCTCATATGATGCGACGATAACCTTTTCGGATGAGGACTTGCAACTCGGGACACAGTTGCACAACCGGACTGTCTACGTTTCGGGATACATCAAGGAGAAGCCAGTGAATCGAGTCATGTTGGACTGTGGCTCCGCCGTCAACATCATGCCCATCCAGACGATGCGGCAACTCGGCATCACCAACGACCAGCTCTCGCCCAGCCAATTGGTCATTCAAGGGTTCAACCAGGGCGGACAGTCCACTATCGGAATCATCCGCCTGAAGCTTTTAATCGGCCCGCTAGATACAACGGTCCTCTTCCACATCATCGATTGTCAAACGTCATATCGCCTCCTCTTAGGAAGGCCATGGCTACACGAGAATGGCGTCGTAGTGTCCACCTGGCACCAGTGCCTCAAGTACTACGAAGAAGGCATGGAGATGTGCATAGTTGCTGATGACAAGCCGTTCAATGAGGCCGAGGCACATTTGGCCGATGCCAAGTTCTACCAAGCAAAGGACCTAGTCGTGGAAGTCCTTCCAGCTAAAGCCCCTCGAGCCCAGAAGGCTGAAGAAGTAAAACAGGGCGAGGCTCCTCCACCTGCAAAACCGGTGCAACCTTCCGACAAGGCGAAACTCCAGGTCCAAGAAGCACCAGGATCAAGGCAAAGGATGCGCATCAGTTCCGAGTCAAGAGCAATGCAACATACTCCGTTGCCCGTCCAAGCGACGCCAGTCCTGCGTCTTGCACCTCAATGGCTCCGTAAATCCGAGCGATCGCCTTCTATTCCGACAAGGAAGCTGGCCCCGCCATTATCGCAGGCCAACGTCGTCACTCTTCAAGAAATGACGTTGCCATTACCTAGTCTGACGCAAGCTCCGAACCCAAACAGACCTATCGAATCAGTCGACCCCAATCAACTTGGATTCAAGCCGAAAGGGAGTTGGGGGTAAAACGTTGCCAAGTTGCTGTTCAAAGCCGGCTACGACAAAGAAAGCGCCATGGGCACACTTCCCCCAGCAGCAACGCCACATGGGATGACGAGGACTCAAGTTCAGTTGTTTCCAAACGGCGAACAAATTCTCCCAAACCGCCGAGGCATTGGCTCCAGTCAAACTCCAATGGTCGTTAGGATTGCAGCGAAAAAGACCTTCATTTCCAACTACATCGGGGCGAAGATGGTAGACGAAGCAGCTGAAGGATCGACAATCTCCGATGCACGCTCTGCCTACGCCAGCCGTCCCGATAGCAAAAGAAGACGGCGACGGGCTCGATGCCAAGCCTTGCTCCAGAAGCAAAACAAAAGCGATCGAAGCCGGTCGAATCTAAAGCGCACATCCGTGTTCGAAAGGCTCGGGTCAATCAAGCAATCAAAGAAGAAGTCGATGTTCGATCGTTTGGGAATGTCAGTCGAGGACCTCGTTTCAACACCCACCTACCCACCCATGGCAGCCGTCAATCACATCTCCGTTATTGAAACTGACAACGGTGAGTCTTCTGCTTCGGACGACGAGTTGCCAGATGCCCCGCCGGTCCTCGAAGAAGGTGGCAGTCCACCGTTGATGATTTGAAGGAAATCAATTTGGGCACAAAAACGGAGCCCCGGCCTACATTCATCAGCACACTCTTGACTTCTGAAGAAGAAGCTGCATACGTCAAACTGCTCCAAGAATATAGAGACGTCTTCGCATGGTCCTACAAGGAGATGACGGGACTCGATCCCAGAATTGCAGTGCACCAGCTCAGCGTCAAACACGGAGCCAGCGCTATCAAGCAAGGACAAAGACGCTACCGGCCGGAACTGGTACCGCAAATAGAAGGCGAAGTGAACAAACTAATTGAAGCCAGCTTCATCCGAGAGGTCAAATACCCGACATGGATCTCTAGCGTCGTCCCAGTTAAAAAGAAGAACGGCCAAATCCGAGTATGCATGGACTTCAGAGACCTAAACAATGCATGTCCGAAGGATGACTTCCCCTTGCCAATCACGGAGCTAATGGTGGACGCCACGACAGGCCACGAGGTGCTAACTTTCATGGACGGATCCTCAGGCTACAATCAGATTCGGATGGCACCCAAGGACGAAGAGCTCACAGCATTCCGCACACCGAAAGGAATCTACTGCTACAAAGTCATGCCGTTCGGCTTGAAGAACGCAGGAGCCACCTACCAGCGAGCTATGCAGAGAATCTTCGATAACATTCTTCATCAAAATGTGGAGTGCTACGTCGACGACCTCGTAGTGAAATCCAAGAAGAAGTCGGCACATCTACAGGATCTCGAGCTAATCTTCAAAGGACTTCGAAGGTACCAACTCCGCATGAATCCACTCAAGTGTGCATTCGGAGTCTCCTCAGGCAAGTTCCTCGGCTTCGTCATACGACATCGAGGCATTGAGATAGATCAATCCAAAATTGATGCTATCATCAATATGCCCACACCAAAGACAGTGCGAGACCTCAGAGGCCTCCAAGGGCACTTGGCGTATATCCGAAGATTCATCGCCAACTTAGCTGGGAAATGCCGTCCGTTTAATCGCCTCATGAAGAAAGGAGCGCCATTCAAATGGGACGACGCTTGCCAAGAGGCACTCCAAAGCATCAAAGCTTATCTACTGAAGCCGCCAGTTCTATCGGCACCAGTTCAAGGAAGGCCGCTAATCCTCTACATTAGTGCCCAGGAGCAATCCTTGGGGGCACTCCTGGCTCAGAACAATGAGTTTGGCAAGGAGACGGCTTGCTACTACTTGAGTCGCACTCTCATCGGCGCAGAGCTAAATTAGTCCCCGATCAAGAAGGTCTACTTAGCACTCATCTTCGCCACGAAAAAGCTGCGACATTATATGCTGGCTCACACCGTCAGACTCGTCTCGAAGGCCGACCCCCTCAAGTACATCATGTCAAGACCAGTGCTCTCCGGATGCTTGGCAAAGTGGGCGCTGCTTCTCCTCGAATTTGATATCACTTTCGTACCGCAGAAAGCGGTTAAAGGGCAAGCTCTCGCAAACTTCCTTGCAGAATATCCCCTCCCGGCAGAATGGGAGTTATCAGAAGATCTCCCCGACGAAGAAGTGTTCTCCATCGACATCGCCCCCTCCTGGAAAATATTCTTTGACGGCGCAGCAAGACAGGACGTAGCGGGAGCCGTAGTCATCTTCGTCACTCCGGACAACGAAATACTCCCCTTCTCATTCCTGCTGACGGAATCATGTTCCAACAATGTGGCAGAGTATCAAGCTCTGCTCATCGGTCTCGAGCTGGCCAACGAAATGAAGCTTCAAGGACTCGAGATTTTCGGTGACTCTCAACTCGTTATCCAGCAAGTCTTGGGGGCATACGAAGTCAACAAAGAAGACCTGGTGCCGTTGCACGCGCGAGCTTTGGAGCTCCTTGCCAAACTAGAGACCGCTTCCATTCAGCACGTCTCCAGAAATCTCAACCAGCAGGCTGACGCACTCGCGAATCTGGCGGCTACACTCCCGTTTCCAGAAGAACGTCAGCTCATCGTCCCCGTCTGCAGAAGAATAGTGATCACCAAAGAAGAAGGTCCGATCGAAATTCCAGTTCAAACCAACGCGGTGCACGTCCTCGAAATTGAAGAGCAAGACTGGAGGCAGCCTTTTGTGGATTACCTCATCCATGGTAAACTCCCCGGAGATCCGAAGCGCAAAGTCGACATCCGGCGACGATCTCTAAAGTTCTACCACTTCAACAACGAGTTGTACTGACGAAACTACGATGGCACACTCCTGAGGTGCCTCGCGAAAGAAGAGGCAGAAGCGGTACTGGAAGAAGTACACGCTGGGATCTGCGGATCGCACCAGTTCGGTCCGAAGCTTCACTTTCGCGTCAGGAGGATGGGCTATTACTGGCCCACCATGGTCAAGGACAGCTTGGAGTTCGCAAAAAAATGTCACGCTTGCCAGCTACACGGAGACTACATCCGCCAACCACCGGAGCCTTTGCACCCAACAATCGCGTCTTGGCCCTTCGACGGATGGGGATTCTATATTGTCGGCCCCTTGCCCAAGTCATCCAAGCAATATCTTTACATTCTGGCAGCAACGGACTACTTCTCCAAGTGGGCTGAAGCAACACCTCTACTGGAAGTTACAAGGCACTCCGTCATCAGCTTCATCCAGAATGACATCATCTTCCGGTACGGAGTCCCTCGATACATCGAAACGGATAACGGAAAGCAGTTCAAGAATGCTGCTGTCAGCCAATTCTGCGCCAGATACGACATTAAGCAGAAGTGCTCGACGATGTACAACGCTCCGGCCAACGGTCTGGCGGAGGCCTTCAACAAGACTCTTTGCAAGCTGCTGGATGAAACTGTCTCGAAGACTAAGAAGGACTGGCATGAACGCATGGGCGAAGCGCTGTGGGCCTACCGAACGTCCTTTCGCACTCTGACGCAAGCAACTCCGTACTCCCTCGTCTATGGTGTAGAAACCGTTCTTCCGCTCAAGCTCCAGATCACATCGCTCAGAATAGCAATCCGGGAAGGCCTCACCAGCGACGACAACGCCCAGCTCCGCCTAGCAGAATTAGAAGCACTGGACGAAAGACGCCTCGAAGCTCAGCAACGTCTGGAGTGTTATCAAGCCAGACTGTCTCGCGCCTTCAACAAGAAGATCCGTCCTCGATCATTCCAAACAGGGGAACTGGTGCTGGCAGTCAAACGCCCCATCATTCTCTCGCATCGAGGGGGAAAGAAATTTGATGCCAAGTGGGATGGCCCGCACTCCGTCAAGAAGGTCTACTCCAACGGCGTCTATCTCCTCACCACGCCAGAAGGGCTGACACTCGGCCCTATCAACGGCAAGTACCTCAAAAGGTACTATGCCTAAAGCAAGGCCACACCCCTTGCGCAAAAAAAAAAAAAATGAACTACGTGCGACTTGATCCCCCTTAGGGGGGTACGTAGGCAACCTGAGAAGTTACTTCAGGTTCAGTCCGACCCAAAGAAAAAAAAGCCAACAAGGAGCCATGCATAGATACGACAAAACAAAGCAATATTATTAGATATTCAAGAAAAAGGCAGTACATGGCATAAAAGAAAGCTACAATGCAAAACGACTAGACGAGAAGCAGCTAAAAGAAGGCATCCAGAGCTCGAGGGCGGCGCATCAACTCCTCTCTAGTAGCCTCCACTCGCTGAAGTTCCACGGGACGTGAGGCCAAAAGCTCGCGGCGGGCCGCCAAGTCTGACTGCTGCTTCAAATAGCTTGCCTTCAAGGCACTCTCTGCGGTCTCAGCTCGCTCCAGACGAGACTCTGCCTTCCGAAGTGAGGCGCGCACCGATTCTATCTTCTTTTGAGCCTTCGACAAGCTGGAAGCGGCCTCCGCAAGCTGGTGCTCCGACTGGCACAAGCTCGCCTCGGCGGCCGCCAGCTCAGAAGGAGTGCTCCCCCTAGTAAAGCTCGCCGGGAGCGATAAGCCTCGCTATCATTTACAAGCAGGTTCATCTGGGCGACAAAAGAAGAACTGTCGACCTTGAACTCCTCCAGGCTCGCGCAAAACTCTGCACCGTCGGTAGACCACCAGTCCTGGAGGGCGCCAAAGCCCGCATCTTGAAAGGGCTCCAGTGTTGACTTGATATACTGCCGGTAGCTCGCAAGAAGAAACTCTGAAACTCTGCTCCTCGGCCTTAAGCTCGGGCGAGGTGCCTCAGAGTAGGTGGGCAAAACCTTCTCTCCCGCTGCAGTCGCTACGGGAACCGCCTTTGCCAACGAGGTCGGCGAGACTGGAGAAACCGCCGCCACCGTCGCGACAACCGTCTCCTCCAACAGGCCTGGAAGCACAGCAACCGGAGAACATCGCTTGTCAACACTTGAAACTTCGGTCTCCTCATGGAAAGACAGAGCGTCAACGTCAATGCCGTCCAAGTCAATATCGCCGCTAGGAAAGTTCTCCCCACAAACCCCGAGGAGGTCCAGATCATCCGGAGGAACATCTAGCCCGCACTCCCCAGGCACTTCCTGCGCGGCCCCAGTAGACGAACGCCCGAGAGATGCCTTCAGAGAATCCGCCCCGCGTTCCACCACTATAACGGAATCTGTCCAAAAGAGATACACTGCTCAGCATGATGGAACTTCCCGAGCATAGATAGGAAGTAAAATAAGGAGAACTCCATACCTGTAAGGTCGGACGAAGCAGCCCTAGACGGAGGGATCACCTCATCTCTTAGAAGTCCGGGCTCCTCGGTATCCACCACCGGACAAGGGACCCTTGAAGTCATCCCGCGGGGAATGCAAACCTTTCTCCTTTTGGGCGGGGCGCCCTCAACAGCGGCCTTCGAGAAAAGGGATTCTCGGCTTCTAACACGGGAGCCGAAGAAGGGACACGGCGAGCACTGGAAAGACGGCTATAACTCCTCTGCGCCCTCTGAAGCCCCAATCGGAGGCGACGATCTTCCACTCCCGCGGCAGGGTCCAAATGGAAATTTCTAAACTCACTGCTCACCAGAACGTCAACCGGGAGACTCGCAAGCAAAGGGGAAACTCGCTCTTCAATCCATTTGCAGTAGTATGGAGTGGCGGCATCCCGAGACCCCGACTTGGTCCCAGGGAAGAAGCTGCCGCCAGTCAATCGAGCATAGAGAGAAGCCCAGAGGCGGTAACTTTCCTGCGGACTAATGCGCCCCTGCAACTGCTGAGGCATACCGGGGATTTCCTATCGAAACCCTTGCTGACGAGCGAAGCGATGAGGGGAATACTGCTCCACCTCCACCACATCCCCCTTGCGCCAAACCAAGTAGCCAGGGCGGCAACTGACCATATTCCAATACAAGCTGTCCGAGAGCTCCTCGTTGTCGTGGACAGTCAACCTCTCCAAAGGTAGCACCGAATGCTCTGACAGAAACTTGAAGTCGGCGCCTCCCATCTTCCGCAAAAGAGTATGAGCACACTCCCTCGGGCGCTCCCAACTGATAAAAACATTTAGGATCCCTCCTATCCCGGGCAAGAACGGCAGGTCGGCTGGATGCTCGCGTCTGGCGAAGATCCCTTTTGGGAAGTGAAGAGCAATCCAGCCGTACAGGTAGTGCAGAGGTCCGAACGCAGTAGACCGGCCAAGCTCCCCCTTGGCATTATCCGAGCTGGACAAGTCCCAGTAAGTCCCACTGAGCCCCCGGTACAAGGCGCATAAGATTGCCGGGGCTAGATTGAAAAGCTCCCCCCTCGCCATCCTGGAAGCTGCAAGAAAGGTCCCCGGACGGATGACCTCGCCAGGGCAAGGGAGCACGAACCAGCAAAGAAAGATGACCAACCCGGCGGCTCGATAAACCGCCCGCCACTCCTCGCTGTCACGCCTCAAACCGAGGATCTCCCAGGGACACTGTTTTCCCTCCATTGAGTGCCTCTCTCGAGCCAAGGAGTCAATAGGTCTCACAAAAGAACGAAGCGGAGGCCTCTTCATTTGAGCGACCTTTCACATTGGGTGAGCCGAAGGTGCTGGGGACCTATACTCGCCTCTGAACCAAAAATCAACCCAGGAAGAGGGACGCACTCGGTCTGACTGATCCCGCGCCGCAATGACGGCATATGCCTTGAACAGAAGAAGGCAGGAGCTCGGAGCAAAGCTGCTGTCCAACAGGTCCTTCAAAGCTGGCACCTCCTCCTGGTAGTAATTCCGCACTTCAGGGCATCCGGAAGCAATGTGGACGTCGCGAAGTGAGATCCCTATATCCCCCGCTCTAGTGAGGAAAGTGTTGGTGGCCGGACACCAGAGTTCACAAAGTGCGCGATACATCCCCTCAGGACGGCTGCATTCTCAACGAGCCGGTGCCAGAAACTTGGCCAATGAATTCATCTCGGGTTCCGCTCCAAAGACCTCGTAGAGTTCGCTCATCCATTCACGAAAACCGCAAAGATATTGGACGTCTCCCCGAGGCCAAGAGTCGGTACCCCATCGGGTCAATCGGGAGCATATCTTCGAGGCAACTACCGGAGTGGGCACGAAATCTTCATCACAATGGTGGAAAGGAGTACTCAAGCTTGGGCGGAGGAGCTTCGTGGAGATCCCTTCGTCGGTGGACTTTCTCGCTCAGCTTCAGCATCCCACAAGTCTCATCGGCAATTCCATCTTCCGTGATGCGCTCGTGGATAAAAACACGGAGCAACGACAGAAGGTCTTCTCGCCTCGAGTTGCGGTAACGGTACACCCGAGTAAGGGGGAAGCGAAGGCACCTCCTCCAATCGGAGAAGTCCTCAGCTATCTACCCCGGCGAAGTCAAGCTCTCGAAGACTCGAACCCTGAAGAGCCATGAAAAGAAGCAAGTCAAGACAAGCGGGGGGCAAAAAAAAAAAGGGCCTACAGCCCCCCCTGTCAGGAGGATCGCCCGAGCAACGACGTCTTCGCGCCGCACTCCCAAGGTCCGCGTGTTACCCGCAACGACACCCGCGACAACCCCCTCCGCGCCGGCCGACTACCCCTCCGCTGCGCGCTCGGCCTGAACCAAGGTCACAGTTCTCACTATTATTGAGATGGCGCAAAAAAAAAAAACCGATGGCAGCAGCAGAAGGGGGGGGCCCGCGGCCCCTCTCCCCCAATAGAAACCGGACAGCAAAGGAAAGAAAGGGGGGGGGGGGGGGCTGCTACAGCCCCCCTTCTTCCTCCTCCGACCCAGTCGGGGCCGGGCCCGACCAAACCGCGGCCGCCAGCCCCCGGGCCGACCCGATCGGGACCCCGCGCGCACCACGCCGCCAGCGCGCCGCTGCTGCCCCGTGCCGCCTCCATCCGCGCGCAGCCTCGCGCAGCCAGCCCCGCGCGCAGTCCCGCGCGCCGCCGCTGCCCGCGCCGCCGCCTGCCGCTGCCGCTCTCGCGGACCAGAACCAAAAAAAAAAAAAAGAGAAAAGAAAAGAAGAAGAAGAAGAAGAAAGAGGAAGAAAGAGGCGGCGAAGACAGAACGCACCTCAGCCGCGCTCCTCCAACTTCCTCGCCGCAGTCGTCGTCGCCGCGTCGCTTCGAGCCCATCTTCGCAACAACCCTCAGCCGCGCTCCTGCCACTTCCTCGCCGCAGTCGTCGTCGCCGCGTCGCTTCGAGCCCGTCTTCGCAACAACCTTCAGATCGCGCGCCATCGTCGCTGCCGCCGACGAAAGAGGCGACACCGGGAAGACGGAGCAAGTCGCGTGCAACCTCAGGCAGCTCTATTCCGACGGCGGTCTCCAAAAGCCGGCGGAACCTTCGCAAGAGCAGAATGTTGGATGAAGGGGGTAGGGGTCCTTAAATAGGCCCCCAACCCCGCCCACAAAAGGAATCAAGGACAAGTGCTCTACGATTCCTACGTGTCCAAACCCTACACGTTCTCACCATCGCACTCATCCTTGAGGGGGCACTTGTAGACACAAATTGTGTCTAACCCGAACCCGACTGGCGTGCACCTACGCGGATACAAACCCGACGCGCACTCCGACTCGGACCCGACTGGCACGCACCAATGCGGACCCGACTGGCACGCACCAATGCGGACCCGGACCCGACTCGTGCCCAACAAGAGGCCGGGCGGGCCCACCCTCAAGCGAGGCCCACCCGGCCGGCCCCTACTAGGGACCCGAACCCCATGGGGAGGCCGGCCCCTATTAGGGATCACCCCATGGGGCCGGCCGGCCCTGCAAAGGAAAGAAAGAAAAGGAAAGAAAGAAAAGGAAAGAAAAGAAAAGGGAAAGAAAGAAAAGGAAAGGAAAGAAAAGAAAGGAAAGGAAAGAAAAAAAAAAGAAGGAAAAGGAAAGAAATACCGCCATGCGCGAGGGGAACTTGCGCATGACGTCTACCCACACGTGGATCTGCACCGATCCCTCGATCCGACAGACAAGAAGAAGAGTCGGGTCGCCATCGATTTTTATGTGCAAGATTCGAGATAAATCTAAAAAGGATGAGCCATAATTGCCCCACCAGAAAAGTAAAGCAAATAAATGCTTATTCCTCTCTTCAATTGAAGAATAAATCTCGGGCAATTATGGGGGAGATATGAAAGGGATTTAAAATTAAAACTTCTCATATCTCTCCCCTCCCCCTTTGCCTATAAATAGAGGGGGAGGGGGAAGGCTCAAAGGGTCGAAAAAATCGCAAGCTGAAGACGAAGCGAGGGAGCTCTGCGGAAGAGGAGACGCTTCTTCATCGACCCAAGGCTTCACGAGGCACGGGCAAGCCTATCCCTTCGGGACCGGCTTAGTCCACTGAAAGCCCTCATCAACGTGAAGACCCTTGCACAAGAAGATCAAGCCTTCGACTCCGTGCACGAAGAAGAAAGCTCGGAGAAGAAGACCCTTCGACTCCGAAGACGCCAGAAGTAAAGGCCGGAGAAGAAGCTCGGAGCGGCACTACCCCGTCGGCTCCAACAAAACCTTCAACTCCGATCAAGCTCCAAAGCCCGGAGAAGAAGCTCGGAGCTGCACTACCCCGTCGGCTCCAACAAACCTTCAACTCCGATCAAGCTCCAAAGCCCGGAGAAGAAGCTCGGAGCGGCACTACCCCGTCGGCTCCAACAAACCTTCGACTCCGATCAAGCCCAAAAGCCCGGAAAAGAAGACCGAAGCGTCATCACCCCGCCTTCGACAAACGCCCGCTCCATCCACTAAGAAGAAAGCTTGGAGAGGACACCCGAAGCGTCGCTACACCCGTCGCCTTCGAAGCAAAGCCGGCGCTACAACCGCCGCACGGAGATCGGTGCTACCCCCGTCGTCTTCAAGAGTACCCTTCGACTCTGATCAAGCCAAAGACGCCCGGAGAAGAAGCAAAGTCTAGCCGACACCTAAACCGTGAGGAAGTCAGAAGCATTGAAGAAGTAGCCCACGTCGTTCGAGGAGAAGACCGAGTTGACGCTGAAGCCAAAGCCCACGCAAGAAGCCAAAGCAAAAGCCTCGGTAAAGCCAGCGCCAAAGCAACGCAAGTGCCAAAGCCAAGCGACTACGCCGATCACGAGCAAAAGCACCGCACGTTCTAGCTGATACGACGCGAAGTCCGGTAGAACGAAAGCACCGCAAGTCTCCCCCCGTCTACGTCCAAGCGCAAGCGCCAAAGCAAAGCAAAAGCCAGAGTCACGCCAAAGCCAAGCCAAGGTCGAAAGCCAAAAGCCAAAGCCAACGCTAAAAGCACGATCGACGCCGCGAACCGACGATCAAGGAAGCCGAGGTCAAGCAAGGAGCGAGGAAGACACGAAGACCGAGGAACGAAGCTGAAGACCCCCCTAGTCGAGGAAGAGCGAAGCACGGAAGGGACCAAAGAAACAGCGGATATTCCCTAGCCTCTCAAAAAACCCTCACCTTGTAAAGACCTCTGTCCTGGGCAACCCCTTCAGAGCTCTCACACGAATACCACGTGGAGACGCGGATCAAAGGGACCCTCCAGAGGATCTCTCCCACAATCCCCTGATCAACACTCGCCGCACCCGGACTCGCCACACCTGAGCCCCCGGTCCCGGCCACTCTTGTAATCTCGTGTGTTCGCAATAAAGACGACCCGAATCCTTTTTTCGCGCACACATTGACTACACCAAATTCCTAAATTCAGGTAATCATCGGATATTCCAAAAAAGGATGTCCCACTTTTCAGATTTTTTAGGGGTTGCTACTACTTGGAGCTTTAGTTTCCTTGTACATATTTTTTCTACATTCTTGCATCCTCTTTTCACTAGCATAAATTTTTTCCACCATTTGTCACGCTTATCGCTAGGGTTCCTTTGCATATTTAGAGGTTTTGCAAACACTTAAACAGTAAAAGTTATCATGCATTGCAGTTCCTTCACTAATATGCATTCTTGTTGTGGTCATGGATTTGGAACGTACCGTGGTTTATTATACGTTATAATTTGTGGGAACTTCCCAGTTAGCCCCGGTGTCGTGTCCACATTTGTGGGCGGTGTGGACACCGCCATCGTGTCCACACGTGTGGACAGACGAAATTAGGGTTTCAATGAATTGTTGGGAGCAACAGTGCGGTCCTATAAAAGCATTAAATATGTCGTGTTAACGTACCCATCATCCCAGGGTACCATATAATTGTGGAGGCCCGCCGCCGCATGTGGCTTTGTAGTAAACACATTACTGTGATGCATTATTGAATATAACTTGTTTCTTCTCTATATAGTTCCATTAGAAACATTAATATGTTGTGTTATTGATGAGAAATTATTTCTTTCTCTTTGTAGTCCAAAGATGACCGCTCAAGAACTGACTCAAAAGTGAACGGTGTTCACATGAGATAGGTCAGGTCAGCACCGTTCCTTGTGTAGCATGGAATCAAATGTCAACAAATTTCCTACGAAATCACCGAAATGTCTTTTTTTCAAGGGTCCGACATAGAAATTGATCGAATTTTTAATAGTACCAAATTTCCTTCTGACATTACAAAATGTTGGCCGAAATGACCGATATTTGACCGAAATGACAGACATTTGATCGAAATCCGACATTATGTCTTTTTTCCAAACAATTTCAATGAAAAATTTGATCTTTTTTAACAAAACAAAGCTCACCTTTATCAGTAAGAAATTACATTTTTCCTCAATTTTGATTTTTTTTCATAATAGACAATATTTTATAGTCATCTTTATCTTGAAGTATTGCTGAAATATTCCATCTTTTTTATATCAAACAAACAAAATCGAAATATGACCGAAAAATGATAAATTTCCATCGAAAAACACCGAAATTTGACCGAAAAATGAAATATTTCCAACAAAATTTGTCTTTCCATTTTACAATTTTTCCACCGACAAATTACCAAAAAATAAAAAAATTCTTTTTTGGCCGACCGATATGGACACCGAAAACGACATTTAAAACCTTGATGTGAAGTAACAGACAAGATAGATTGAGCTCGCACCGCCCAAGAGGGAGGAGCATCTGTCATGCAAGAACACACCCCCTCCTCCTTCAACACTGACTATAAAAGCAAGGGGATGGTACTAAGAAAATGGTTAATTAGTGAATCTCTCGTAAATTCTACAAGAAAAAGTTCTCCCCTGAGTGAATAAAATTACATCATTCCCAGCACCACTTAGTCTCTTCCTCTCCCTAAGAATCCACTAGTCACAATGGAAAGAATTATCCGAGAGCATCCATTCTAGGAGCCTCAAGCCTTCCTCCATCATTCACTTGAGATCTAAGTAGCTTGCAGGGAGCCCAAACTCCACGAACCCAAAGCATATTCTACGGAGTCTAAGCCTAAATCGCTTCATCTTTGTCTCGATTTATGCCTTGGCCTTGGAAGCAAAGAAGAGCAAGAAGAGGAGCCAAATCCATCACTTCTGAAGAAGAAAGCAACACATCTTGTGGGAGGGTATACTTCGAAAAACCATACACACAATCTGGCGACCACCATGGGACCCTCTAAAGAAGAGATTCCTACGTGTTCAACAACTCCATGGCTGGAACGATGAGCAGCAATTCATTCGTCGACAAGGGAGCTGACAAAATCGCCTTCAGTGAAAGCCTCGTCAGCTCGTCAATATCAACACACGACCCACTCTGTTTACAATCCGAGTGGGGGTGAACAAATTACAACGTGTCCTCGTCGATGGAGGGAGCGTCATCAACCTTTTGTTCCTCCCCATCTTCGCAACCCTCCAACCATACCTGAAAGGACTCATCCCTTCTAACATCTACCTAAATGGAGCAGGAGGGAAAACCATCATCAATTACGACGAGGTGATAATTCTAGTTGCAACGGGACCAGCAACCTTTGGCGTTCGCTTCCTCGTCATTGGAGCCTCCTCCAGTGTCAACGCTATCTTGGGACAATCGTGGCTTCGCAAACAAAGGCCATAGGCCTCGAGAAGCATCATCTTCTGCATCTGAAAGTGGTATTCGCCTAACGAACCGAAGGATACGTCATTTTTTATCAATCTGTCTTTCTCCACGAAGGACTCGTCTTCGACTCCTGGCAACCCGTGGTGGGGTTTGATTTATCCCTTCTTTTTTCCTTCCACTTCTCCATCATCTTCCATTGCTTTTATTTGCTTCCGCATCGTTTCAGTTGTCATTAATCACGATTATCATCTCGCTTTGAAGTTAAGTGCCATAATCATCATTATATTTAATCCGAGTATCGTAGCCTTTGCAAATGTGTTTTTAGCCTCTTTTCATTTAAAAATCTGCTGCATAAATCTGTTTTAAAACTGAAATCTGATGATGTGATGAATGTTATTATATGATAAAATTCATAATTGGGGATAGCTTGGCATCTCTGCTTGTTAGAACTAGAACTGGGCTTAAGCATGCTTGCATATCTTGTTATATTTAGGCGTACTAATGCTCAATTGCTCACATTACTATGGGCTTTCCGTACTATATTGATGATTAGCTCTAGTTTGTTGACAATAGTGTGTGACAAAATAGGCTTAGATTTGCAGCGCAAGGCCTTCCTTGCCTACGTCATCAAGCAATTGGGAAAATGTAGGTGCCAATTGTGCGCCAGTAGATAGACATATCTATCGTTTCATGATGGTGTGTGTTGTGTGTAGACAGTGTACAATACACTACCACTACCATAACAAAGCTAAACGATATGGCTAAGATACATGATACTTAAATAGGTAAATGTATGTTTGTACTCCCCACACACCATACACAACCCCACCCCGCGTGCATCAGAATGCTTCTGTTTCTTCAGTTCTTCTTTAATGCCAAGAGTCATATTTTTCATATGTTGCATCTTCAGAATCTGAAACACTTTGGCAATTGGGGCCAAATGTTTAAAGGTTTTTTATCTTCCATGTCCTAGCAGTACTATCCTTTTGCATTGACTCTTCCACAGATTTCAATACTATATAGACAACACAAATCAGAGTGCTATATCTTCTTCCTTCCCTTATTCCCATCAAAATATTGTAACTTATTATAGCCTTGTAGCTGGTCCAACGTCAAGCTAAACTTGTGGTGAAGTCGCCCTTGAGTATTGGGGGTATTGGGGGAGATTCGAGATGTGGTGCAGTGATTGATTGCGTACATTATTATATACCTAAATCATGTTAAACTTTTCTTATTTGCATTTTGATCTTGTATATAATATTTGTCCAACCTAATACGCATCATCAAGGTGTGGTGTAGCCTCATAGCAATGTGAATCATGCAAGTATATAAATTTGGCTTGATGCCATAACTGGACTTGAGTTCGTGTTTCCAACATCTCTCCTCAGTTATAACTCGTATGGGTAATATCTTAAACAATCACAAATGTCTGATATTTGCTAACTAATTTAATCATGAGTGGTTGAAGATGTCAAATATTAAAGAAACAAGTCAAAATAACATTCAATAATCAGCTGGTTAGCCCAGTATGCTGAAGATGATTTTCCATCATAGTGAGACCTAGGATGACCAGCAGCCAATATTATAGTGTTCAAACTTCACACAGTGGACAAAGGGCTATCAAGAGGTAAGCACAGCACCTTGTACAAAGAAGATGGTTGCATAAGAAGACATGGAATTGGTCAATGGTGATCCAGTAAACAAGATACAAGCAATAGAAGAGTAGCTTATAGCCTTATACTAATAGAAGAGTATTAGTATGCTTGGTGATTGTAAATCTAGAACGTTAAAGAACAATATGCTTGGTGATTGTAAATCTAGAATGTTAAAGAACAATATGCTTGGTGATTGTAAATCTGTGTATTCATAAACACACCTAATTAAGCAACATGGAACCACAAATTCAAAGAATGTAGATATTAAGCCAAATGATAAACTAATTTATCTTCAAGAAGAAAGGGTTGTGATTGTATAACTAAAAGAAGAAGAAAAAAAAGGACAATAGAACCTAATAGCAAGTAGACAGTATGTAGATAGTTTAATATGATACGTTTCTGCTTGTACATTAATCCAACATAACTCAAATAGTATGTGACAGAATTATTTCTGATAAGAAAGTAGTCATAAATTCGCCAAAAAGTAAAAAAATTGTCAAATATAAAAAATTACACAAAAAAAAATCATGTGAATATAAAGTGAGAATGTAAGAATTTTAAACAAAGCTGCAATGGAGAAGTATTACTGATATTTAAAAGTGTTCCATAAGGATTAATAACTTGAATAATAATGACTTGGAGTCCAACAGCTAAGTACGAATATACAAAAGGGCCTATGTGCATTCATATTTCCATGTATTCACATATTTTCTAACAATGAGTACGTAGTAACCTCACAGAAAAAAATGAAGCATTTCAATCAACTATTCAGCTAGTAAATCAGGGGAAGCACACAATTATAGGAATTGGGAAATGGCATACAAATTCAAGATACCCTCACCTTGTTCATATTGTAAAGAGCTTCCACCATTTCAACTGGTCTGTTACGTATTGTACTAGCCACCTGGAAAAGCAAATGAATCAGTACTCCCAGATATAAAAATGCTCATTTGAAATCAATATAAACAAGATCACAAAGGAACGGCAAACCTTTCTCCAGTCTTTTCCATATTTACGGTAGGCTTCATAGAAACGTTCAAGCTCTTCTTTGCTCCATTGAGAACCCAACAGATCAGATAGTTTCCTCTTCTGCATCATGTTGTTGCCAGAAGTTTGAAAATAATCATCAAATAACTGCTTTAATAAAGTTCATATAATGCGCAATAAATCTGCAGTACTGACCGAACAAATAAATATACATGGGATAAGTTCTGTTATGATTACAGGCAAAAATGAGAGTAGTGATATAACTTACAAGGTGGACATATTAAGGTTTGCAGAGTGACTACTTATATTACAAGAACATATTCTAGTAGATATGGATAAAAACATTAGTAGACTACAATAAGTATAAAAATGTTTGACATAAAAATAGACAAGCTTACCAACTATTGTGGCTTTTTCACCAATTGTGTAGATTTTATTACCGACGAAAGTTATGCACAGGTAGGCAGTGAGTAAAGATATAAAGACCACACAACTTGCCACTTCCTAGTCCCTAACTAACCAGATGAATACTCGTGAAAAAATCTTACTACTAGGGGAAATCCCAAAAATCAACTATTAAGCAAGGTTCGAAGTCTCCATTTCGGTTGAAATTTCAACCCTTTGAATATGGAAATATTTCGATAGTGTGGAAATATTGCAATTTTATAGAAATGGTGGAAATATTAATTTTTTCGATGGAATTATTTAGTGAAACTCTGGATAGTCAAAAACCAAGTATAGATACACACTTTGGAACACTCAAATAATATTTGTACCCTATCGAGGGGTGTAAATCTTCACATAGCATGTATTCAATGTACTGAGTCTGTTAGTCTTGTGCAATCTTGTTTGGTCCGGTTTTGATATGTATTTTCCAAATGCTTTTTAATCTTATTTATGGATAAAAATATTTCAAATTAAAGATTAGTTGATTGTTAAAATAATGTTTCAAACGATTTTGAAAGCGGACTTAAAACTAGAAAGTTATGCAAGTTTGAAATTATACAAATATTATGCTGAAATGTGAAACACTGTTTTTTTATTAAGTCTGGAAAAAAGAGTTTTTATATATGAAAGTTTTTATTCATTCAAAATTTTCTAAAACGGACCATGGTTTTTTAGATGCACTTGTAGTTCTATATCTTGTGAAATTTTTGAGCTTAAAATGAGATGATTTAATCATTTTTCTCACCATGCGGATTTTATAAAAACCCTGAAAATTGTTTTCTCCTACTATAACTGAAAGTATACTTTTTTATTCTGTTGGTTTTTTATTTTTTTGATATTTTTATTGAAATCAAATGGGGGGGGAGGTATTTGCTTATTTACATATAATAACTTAAAGCAAATGGATAAAATAAAATTAACTAAAACGATATTTACTTAAATGTTATTATATGTAAATAAACTGTTGAGAACCAGACCACAAGCTCCCTTTTATAACTAGTCAGTCCCACAATTTCAGTGTCATTTAGCGAAATTTTCCTAACATTTTCTGAAATTCTCCTGAAATTTCGACAAAAACTCTTTCTGTTGGTGCTGATATCGCGATATTTCGTGGAGGAAATATCACGATATTTCGCGAAATATTGAGAAATCATAACAGTTTCTATGCCATTCGATTTTGAATGCCGAATTTCATGCCGAGCTTTCAACTAAACGATATATTTCATGAAATTTTGCAAAATATATCGAAAATTAGTACTTTGCTATTAAGAAACATAAGATCAAGCTTTTGCACACTTGACAAAGGAGCCTCATTATAAGAATTTCCTAGTAGCTGCAGCGTGCAGCACAGGTAGTAGACGTAACTGACTTAAACTTTTCTTGACCCTTCTTAAAAAATTGGGGAAGATGCTCGATAATTCTAGACAAAATAGCCTCACTATAAGCTTTCAAGTAGATGCAGCATGATCAGTACGAGTAATTATCTTTTACTTGAGAATGGAAGCCGTCCTGCCACACCAACATTACTTCAAAGTAAATCTTAGGACAGTTAAAATACAATCGAATTCTCCACTAAACCAGCAATGACACTATCTAAGACTACGATGATAACAACTCTTGAATCTTGCTTGTCTTCTTTGGAAGGTTGGAATAAAGCTATAATACCCTCAAACTTGATGCATCTGCTAACAACAGCCTTAGCTTCACATAAGAAAGCTCAGCCACATTACTAGGCTCTGTCAGTATAAAACAATAAAAGAGACCCAGAGGTAACAAAACAGGATTCACAATTTCAGGAAATGGCATGCCAATTACAAGGAGGTTCTGTATAAGGGGGGAAAAACCGAAGCACCCCTATAGAACAGACCCATTCACAATAGCAACCTGCAAGCAAGAATGCAGATTCCTTGCGGCGAAGGACCGCTAAGGATTGGACAGGTTCTAAGTGACTGAGTACCTTAATCATGTAAGGCTAGACATTGTTTCTTGTAGGAGGGACTAACGGCAAGCAAATGATGTAGCAAACTAGCAATAGGAGTCACAATTACCATGGAAGGGATGCTAGGCATTGCAATGGTTGTGATAGCACTATCGATGGTAGGCTCACAAACTAATGTGCTCTGGGTGTTATCTTGCTATGTTGAGTTCTTATTCTCTTATTTATGAGTCCCTAGAATTCATGTTTTCGGTTCTGATGGATGCTTCTGCAAATTTTAGAAAGTTCTACATGAATGATTGGGACTGATTTGAGAAAAAAAATTACTGCATGTTTTCCGATCCCCTAACAGGCAAATCTTATAGGGCCATTCCTTAAGATCCATGAGTTCATTTAAAATTTACGAAGTTATAATATATACTTTTGATCACATAATGAGTTGAATCATTTGGATGCATTAGGAACACCAAATGAGCTCACCTTGACAAATGGCATTAGTATTCTGAATTGGATTGGGATTACGTGTATTTTTCTTCGTTCTTTAGTTAAACCATTAGTTTAATAGTAAGAATAAATTAAGAATAAATCAATAATTTAGAATTAAAAAAGGTTTCTAGCGTGAGTAAGCTCAAGTCTATAAATAATTGGTCAAACATGTTACTTCAGTTTTTTTTAAGACCTACTTCAATTTTCATGATACTTAAAAGAACTCTCTCTCTCTCTCTCTCTCTCTCTCTCTCTCTCTCTCTCTCTCTCTCTCTCTCTCTCTCTCTCTCTCTCTCTCTCTCTCTCTCTCTCTCTCTCTCTCTCTCTCTCTCTCTCTCTCTCTCTCTCTCTCTCTCTCTCCTCTCTCTCTCTCTCTCTCTCTCACACACACACACACACATACAATTAACTCTGAACCCTAGTCCAGGGAAATACGGGGATCAGAGATGAGCATCATGTTCTTAGGGGGACAACATGGCTACGACAACATCCATGGTTGTCGCAATTAGTATGGCTATGGGGGTTATAGTGTGAACCATGAATCAAATGCGACAAATTCCTACGAAATCATCGAAATATGTCTTTTTTTTAAGGGTCCAACATAGAAATTGACCGAATTTTAATAGTACCAAATTTTCGTCCAACATAACGAAATGTCGACCGAAATGACCGACATTTGACCGAAATCCAACATTCTACATTTTTTCCATACAAATTTCACTAAATGTTTTTATCTTTTTAGTAAACCAAAACTCATCATAATCAATGAGAAATTATATTTTTCTGAATTTGATTTTTTTTCATAATAGACAATTTTTTTTTTGGAAGGTATAATAGACTATTTTACTGACATTTAAACACACTAGATCGCGTGTTTTAACCAAAATCCGATGAAAAAATTCCACCAACATTTAATTGAAATCCAAAAATTCCCTTGTTTTAAATTACCGAAACCGACAGGGAAATCGACATTTAAAACTTTGTAGTGAACATCTTGGCATAACAAGCAACAATGAGCTGTCCAATTGAAATAGTTACTGTGGAGTGTGGATAAGAACATGGGTCACCTTAGCAGTTCCACCCACTCATCCACATCCATATTCGACGTGGAAGACATGGCGCCCACATTATTCTAACTTCTATAAACACAAGATGTAAACGATAAAGATGACGTATGCACCATCTTGTCAGTGTTACATGGTGATGGAATAATATTGACCTATGATCCTTGTAATGTCTTCCAAACTCTAACCATTCACTATGTCAACTTAAGATTGATATTTCCAATATTTACATAAACATAGACATTAGAATATAAGGTACACATTGCTATTGGTTCGTGCATGATGGCTCAACACGCCTCATATATTTTCTAATTATTTTCATCTTGTTGTGCCCTACTTTAAAGGTCTTTTCTATTCATAATATTGTTTTATCTTACCTTAAGAAAATAAGAAAGGAATTATGCCATAATCAATTGAAACTTAAGGAGGTGTTTGGGTTCTAGCCAACTTGTTACAATCAAGGATTGAGAATTCAGGGTTTGGTTCGGCCGGTTCAGCGAAAAAAAATTCAAAATCAGAAAAAGAAATTAGAAATTGTCGCTAGCTTCGCTTGATTTGGGAATAGGTCATTTCAGATCCAAGTATATGGTATATGAATCATACACTAACTAGCAAGTACATACATATCATTCAAACTATTAGAGTAATGATATGAGCCAAATCAAAATCAAACCAGATTAGAGGCCATAATTCGGGTTCGGGAGTTCGAATTAGCCAAAATTCATACATGTTCGGTGACCCGGTTTGGGTTCAGACGAACCCTCAAACCATGTTACAATTAACAAGTGACCAAAAGGTTGAGACAAATTCGGAACCTTGAAAGGATTGTATCAATAGTCAACAGAGTAGTGTGTTGTGGCAATAGGCAACAAAGCAGAGTAGCGAAAAAGGTGCGACATAGTTCGCGCTGGTAAATGTAATGGCATTGTTATATGATGATAATGTGTGTGTGTTGGGTGGGGGTTGGGTGGGGGGGGGGGGGGGGGATGGGTTGAAGGTTAAGAGGATCGAGAGCGATGGTGAGAGGGAGAGGATGGAGGAAAGACAACGGAAAGGATGTTTGTAACACCCTGAATTTTTCTATCAAAGAAAAAAATGTATATTTTATTTTAATAATTTTAAGGAAAATAAGTGTTTTTTTTTTTCTATTGAAACATGGACATTTATCAAGATTTTTAACAAATTAGACTCCATTTTTTTAAGAATATTTTGATATTTCTTAGATTTTTTTATATTTTATAATTACATATATAAATATATATACATAAACCCAAAAATAAGGAGAGAGGATAAGAATAGGGTGCGGACCACAACTGGGCCCCCACCCCTTACCTGACCAATCATAGTCGTTCGAAACCCCGCCCCCTCCCCAAATCACAGCCGTCCGTTGCCCCCTTCCTCCTCTTTAAATCAAACCACCCCCCCCCCTTAACCCATCTCGCCCTCACACCCAACCCCCTCTCTATCTCCCCCCAATCTCTCTCTCTCCTCCGCCCTCTCTAATATCAGCCGGCCAACAACCTCTGCATAGGGGTAGAGCAGCCATTTCTCTCTCTCAGTTCTGTGACATTGTCCGACCGCTGGCGCCCCGTTGCACACTCCGCTCGACACTGCCCATCACCCCGATCCGACCCGATAGTCAGCCTCATCCAGCCCGATGCCGCCCTAGGGGTTACCCTCTGATGCAGATCTGATCAGCACAATCAGATCATCGCCGCATCTTCAGTTCGTCGCCAGAGTTTTATTTACAGTCATTTTTATTTTTATGCTCGGATGACATTAGCCGTATGGACTTGTTAGCAGTCTATTTCAGTTTTTGGTCATTTTTCCATGTTTTTGGCCTTATTTCAGCACTTAGTTTTATTTATGTTCTTGCCCAGTTCATGGGGGATGTTCATGATCTCATCCGAGGGATTTTCGGATTGAATCCGGGTCTTCTCAGGTGAGTTTCTGCATGATATTAATAAAATTCTGGGTGCGTGTGTTTGCAGGGTACCGACGGACGAGATTAGATCTCGAAACCGACGGTTAGATGGCGAAATAATTCAATTTAGATGACATAGCAAGTTATGGGCTTCAATTAGGCTTAAATGGGCTTATCTTAAGCCCAATAGGGCTTCTATTCAGATTACTGCCCCCCCCCCTCCTCTCTTTTCCCGTGAAACACCGACCGCTACTCCTTGTCCGCGCGGAATAGGCCACCCGACCCTCTCATCCGTTCCCTCTCTTCTCTCTCTCTTCTCTCCCTTGTTTCTCTCTCTTTTCCTTGCCTTTCTTGACTCCTTGCATCCACACCATCCACCTTTATTCCCCTTTGATCTTAGCCATCCAAAACAAAACCCTAATGCTACAAAAAGATGAAGAACGAATGAGATTTCAGATTTTGATCAATTGCTGAAATTTGTGCCTCTTCGTGAGTGCTTCCGGGCGAGACGTGTGTCCCCGATCCTCGCTGCTTCCACGACTTCGCCTCGTGAAGGCCTCGGTGTTGATTTTCCGAAGGTTCCGGCTTATCCCGACGACCGGCCTTGCTCCGTGTGCAGGATCATCGGCGCATCCTTGCAATCGACCCACGGCGAGAAACCCCAGGCAGTATCTATCCTTTTCCTTTATTACCCATCGCATCCGCATTGTTTCTTTTTGTTTCCATCGCCTCCTCTCCGCATCGCAGCCATAACCGCCCTTTCCACCGCTAGTTGAAGCCCTAACTTATGCCTATTTACTAGTTTTGCTATCTATAGTCTGCCGGTAACCCTAGCAAACATATCTAACCTATTTTTAGTGAAAATCTGATGCACATCAGCCTTTCAAGTTTTAATATATACTGCTGCGATTGAATCTTATATATGATGAAATTAGTTTTCATGATAATAGTACATCTTTATTGTTAAATCTGAAACCTGTTTTATATTGATTTTCTAGTACTACGTGAGATAATTAATGTTGCTGTCCTTTTGAGTTATATGTCGCTATATTGATCCCTAAATCTTAGTTATTGGCCAAAGGGAACCCTAAAAGGGTTTAGGATTGTAGTGTACCTTATCGGTGCCTGCATCACCCTCACTGTCAGTCAACGCCGTCCGACTGCCCGATCGACGGCACTTCACACCATCGCCGGATCCGGCCCCGATCACCG
Source organism: Chamaelirium japonicum (assembly GCA_947650365.1). Taxonomy (NCBI): domain Eukaryota; kingdom Viridiplantae; phylum Streptophyta; class Magnoliopsida; order Liliales; family Melanthiaceae; genus Chamaelirium; species Chamaelirium japonicum. The sequence continues at coordinate 79,572,931 of OX393550.1, read as the reverse complement.
ACCGCTCCTCGTCGACGTCATCCTAAACACCCCACCATGCCGGAGCCCTACCGGTAATCGTCCCCTAGGTTCCGAACCTCCAGCGCCACCCTATCTCCGCCCGCTCCGGGCGTTGGCCCCATCTGCCGCACCACTGGTGCTGACCGATGTCAACAAATAGTCGGCAGCCCCCTCCTTTCCGTCCCTCGACTCCCTCTCTTGGTGTGTGTGTGTGTAGCTGTCGACCACCATCCTGACGATAACAGCCCCCCTGCCTTCTCATCTATCTATCCCTCTGTCAATCTCTCTCGATAGATGTGTGACCGCCGACCACCACCCCAACGGTCACCCTGCAACCCGGTCGACCGCATGCCACCTATCTACTCCCCCCCTCTGCATCTATGTGTGGCAGTGTGTGTGTGTGTGTGTGCGTGTGTGTTTGTATGTGTGCACGTGTGCGCATGTGTATGAAAGTGAACCTCAACCCCGGCGAGTCCCTGACCGCCCAATAACGACAACCCCCGATGACCACTACGCCGAGGATCACCTAATGGTTCGGTTGGCTGCGGTTCACCTCCACTCTCTCGCTTTTTTTTTGTAATTGTGTGTGTGTATATGTGTGAGTATGTGTGTCTACACTCGCGCATGCACGAGCATCTTGACCCTAACGAGCCTTTGGCTGCCTGATACCATCAGGCCTCAAGGGCCACCAGCACCTCTGGTCGCTATAGTCCGCCACACCCCAAGTCCCCGCCTTCCATAAAGCCTTCAACCATCACCCCAGCAACCACCACGGTCGCATCCCATCCGCTCTACTCCATCAGTCTCTCTCACTCACCCTCCTTATCTGTTATGGTTTAAGGATGAAGATGAGATGATCACAATGCTGATGGCATATAATTGCCAAATGAACCAAAGCCCATCTACGCTCGTGCCTCTCTCCTCACACACTCTCTCTCTAACCCTCCTTCACTCCGAGCAAGTGGTATGCAAGGGTAAAGGATGAGAGTGGGATTTGGATTGAGATTGGGAGTAGTGTGCAAACACGAGGGTGTATTGCACGACTAACTTGCACTGACGTATTAACTCACTTTATTTACCGTGTTTTATTTATTTATTTATTTATTTATTTTTGTTAAAATTCACGATAGTGATCACCCGTCAATGCTAGTCGGATGACTCAGGTGATGAAAACGATAGTCGACACTATCACCTCCAAACGTCTGACGACCATTGAAGGTGGTCATGATCGAGATGATGGTTACAAGTTCTTTTTTCAGCCGACCTTTTTTTATATATTGGTCCACTTCCAGTGCATTTAATGTTGTTGCAATTTATTTACCAACTAGTTCTTTTTCAATTGTTTCATTTTTTTCCAATTTATTTATTTGTTAACAACTGGTCCTTTTCTAGTTGCAATTGTAATTATTTTCTATGGCTAACAAATTTGAGTGCGGTGGTGAGTACAAGTGCGTCAGGGAGCCCCTAGGGTGACATAGCACCTCCCCTTTTCTCTAGGATCTTCTCTAGACCTCTCTCCCTGGCAAGAATGAGAGTGTGCAGGGGAGTCCCTCGGGGTGGCACAACCCCTCTCCTTCTCTAGGACTCCCTCTAGATCTCTATTCGTGGGTATGCGCGATTCAAGAGGTACCTACGACCACTTTGAGATCTCATAACCAATTCTCACCCTTGTGTAAGTGCATGCATACCAAAAGACAACATCAACATGTCTTCATCGTTGTTAAGCCTAAGAGTATGGAAGTATATATGGTGGGTATTTCAAATATATAGAGGTATAGGAGTGTGTTCGAGAGAGTGTGTATAAGTTGAGGGTATGTGAATAAGGGAACCATCACCCCACAACCCTTGCAGGACCATCTCACTACACAAGCCCGGGAAAAATCCATTTGACTTGCCGGCTATTTAGCCTATACCAACATAGCCTAAGTTAATCGTCGATGTACTTGTCCATCATACTAATAGTAAACCTTGTGCACTTCCATTTCAGCTTATGATTCCAGTAGCTATAGCAGTACACTAGGTGGCCTAAGTTTTTACCTGGGATATTCGGTACGAGAGATCACTACCCCGGCTAAGGTAAGTTCCACCAGATTAAACTATTTAAGCACCACCAGATTAAACAAATTATAACTTTACGGTAAATAAAATTATATTTCTTTACTGAAGCATTTATATCATTTTATTCATACCTGTGATATATGTTTGATTTCATGGTTGGCAGTGGCACCATAAAATATTACTCACATTATGAAAAGGTGAAATTGGTATGATTTGTTTTACATGTACATTATGAATGGAAATGCCTCGGTACACAAGTTGTTGATAATGTTGAATGTCCTTGATTGAGATTGAATTTCTAGGAATCGTGACTACCCACTGATTGGGGTAGGGGACCCGTGTACACGATAGGACCGTGAACCCCCCGCTTGTGTATAATCTGAATAAAGTAGTAGGGCAACGAGATGAGGCGTACGGTCTTATAGCTCAGTCCCTGATAGAAAAAACGAAGGGAGTAAGATGGTCGTGAGAGGCCCTTGGTGAAAGACCTAAAGCCCTTTTGATCAATTAGAATTCCCATTTACTGGCAGATACAACCTGAATTAATTGTCAGAATTTGCCTGTTGTCAGATCAATTAGACAACCGACAGGTTCACAAGATATTTCATTTATTTAGATTGTATTTATACTGCTCCATGTTAATAAGTAAACTCTTTCTATCTGACATTGTGAATTTGCACTTGAACCGTCCATTTTAAGCAAGTACATGAAGTCATCTTCTTTCACATGTTCCACAATCCAATTTAAATGTTTATGTCAATAGTATCTTTCTCAAATTTTAAAAAAGCTATGATTTGTTTAGTATGGTGGTGGTTGGACTTACAAAACGATAAAGGTTTCTGAGGTATTTTTATTTTTGTAAAAATGCCTCAAGTAGCAGTGCAGGAACAGTGCCCAGAGGAAAGGATTGGAGCAGGGTCTCATTTTGCATGGCCAACGAATCAACAAGATATTTGTCTTCCTGGATGCAAATGATGTGTAGTGCATAAATAATGATGCAATTTTAGGATTCTGAGTGCTGTAGCATAGATAGGACGTTAGTCTTGCTCTGTGCCGCCGCTTATCTCAATGTCAATTTTTATTTAAAATTAACAATTTTACCAATTTTCCAAAACCTTAATAACGGTTCGTACTTCGGGCAGCTCAAATGTGTTTTTGGGCGGTCCGAGGTGCGAATCATTCCAATGTTATTACACCTAAAATTAATTTTGCATTAGTATTTGGCAAAAAATGTTATGCTATACTTACGCATACTTTTGAAACTTTTTCATGATCTCTACCACTACATAGAATCAAGCAATTTAAAAAACGAAGTCTAATAAAACCTCGTTAACTTTCCTATAGAGCTAAATATGCCATTACATTACAATGAACTCTCAACTAATAATCATGGTAGAATATAAGAATCATCAGATATAATTAGATATAGAACAGCATGGTCACACAAATTACAATATCTGAAGTTGGCATTTATGGATGAGCAATTAAAACATATTAGTATATGGAAACCATTATATATTGATCATCACAATATCTTGGCCAAAAAAAAAAAGAAAAAAATTTGTTTAGAAGGAATGGTGAACATCTATAGGAAGGCAAGCTACGGAGGCATAGGCAATGATGGAGTCAAAAGTGCTTTCATTTCTCTCACACTTTTCTTTACCTCTTTCGAATGCTCCGCAATCGATGCCTTTTAGAATGAGATGAAATTGGTATCTTTCTATACTTAAACTCTAGTGCAGCTCTCCAATAAAGGGTTTGGATAGAAAAAGGAGATAAATAAAGTGTATCGAAAGGGGCTTTGTGTATAAAAACCCTTGACTTTTTTTTATCCTATGATGTTCCAGATAGCTTCAAAACAAAGTTTGATCTTATGATACTCCAATAAATTTAATCTTTACTCATTATATTGCATACATATGTAGTAACCCAAGGCTACAAAAAGGTACCTATACTCAGATATACATGACGACATGCATTAACATTTTGATAACCAATATTACAATTTGTCATCATTAAATGTTCAATTAGTAAATATTAAAGCGAATATTTAAAATGGGAAGATGAGTAAAGCAGGGATGCCCTTTGTTTCCTTTCCACCTAATTCGGCTGGTATATATTTCCAATGCTAATATCCGTACAGCAATTTCCCTTAATCTTCTCAGAAGCACTGGAGATGACTCCTGGAGAGTCACCAATTTGCATTTCACCGATTATACGCTCCTTTGTGAGACTAATTTTACTCATTTGATTACTATTAAGATCATTCTCCTCTTTTGAGATTTGCTCGGGCCTACAGATCAACTTCAACAAAAGTTCCTTATCCTATATTGGTGGTGACACTGCCAAAGGTGAGCATATGGCTTAATTGCAAGCTAGGAACTCCTCCAATCAAGTACATTCACTACATTGGTCTCCTATGAATGACAAGAAACTCTCGAGAGAAGAGCGGTGTCCCATTATTCAGCACGTTAAGAAGAATTACTTGGCTACAACAGGGTACTTTTCGCTAAGGCAAGACCAACCCTAGTTAACTGGGTACTTTCATCTATTCTTTTACTTCATAGGTCTTATATAACCTGCACACGTGGGTTATTCAAAAATTTGATAAATCTAGAATGGAAAGTGGTTGATGAAAACACGGGATCCTACACTTTGATGAAATGGAGTAAGCAGGGGCGGAATATTGGTTGGCCCGGCCGGGCTACAGCTCGACTGAGATTTGAGAAATGCCTAGCAGCTCGCCCATCCCAACCCCACAGCCTGCCACAGCCCAGCCCAGTAACGGGTGAAAAAAAAGCCATAGTGAACGGCTACGAGCCTAGCCAGATCTCAAGCCTTGTCCCCTTTCTCTACCAATCTTCTATGCGACCGCCTCTTCCTACAAGTTGCCCCCTTTTCTCTATCCATCGAAGAGAAGATCGCCTCTTCCCTGGATTGCATACCGGCCGAAAACCATCTGATCCTTGTTGTCCCTCAACAGCAATGGATTTCCTCTCCTCGATATAGATCTTAAGGCCCTTGAATCCCTTGATCAGGTGCAAAACAATTTAAAGATTCGATTTTTTTGGTAAAAGCTGCAATTGGATTAAAATATAGGTTTTGATTTGCATATCTAGGATCCATTGGCTCTGCATCAAATCCACAAATTTGGCTTCTTCCAGATCACTTTGCTTGTTGACTTTGATTTTTTTTTATCTCTTCTATAGTTCTATGCTAATTTGATTGTAGAATTTTGTATATTTAATAACATCGTCTTTATTTTGATCACTTCTCAATCAGTGAACGAGCCTGGATGAAGGTCTTTACATTTGCTTCTTTAGATTGTTCTTTTTAAATTTGCATTTTTTAAGAGTAATAAGGGGATTGTCTGGTTCCTAGAGTCTCAATTTCTTTTAGATCATGCAGATAGGATATCATTCTATTTCAATTATTTTTCGCAATGTCCTAGGTTTATTCTTTGGGTTAAATTGAACCTTTAATCTCTCATTAATGTCTCATGAGTAGGGACGACAATGGGTCGGGGTCGGGGTCGGGGTCGGGTTTTAAAATCCTATTGTAAACGAGGCAGGTTCGGGGCAGACCTACTCAAAAATTAGAAAAATCAATTCCCAAACCCGCCCCATTACCATTCCAACTCATAAGAGAGCACTTGCTCGATTTTATTTGCTATGCTCATCTTTTAAGTTGCACATACATTTGTGTTAGGCATTTTGGAGATCTGCCACTGGATTCGACATCTGATACTTTTGATTTTTTTAATTAAATAATTATAATTATACACCTGTGTTAGGCTGTTTGGTTCATCCGACTTCGGTTGCCAAACCTCAAGGTCGTCCCACTGCTCCCACACGGCCGCACCTGACGAACTACATCCCCAAATCTCGATCTGCCTATGAAATGTGAGTTCCACTTGGGTTCCTTCTTGATTTTGATTTGTTTTTTCTTTTTTTCAGTAAGCTTTCGAGCTTTAGATCGATGGCTTATTGAATTCTTGATTGTGAGTCTACTTCGAGTTCGAGTTATAATCAATATTCAAAACTATAGAGTTTGTGATGGGTTTCTTCTCTTTTTTAGCTACAATAAGTTGCTTTGATTTCAACTCTTCCATTATTTAAGAAAAGAGATGATCAATCAACAAGACACCTTCTCCATCAATTATTGATGATCTCGATGAGCGACCTTCTAAGTCTCATAGAGTCGAATCTAAAGACGTCACTTCTTTTGAACGTCATCCGAAATTATGTCATCAATGGCCTTGGGTATCTTAAAGCCTATCAAGGAGGCCCAATGACTTGCCACGCCATCAATGGCTTAACTCAAGTCCATTCGGTCGTCAGAATGAGTCTAATCTCGACCTTCGGTGCCATGAGAAACCTGTTAGCCTATTTTATTAAGGGTTTTTTTCCTATAACCCCTTGGAACCTAGCCTAATTGCATATTAATCCCAAGAAACTTCATATTTACATAGCAACCCCAGAAAAGTAGAGTACTTGTCCAAATCGACCCCTCACTTCAACTTGCGTCTATTTGGGGGGAATATTTGAAGTATATTCATTGTTTGACTTTTACTTCCATACAACAGATTTACTATGATGATGCACCCTTAGTTAACCTAAACAGGGAAAGTTAGGCCCGGAGAATCACACAAAATACCTGAATTAGGGTAAATAGAGAGCAAATGACATTGGGTTAAATGATATTGAGGGTAAAATGGCCATCCGAGACTTTTGATAAAAGGCGGACCACGGTTAAAGCATGTCTAGTAACAGCGGGCGACGATAAACCACGAATAAAACTTGGAACATTCCCCTAAATATATGTCAGTTAACTAGAGGGGTTAACTTGCTCGGGTAATCAAGTTTTCAGGTGTCGATATGTAAATATGAAGTTTCCAGGGTTAATCTACAAATATCCTTAGTTTCCAAGGGGCTATATGCAAAAATCCCTATAAAAAACGTTGATCATGCATCCAAGTAGCCCGGAATGATATGAAAGCAACCCAAACATGGTTGTGGACATCCCCCATAATTTAGGCATGTTCTACAACTAATAATATTGAAGAAAATAGCCTAAAACAATAGAAAATTGCCTAAAATTGAATAAAACATATGAAAGTGTAATACCAGAGATATGTGATCGCATAATCACAAAAAGAAAAGAAAAACAAACACAGAAAGCAATCATATGGAGACAATTTATGAGGTTCAGCAAATAGCCTACATCCTTAGGAGGGGTCGATCTTCTCTTCACAGTAGGGTCGGTACAAGACTTTTCTAGCCACCGGGCTACCCATAGCAACAAAGAACGGGATGATTGATTCAACCCTAATGACGTTCAAAGAGTGTGTTTTTGTGTGTGTGTACACACACACACACACATATACATAGATATATACACTCCCAAAAAAATTCGCCTTGGTGGTTGCCGCCCCCGACCGGTGCAAAGGAGAGGCCCTTCTTGCAACTGCCTCTTGAAGTCCAGTACTCTGAATACTAGACACCTCACAACAATCTCCATCTTGGTGTGTATTCTCATAAGCCAACTCGTATAAAGCTTGTACATGCCTCCATATAGTCCTTCCCTCTGAATTCCCTTCTTGCACCCCCATTTCCGGGTGGGATGCCCCGCCATGATGCTTCAGCATGCGACCAGATGGATCAATTCCAAGCAATGCTTGAACTTCTCGGTCGGAACTAGCTTTGTCAACATATCTGATGCATTCTCTTTGGTGTGAACCTTTGAAACTAAAAAGTGTATCTCACCTCAAGATATTCACTAATCCTATGATATTGCACATCAATGTGCTTGGCCCTGGCATGAAGACTTGATTCTTCGTCAAGTAGATAGCATTCTGACTAGCACAATGAATTTGAAAACGGAATTACTTGAAAACAAGTTCTTCTACCAGACCCTTAAGCCATATGGCTTTCTTTGCTCCGTCTGTCACTGCCATGTAACGCAGAGTACAAGACACCTCACAACGAAAACTGCTACTAATGATGTTATTACAGCAAATAAAAATAAAACACAGTTGCAAAGAAGAATTGATGACCTAGATCAGGTTGCATCAATTCTAGTCTGTGATGGGCTATCAACTAAGTCATCAACAACTAAGACTCTGACCCAATTAAATGATGGCATTGAACTCACTCCACATCAACCACCTGATTCTCAAGAGAATCAAATAAACATAGTCAATACTCAAGATCATGCCATCATCTCCAACCTTGTCCATTCCTAGCGGAATAGATTTTGAGTGCCTTAAAATTTCAAATAACCATCAAGCAATCACCTTATTCTGAAACTACAGCAATTGGGAACAGGGGAATGGAATATAATCCCACTATCTATATGCAAGTATGCAAATGCATGAACCACTTATTAGGAAAAAATATTATTTGTGATCAAGTTCCCATACTCGCAAGCACATAAGAACACAGCCATTAAAGTTACCAACTTCGAAGGTTAGACTTCACAATACACATTACAATGACTAAATATTCTGAGCTGATAAAATTAGAATTTTGGTTTTTTTTTTTTTTTGTTGGGGGAGGTAGGAACAGAATTTGGGTTGGTTTGAAAAGGCAAAAGATTCTAAAATCAGCAGAAAATATAAGAGAGCGAGGAATGTTTGAAAATCTAAAATGGATTATGTTAATAAGGATACTAACATAAACATGTAAAAGTTATAACTCAGTTCCATGTATGTTGCTACTTGATCATATTATCAATGAAATGATTGCTAAACCAACATCAACTGGGATAAATAATAGGGACATAATGAAAGAATATGAAGTAGAAGCACTGTGCTTCATAGAATTTAATTATGCATAAGTCCCCAGTGGAAATGTAAAGAAATAAAGACCAAGAAAGCAAGATGCAAAAGATGAAGTTCCATTTGATCACTAGAATAGAAACCGTCACATAAAAAACCAATATATTTGCTAAGAGCACAAACATCCTTACTCGTGTACTACTTTTGTTAGCATTTGTCCCATCCTTATCAGGCCACTCTTCATTAATTTTAGCAAAGCGCTTGTTCACCTTTCTGGATTTCCTTGTTGAAGCCATTAAAAATTCCTAATCCTGCCGAAATGTAAAAAAAGATCAACATATTAAAGAACTACAGAAGGCTAGAAGTACAACTGAATGTAAAATACTTGGGACGAAAAGTAAGATATGACCGAATAGTTATTGCGAGAAAAGGAAATATTAGGTCACCATCCATCACAACATAACAATCGAGCCATGTCCCATCTATTTAAGGTAAAAGGAAATATTTGATACAAACTTGAAAAGAGATGCAATATAGGCCACATCAATATTAGGCTAGAGAATCAATAGGGGATTCTAATATTCCACATTAAACTTGCCTCTTCTTAAAAAACAGAAAAAGGAAACGCATCTTTGGGACTATATAACCCAGTAAATAGTGATCTGGATAATTGTGGCATGAGCCTGTTTACTACATTCGTTTTATATTTAAAAGGCACCAGGACTAACTTTCCTCTTCCCTACCCTATTGGAGCTCCATGTTATCTGCCGATTTGACTTGCAATCATAGTGATTGACCGATAATTGTTGTTAGCATCTACATTTCTTTGAATTGCTGCTGGAAGAGGATGCCCCATCGATAGCACCGGAGGCTCATCTACGACAGAGGATGCAGGAGGCCCGACAGTGAAGAGCAGTGTGCCAGCGTCCAAGAGTCGACAACTGGGACAATGACTAAAAAGCCGGCGACAAGAGCCGATTGACAAGGTGTCAACGGCAGCGTGCTCGAGTCTGTCACGGTGTTAGCGTTCTACGAGCTAGACTCTATTGAAGGTAGTCTCCAAACTCCAAACTATTAATGTGTGCATTAAGTGCTTCTAAGGCTTTCAAGCTATGCTATCAAAATCGAGACTAGTTGGCAATAAGTCCCCAGGCGGCATTTTGCCGACCGACTAATGTCGATTCTTTTATAGCTAAGCAGAATCCCGACTAGTCCCCGACTAACGACTGGGACTAGTCCCTAGGTGGCATTCTGTAAGCATTTTTTTTTTTTTTTTGCAACGAATCTTTGCAAGCAATTTTGTTTGGATTTTTTTGCATTGCCAATGTCTTGACTCGCAACTATGACTCTTCCCTATAATCATCTGTTGAGGACCTGAGAATCTGAAATAAAAACGTAGACAAATAATTATTGTTTATCCATATAACCCTATAATCAAAATTGGGGTTGTTCACAGATTAAACATCAGCAAATAAATATTGTAATGAATTCTTCGTTCTAAGTCTTCTGACATGGGCATGAAGCCAATACAACTGTGTTATGTTACTTATGTATTTATGCCCATGCTGTGAAGTGTGAAGACATGCATTGTTATTGACCGACTAATATCATATACTTATTGACATTTATGTTAGTTCATATATCATATATGTTTAGGGAGGGGGGAGGAGTTAGAATAAGTTTTGGCCGACTAGTCCCAAATTAGTCCCGACTAGTCCTAGTCGGCACTTGGCTGACTAGGGGCAGACTACCAACTTTGACAACATAGCTTTCAAGATTGCTACAGAAAATTCAAGCTGGTCACCGGGGTGGAACATGGTTAACACAGTAGAAGAGTGGATATCACAAAATTAAGAGAACTCGCTTTGGACCAAAAGCGATAAAAGGGGTATTTTCATCATTTTATTGTAATTGGGATAACTAAACAGAGGTGAAGAAGGTTAATTTAGATCGGGCTTGACTTAAGCTTCAAAACGAGCCTACGAACACTCGGTTCTGAAAACCGGATTAAAAGATACAGGCTCTGAGAGGGTGCGGCCGACAGAGAAAGGGGCTTCAACGAGCTTTGGCTACAAGGAAGAATCCCCCTTCTCCTTATCTTCCTCTTCTTTTTGTATTCTTCCTTTTTTTCTTATTCTTTCTTATCAGGTCTGCGATTAGATTTTCATTATTTTTCGATTGATCCTCTCTTTTTTTGTGTGTGCAGTCGATAATTAACGGACTCAACACTAGCAGCCAAGGATCAAAAAAATCAAAATATTTCGTGAAATTTTACAAAATATTTTGTTTTTCTGAGACCCCGATACAATATCAATATGTATCATATACAATCTCCATTGGTTGGAAAACTGTAGGATATTTTGCGATATATCGCGAAATAGCATAAAATTTCTCGTAATATTCCAAAATATTCTCGAAATCAGTCCCAAAACCTTCCACTTTTCGGGTTTCGGAACTTGGCACTTGGAAAAAACATGATTGGGGTAAGGGTAAGGTGTATTTCGGCATGACAACCATATTTACATAAAAACAATTTACGTAAATTAGGGGTGCAACTTGGGTCGGGTAAAACCAAGAACCGACCCAACCCGACCTAAATGGTTCGGGTATTTTGAGTAAATGGGTTGGTTTGGTCCGAAGGTTTGTGAACCCAACTAAATACGGGTTGGGGCTCGGGTAGACCCGCCCCAACCTAAGAACCAAACTCTATATATTTGTCCACATATATATGTCTATTTAGACTTTTGGGATAGATCACACTAGGGATAAAACTTGGACGGGTCAAACCTGAATGTCCCGTGTTCAACCCGATATTGGGTTTTGGTTTGGGCAGTCGTAGGATGGGTTGGGTTATGGGTTGAGTTGAGAAAATGCCAACCCAACTAATATTTGGGCGGACTTGGGTTGAGGGTCTAGATTGACCGACCCAACCCGAACTCGATTAATATATATGTTTCTTCCATCTGTATTCTTATGTATTAGTTTTGTCAAATATATTCCGAATCGCAAGTTCTATACGTTTGATATGGTAGTGTACAGTGTATATTGATGCTTATCTCATTTATATTAATGTAAGACAATTTTTTTACATTATAAGTTATTTCCTTTGTTTTGGAAGTTACATTGTAAGTTATTTCTTGGAAGAATTTTTTGTATTGTGAAATTTGATACGGTAGAATGTTAATCGAATATTTGTCCAACACATAACCTTTCTTTTAAAAAAAAAAAAAATACATTTCTTGGTAGTATTTGTCCAACACATAACCTCGTGAGGGAGGGATTTGAGGGTTTTCACCTGAACGGCCTGCCAGCGGCCGTGGCCGGTGCTGATCGTCAGGCGGGGTGGTGGCAGTCGGCCACGCACCGTGGCGCACAAACACACGCTCAAAGAGAGAGAGAGAGAGAGAGAGAGAGAGAGAGAGAGAGAGAGAGAGAGAGAGAGAGAGAGAGAAGCCTTACCGGCTAACCTGATTGCCCGTCCGGAAGGATCGCCAGCATGGCGTTGCGCCTTCGGCTGGAAGGCGAGAGAGGTAGAGAGGGAAAGGAGTGGACTGGCGGGTGGAGGCAGTAGAGGGTAGGGATGCAACTCGGGCCGGGTTGGTTCGGGTTTGCGCCAACCCGGAAGCAAACCGAACTATTTCGATTCTATCATATTAAAACCCAAAGCAACCCAAATTGCGCATAGACCCGAACCGACCTGACCCACACTAAGATCGGGTTGGATCAGCTTGGTTCTCAGGTCAGTAGTTGGTCTAAAACAAAAATATCTATCCACTATTTATTAGCAAGCTAGAGGTCCATATTGAGCTTTAGGCTTTACCCATATTTTATATTCTTTTGTTAGTTGTTCAACATTAGCAAACAACCAAGTGAACAATAGTTATTCGTGTGCTAATGTGATGTAGCCCCAAGTCCAAACCCCGATATCATATATGTGGACTAATATATATGAGTTCGGTTCTCGGGTTGATTCGGTTCTACCGAAGTCCCAACCCAAAACCAACCCGTACTTAGTTGGGGCTACAAAACTTAGAACTGAACCAACCCATTTGGTCAAAATATCCAAACCAACGTGACCCATTTAGGTTGTGTTGGGTCGGTTCTTGGTTTTACCCAACCCAAATTGTACCCTAGTAGAGGGGATGTGTGTGTGTGTGTGTGCGTGTGAGAGAGAGAGAGAGAGAGAGAGAGAGAGAGAGAGAGAGGCTAGCCATTTGGGGAGGGTGACGTGGGGTGGGGGCTCTCTGCTCCTTCTGGAAAGTGTCCCTGGGGGAATAGTATGAAGTTAGCTGTGAAAGTTTCCGAAGGAACGATACAAAGTCAAACATGAATATCCCTGAAGGAATAGTGCGAAGTCAGCCGCAAATGTTCCCAAAGGAATAGTGCGAATTCAAACATGAATGTCCCTGAAGAAATAATGCAAAGTCAACCGCAATAGTTCCTTAATGAACAGTGTAACATCAGCAACAAATGTTCCCGAAGGAACATTGCGAAGTCAGTTATTCGTCACTGCTTGGAATGTAGTCCCTTAGTGGTAGGCCTGTCAATTAGGCTCTCCAAGAAGGGCATCCGGCCCGACCTGGCCCATCAAAGCCTATCTAAAACCCGACCCGGCCCGATGTTTTCTGTCAACGGGCCGGGCCCGGGCTTAGTTTTTTTCCAGCCCGGCCATGCCCGACTAGAATATATAATTATATATATAATAAATATATTAATTAAAAATATTATATAACTGAGAAGTGAGACGAGGGGGGGGGTGGGGCTCGGGTTGACCCAGATGGGCCAGATCGGAACTGAAACCCCCCCTCTCTCTCGCTCAATTGATTTGAAGAGGTTTTCAAATCTGGGGCCATATGATAAGATTTTTTTTTTTTTAATATTATCTCTCTCGCTCAAACCCTAACCCTAATCTCAGCCCGTCGTCGACTGCTTCTCTCTCGATCTTTCTCTCATTGTCTGTCTCTCAACCCAGATCAGTCCGATCGGATCATCGCCTTGAGTCCTCAACGCTTCCAAAGGGTTCTCTGAGTTCTCTCATCTCTAATCGGCGTAATCACTCACAGTCTTGTTCTTGTTCAGTATTATTTAGAGTTTTTTTTTGTTGGGTAAAGAGTAAAGACTAAAGATCATCTATTCTCTTACTCTCTCTCTCTAAATTTCTCAGCTCAGATTTGATTATTAGACTTATTAGATATGCTTTTTTTGTTTTTGTTTTTGTTTTTATTTTTGGGTAAAAAAATTGGGTAAATATCATCAATCCCAGTTTTTCTCTAATCCCAGTTTTTTGTAAAAAAAATAATTAATATTTATTTTCTAAAGACAATTCCATATAATTTATAGGCCCGTGCCTGGCCCGGACCCTCGAAGGGCTGGGCTAGGACTGGTTGGTTTTAGGCCCGGAAGGGCCCGGGCCTGAGCCCACCTATATACAGAAGGGCTGGGCCCGGGTTTACCCAAGCCCGGCCCGTTGACAGCCCTACTTAGTGGGCTTCCAAACCAAGCCCCTTAGAGCTCCCAAGAATGAAACAAATTAAAATCCTAATGCATTATTAGATGATTTATTTCTTTATTATTCTATAATTATATTAAGTGAAATAAAAACTCATCTACTGCATCAAGTACACGGCATTAGCCAATCCTTCCTCTCACATGGTCTCCTTGTTAACATGGAAGGGGGGGAAAGCCTAAGTTCAAAGAGAAATGCTATTCAGCCCGAAGGTTTTTTCCGATTTCACCAGCCTGATTGACGTGACAGTGTGCAACTGGTGGATGAAACCAACTGAAACCCACTAGCGACATTTAAATCTTTTCAGCCACCAGTTGCATGCTGCCACATCAATCGGGCTGAGTGGAATCGGAAAAACCTTCGAGTTGAATAGCATTTCTCTAGTTCAAAATAGAGACGCAGACCTAGGGATAGCAACCAACAAGATAGCTGCCTATTGGTACTAATCTCTAACCGCAACCAAAAGACCTAAACAATGGCCAACAATATTGGGCCCAATATGAGCTAAGAGGAGACAATAGTGTTAGTGATAGTGTATAGTGTTGAGATACACATACCCATAGATAGCCTGTAATTCCCTTTGTTCTTTTCTTGTATCTTTCATATATATTTGGCCCTTGGCCTAATGAGATGGCTTCAATCTATTCTCCCCAAAACCCTAGCCTCTCTCTCTCTCTCTCTCTCTCTCTCTCTCTCTCTCTCTCTCTCTCTCTCTCTCTCTCTCTCTCTCTCTCTCTCTCTCTCTCTCTCTCTCTCTCTCTCTCTCTCTCTCTCTCTCTCTCTCTCTCTCTCTCTCTCTCTCTCTCTCTCTCTCTCTCTCTCTCTCTCTCTCTCTCCATGCTAGGAAACGTTTGTCACAAAAAATAGGATTGCACATACGAAGTGCCACTCCTATTGTAGAATCAGCTTCATGTAATCCACCAGGGCCCGCAGGGTCAGCACCAGCTAACTGGGCTAGAAGGGCTTGGGTCTTACTCTTTCAACAATCTCAACACTTGGTCTCAAGAAAGCATAAAGCATTTTTTTTTTTTTTGGGAAATCTTATTCATACCCCAAAAATCTGTAATTACCCCCTATCTCCCATTGGTTTCTTAGTAACTTTCTCATGATTTTTTTAATACCTATTATACCCATATCTTATATTCGACACACTAATTAAACCCTAACTTAAATGCATAACCTTTTGAATGCCTATTTGAGAAGAAACGGTGGCGATGCATATGGCGTCATCGTCATCAATAACAACCCTCATTTCTCACGATCAGATTCCTTCATTAAAGATCTAACCCCTCTACCAATGAAGAAAGAAGAGAAGTCGGCACTCTTGCCTGATGTATTTAAGATTGGTGTATGTTCAAGAGGGCATATTATTAGGGTATATTCAAGAGGGTGGGTGTTTAATTGGGGTATAATCAAGACGTGTCAGGCCATTTAACTGGGGTGTATTCAAAACGAGGTGTAAGGGGACAGGATGTTTTTGGAATAGGAATGGAGTATGGTAAAAGAAAATGAGGTGTGTTAAAGTTCATTGAAAATGGGGGCTAATTACAGATTTTTGGGGTAAAAATAAAAATTTTATTTATTTTTTTGGGTATATCAAAGGGGAGATCACCGGGCCTTCGGAAGGCGCCACAACACAGCGCAAGCACAAACCACCATACTCCAGTGGGAAGAGATGCCACAGGCCTTACAACATCACCACCACCACAAGGGGGAACCACCACCAGACACCGCCCCAAACCGGCCGGAAGAAGGCTCGAGCGCCACCATGACAACCACCTAGCTAGCCGCCGACAGTGGACCAGAACAAACGAACATAAAGAACATAAAAAAACAGCAACCAGACACAAAAAAGGCACCAAAAGTAGGGGTGGCAATGGGTTGGGTCGGGTTGGGTTCGGGTCGGGTTGAGACATATGTATAAGGGCAAAACACCTAACCCGAACCCAACCCGTTTAATAAACGGGTCAAAAACTTAAACCCAAACCCGACCCGCCTAATAAACGGGTTGACCCGACCCGACCCGTTTAACCCGTTTACTAAACGGGTCGGGTCGTGTTGGGTCGGGTTGGGTCAATAGAACCCATGTAAACTTGTCGGGTTGGGTCAAGACAAGTCGGATTGGGCCGGGTTTGATCGGGTTGGGTCAGGTTGGCTCGAGTTGGTTCGGGTTGGCTCGGGTCGGGTTGACACGACCCATTTGTTAAATGGGTCAAGTCGGGTCAATCGGGTTATAAGCACAAACCCGAACCCGACCCATTAAATAAACAGGTCAATCGGGTTGACCCGTTTATGACCCGAACCCGTTTAGGCCAAACCCAAACCCGCTAACTTCGGGTCGGGTTCGGGTCGGGTTGGCGGGTCGGGTCAAGAATTGCCACCCCTAACCAAAAACCCGGACCTAACACAGGATCGCAACTTTCAGCTCTGACGAGAGTAGCAACCCCACATCCTCAAGCCCGACCCCGACCCCGACCCCGACCCCGACAAGGCTTAGGCCCTTGAAAGGAAAACATCAACAACAGCCACTCAAGTGACCAACAAAACAAAACAACATCTACTTCCTCACGCTTCAACTACACCTGAGGAATGGGGCCTCACAGCTAGGGGTGGCAATGGGTCGTGTCGGGTCTAATTTCGGGTCATGTCCAAAACCCCTAGACCCGCACCCGACCCGTTTAACTAATCGTGTCTAGATTCTAAACCCGGACCCGACCCATTTATAAACGGGTAGACCCAATAAGACCCGTTAGATCCGTTTACCACACAGGTTTATTCATTTGACCCGATCCGACTCAACCCGACATTACCCGATAGACCCGCTGATACTATATATTATAGTATCAGATTGCGGGTATACCCGACCCGACCTGACCCGACACGATCCGGTGAATTTTAAGCAGGTCTTCCTGGGTCTACAGTGTCCAGACCCTAAACCCGAACCTGACCCGTTTATTAAATGGGTCTATTGTGTCGACCCGTTTACAACCCGAACCCGTTTAGCCCTGACCCAGACCGGCTAACTTCGGGTCGTGGGTCCGAAATTGCCAGCCCTACTCACAGCTGAGGTAGTCCAGGAATTCAGCATCCCATTTTTCTCAGCTGGGATACATTTAAACTCTACAGATTGCAAATCTGCAAGACATGACATGACACCTACTAACCATGCTTTCTATCTCTGGAGGGGTGCCCTTTAGGCCTACCAAGTGTAGCAGTTCAAGAGTTCTCTCATCATTTGAAAGACCACACTCTTTTTGTTCGCATGATAGACAACTAGTTACCGGCGTGATCTCTAACCCTCAAGGAGTTTGGCTACTGGCGGGTATCTATGCGAGCAATAACTTTCGTGCTTGACGTTCTCTTTGGCATTCAATTTCCAAACTTAATACCTTGAACATCCCTCTTGTGATAGGAGGCGATTTTAATGTGATTTTGGACGCTGATGATAAGCATGGAGGCTCTGGGTTTCAGATTGACCAGGAAGTTGAAGAGTTTCGGGAGGTAATTTCCTCAAACGGCTTTATTGATCTGGAGTTCTCGGGTCCTAATTTCACCTGGTCAAACAATCAGGCTCCCAGAACTCGGGTCTTGGAAAGACTTGATCGTTCCTTCTGCAACCATCTCTGGTCTGATCTCTTTCCTGAAGCGTACATCACCCATCTTGACCGTGCTGTGTCGGACCATTGCCCCATCGTTCTTAATCTCCATCCTAGGATCGCCTCAGGTAGGCATCCTTTCCGATTTGAGAACTTCTGGCTGGACCACCCGAGGTGGCAACAATTCCTCTATTCTGCCTGGCACCCTTCTCATGACCAAATTTTACCTTGTAAAGCTCTGGATCAAAAACTATGTGACTTGAAATCCTCTCTCCGTTGCTGGAATAAGCATTGTGTAGGTGATATTGATAAGTCTATTGACAAGATGAGATCTCACATTCTCCTCCTGCAACAGATCGAATCTCGTCGTCCCCTTTCGGAGCCCGAATTCCTTGATTTCTAAAGTTCTCATCAGCATTTTATTAACTTCTTCATCTTCAAGAAATTAAATGGCGCCAAAAATCTCGTATCTCTTGGCTCCAAAGTGGAGATCAAAATACCAAGTTCTTCCATAAGACAACCCATATTCCATGAAAAAGGAACCGCATTTACTCCCTTGTGGATGAGTTCGGGGCCACCTTCTCAGATCGAGTTAATATGGAAGCCATTCTCACTCGTCATTTCAAAGTTGTCTGGAATTTCCCTCCTTCTTATGGAGACAGCTCGTTGCTTTTGGCCGTTCCATCTCTAGTCTCCCCAGAGGATAACTTAGCTCTTACCCGTATGGTTTCCAAGGACGAGATCAAACGAGCTGTTTTCTCTCTTCCAAGAAACAAAGCTCCGGGGCCTGACGGATTCTCAGTAGAGTTTTTCACCTATAATTGGGCTGCAGTGGGGGATGATTTCTGTAATGCCATCGAGTCATTTTTTAATACTAGTCGTATGCCTTCAAATTGGAAATCGACTTTCATTACCCTCATTCCTAAGGTCAACAATCCTTATCTCCCAAATCATTTTCGACCGATTAGCCTTTGCATTCTACTTTACAAGACAGTGGCTAGGATTCTCATCTCCCATTTAAAACCAATCCTCCCAAAGCTGGTTACCCCAGAGCAGAGTGCTTTCGTTCAAGGGAGGAATATTTCTGATAACATATTGCTTGCTCAAGAGGCCTTGCACTCTATGGATACTGAGCATTGCAACAAGCATGTAATGGCCCTTAAGTTGGACATGGCAAATGCTTATGATCGTATTGTTGGAATTAGATCCGCTTATCAGAGTCGCAGCGGAAGCAAAAGATAGATCCAAAGATCATATGGTGTATGTTTCATTACAATTAATAATACAAAACAATTTATATGCAAATTTATGATCTTAGCATATGTGTGGACACCCTAGAGGCATACTACGATTTACTGAAGACATGCATACATTTAGTTAGGTGTTTAGAATCATCATACCTTTTGGATCTATGATCCGGAGAGAACAGAACGATGATGAACCGCACGTGAATCGCAAGGGAAACTGTCGGATAGCACCTTGTCCTTTGTGAATTGAGGAATCCTCGAAATCCTGTCTCTGAGTGCAAGGATTAATAGCCGACGGAGGAATTCGTTGCGAAGACGATGGCGAGCCGCGAGATCTCCTCCTTCTCTTTCTCTCTTTTTCCTTCTCCTTCCTTCCTCCTTCTTCTTCCTTCTTCTTCCTCTTTCTTCCTTGGCCGAAACCACAAAAGAGGAGGAGAGGGGGGAGGTTCGGGTATTAGGAGAGGGGAGGCACTAAAAGCCGGGCCCTCCCCCTCCTCTATACATATAGGGCCGGTCTCCTAGTGCATGCGCAAGCTAGGGCCGGATCTAATTAGATTAGGATGAGGGGGGGTCGGTTTTTAGGGATTCCAAGTGTCTATCGTGAAGCCTGGACGAAAACGCCCTTCACGAAAAGTGAAAAACTGAAGAGAGATTGAGTGAGGTGCGCTACTCGGAATCGAGTTCCGTCAGCGCCTATGAGCTTCTGGAATTATTCCGCTCATTCTAAGATTCATATTCAACATGTTCTAAGCCATATTTCAGTATTTACCAAAATACCCCTATGGCCCGTAACACATGCGAATTAGGTTCTTAGGCTCCGGGCTTGTGCTCCATCGCGCTACTTCGCATCCAACGTATCCAACCAGGTCGGGAAACAATTCCTATACGCAACGACAGGGTGGAACCTTCAGGGTTTGGGATATCTAGCTCCAATCGGATCCTTGATTAACTGTTCCGGTGACACACCGAAAGTTCCGTTAATCAGCCCTAATCCGATTAACCCGCGTAGCCACCCAGAGTGCGACGCGAGTTGAACTCTAGTGATCCTAAACTTATGTTACTCCCTCGTAACCCTGTTCTCTACTATACTCCGATAATCCTTAGTCCTTCCTATTACTGGTGCCATGATACGACTCGGGCGGTGGGAAACACTGTCAGATTCTGATCGATCATCTGACTAGGAATTGATGACTTGTCATCTATAACACCACACACCTTCCGGTGCTCTGCCTAGCACCCGAAACATCGTCAGTCATACTGACAACCACCAGGCCTGGGTTAACTGTGTGGACAGATTGACTCATCAAAACACACCCATCCAACACTCGACGTCGGATAACCTGTAGGGATTACATGTCACTCAAGCGCCAGCCGGGTAACACAACGTACCGTGGTATTGGACTATGGAAGGTCCGCACATGTTGGCACATCAAAGCACCACACAACTGGTTGGCGCAGTGTACATGGTCCCTCAGGGTTAAGGACATATTATCTATAGTAGTAAGACAGTTTATGCACCAGTGTCTGAATCACTGAACTGTGCACTGTCTTGGTTCTTGTTTAACACGATCATCGTGCTTGGTCAGGTGAATGGGAATCTCGCGTTCTCGTGGTGGAGACTTCACCACATCCTCTACCTACCAACAACTTGTTCTCGGTGAAGCGACCAGCATCACCTAAGTTGTGAACTAGTTCTAGGTCTATACATAACTGGTCCACTGGGTCTCCCAAGCATAGATCCACCATGCGCCTCAGTGGCCTACTGTGTTCCCTAGGGTCCTTTATTATATGCGTATTAACATATACCATAGTAGTATTCTAATTAAAGCAATAACCAAAGGCATCTTTATTAATGTTAATATAGAAAATCCACGCTAAGGACACACAAGCTACAACAATCTCCTACTTGGCCTAGCGGGGAACAACAATCGTAACTTTCATGGCATCTACGTGCTTCTCAAAAGCCTTGGTCGGTAACACCTTTGTGAAAGGGTCCGCCATGTTATCTGCAGACGCTACTTGAGTCACTGCAACCTTCCCTCGCTTCTGCAAGTCCCAGATAATGTAGTATTTTCGCTCGATATGCTTGCTCTTCTGGTGATATCTTGGCTCCTTGGATTGTCCTACCGCTCCACTATTGTCACAGTAAAGGACAATAGGATCTTGAACTCCCAGTATGCATCCTAGGTCCGTGAGGAACTTCTTGAGCCACACCGCCTCCTTAGCTGCTTCGCACACCGTAACGTACTCAGCCTCTGTCGTCGAATCCGTGATGCATCCCCGCTTCACGCTCCTCCAACCGACAGCTCCTCCTCCTATTGAAAACACAAACCCTGATGTCGATCTCCTGGATTCCGGATCTGATGTAAAGTCAGAATCCGTATATCCAATCGGTATCAGTTTCTGTGAAGAGTAAACTAACTCATAATCTCTCATCCTACAGAGATACTTGAGTATACTTTTCCCAGCAGTCCAGTGCCCTGGACCCGGATTTGACTGATACATGCCTATCATGCCTATTGCATAGCATATATCTGGTCTCGTGTACTGCATAGCATACATCAGACTCCCTACAGCCGAAGCATAAGGTATCTTCTGTATCTCTGCCCTCTCCTAAGGAGTCTTAGGACCCTTATCCTTGGACAACTTTACTCCATGTCTGAATGGAACCAGTCCCTTTTTGGAGTTATGCATGCTGAATCTGACCAAGATAATATCTATGTAAGCTGACTGTGACAGCGAGAGAGTCTTGTTCTGGCGATCTCGAGTTACTTTGATCCCCAAAACATAACTCGCTTCACCCAGGTCTTTTATGTCAAATTGAGAGGATAACCACACCTTTACTGTAGACAACGTTCAAACATCGTTTCCAATGAGCAGGATATCATCTACGTAAAGCACTAGAAAAACTACTGCAGTCTTATCACTCCTTTTATAAACACATGGTTCATCCACGTTCTGCTCAAATCCATAAAACTGGATAGCTTGATCAAAACGCATGTTCCAACTTCTGGATGCTTGCTTCAGCCCATAAATGGACCTTTGCAACTTGCACACCTGACTTTCCTGGCCTTTTGCGACAAAGCCTAGAGGCTGAGACATATAGATGTCTTCTTCCAAATCCCCATTGAAGAATACGATCTTGACGTCCATTTATCAGATTTCCCAATCATAATGGGCTATAATGAACAAGAGAATTCGAATAAACTTAAGCATAACCACTAGCGAAAAGGTTTCGTCATAGTCGATCCCTTCTCGTTGGGTATAACCCTTAGCGACTAGTCTAGCTTTGTAAGTCTCAACGGTACCATTCGGACCTCTTTTTCTTTTGTACACCCACTTACACCCAACACGTTTAATGTTGTGAGGTGGTGTTACAAGTGTCCAGACTGAGTTTTGGGACATCGATGTCAGTTCTGCGTCCATTGCTTCCTGTCATGCTGCATGGTCAGAGGATACCATCGCTTTGTCATAGTTCAGAGGATCATCCTCCTGAAACTCTGGATCTACCATAAAGGCTTCTCTAATGTATCTATCAGGAGCACTTGTGGTCCTCCTACTACGATGAGTCTGCGGTGGTTCCATAGGAGTCGATTCTACAGTATCGTTTATCTTAGTGGTATCGGCTCCCACTACGTTTTCTGCCTACGTACTCCCATCAGTACCAAGTAATTCTTCAAGAACTACTTTACTGGTGGGCATATGGTCTATTAAATAATCCTGCTCCAGGAATACAGCGTTTGTCGAGACGACAACCTTTCTATCCTCAGGATCATAAAATAAACCACCCTTTGTCCCTTTTGGATACCCAATGAATAGACATACCTTAGTTTTTGACTTCATCTTATCTCACTTGTCCTTCCGCACATGTGCTGGACAACCCCAAATCCTAAAGTGCTGTAAGCTTGGCTTTCGCTTCAACCACAGCTCCTAAGGAGTTAGGGGTACTGACTTTGATGGAACAAAGTTCAAATTATATGATGTCGTCTCTAGGGCATATCCCCAAAAACTAGGTGGCAATGTGGCATAACTCATCATAGTCCGAACCATGTCTAACAAAGTTTGGTTTCTCCTCTCAGATACACCGTTTTATTGCGGTGTCCCTGGTGCAGTCAACTGGGATACGATCCCATACTGACGCAGGTACCCAATAAATTCATCCGATAGGTTTTTGCCTCCTCGATCCGATCGAAGAGACTTGATACTTTTACCCGTCTGCTTTTCTGCTTCAGCTCTGAACTCCTTGAATTTATCAAAGGATTCAGACTTCCGCCGTATTAGGTATATGTATCTAAACCTCGAGTGATCATCCGTGAAGGTGATGAAATACTCGAAGCCTCCTATGGCACGGACACTTATGGGCCCACATACATCAGTGTGTACCAACTCTAATACCTCCTGAGATCTGCTACCTTTGGCTCGGAAAGATCTTTTAGTCATCTTGTCTTCCAGGCAAGACTCACACGTCGGTAGGTTTTCTGAAATATCTGGACTTAAGAGTCCTGCCTTAACCAACCTGTGAATCCTGTCTGAGGCTATGTGTCCAAGCCTTAGATGCCAAAGGAGTGTTGAAGTATTTGAGGGATTTTTTCTTTTAGATGAATTAACCACACATGCTTCAGTTATATTATCCTGCTTATGATTGGAGCTAATTATATAGATACAATTCTATGTCTTTCCCTTACAAACAAAGGAACCATTCAATTTAATTGACACACCAGAAGCATCAAATAAAACTGAAAAATCTTCATTATTCAATAAGGAAACATAAACTAAGTTTTGTTTCAAGGACGGTACATAAAGTATGTCTTTAAGTAATAAACTTCTTCCATCAAGAAACTGCAAGACGATATCTCCAACTGCTTCAGCTTCTGCCACGGTTTCAGTTCCCATACTTAGGATCATCTCCCCATCACCCAGTTTTCTTATCTCCTTGAACCCCTGCAAATTATTGCAAGCATGGTTAGTGGAACCAGAATCCAAAATCCATGAAACTGGAGAACAACTGAATGCTACAAGGGATTCCACTATGTGGATTTGAGATATACTTGTCTCAGCCATCTTGGGAGCCGCACGGCAGTCGCCCTTCCAGTGCCCCTTCTTGCCGCATCAGAAATATTTTTCTTTGGGATTTGCTGGACCATTCTGCTTAGGAACCTGCAACTGTACCTGGCCCATCTTCACTGGCTTCTTAGATTTTCTTTTCTGAAACTTGCCTTTGGCTTTCATATAAGAATTTTTCTCTACGTTCAGGGATTGGGCTCCTGCCTTTATCCTGTCCTCTACCGCCTGGAGCACCGCTAGGAGCTCTGCGTTAGACATCTCCAACTGGTTAAGGTTAAAGTTGGTAACAAAGCCCTCAAACGCTCCTGACAGAGACGCGAGGAAAATATCGGTCTGGATCTCTACATCCAAGATGACATCGAAGGAACCAAGCTCATTCACATAGCCAAACAATTTCAGCATATGATCCCGAACTAAAGTCCCCTCTGCCATCTACGTGGACACCAATTTCTTGATGGTCAGGTAACGAGTTACCCGACTACGACCCTCGAACATTTCCTTTAGGTAGAGCATCATGTCTGAAGCGACGACCATGTCTTCGACTTGCTTCTGAAGGACGGTCTGTAAGGATGCCACTATGTAGCACTTGCATATCTCATCAGCATCTAGCCAGTCTTTTATTCCTTCAACTGAGCCTCAGTTGCACTTGGTCCCGGCATGGCCAGTTGAGGGGTACTTAGGGCAATTTGTGTTTACCAACCCTTAGGACGAGCATCAGGTTACGCTTCCAGTCCTCGTAGTTTGGTCCCGTAAGTTTGTTATCATTAAGTATGGAGGCAAGGGGGTTGAGCTTGGTCATGATTTCTGTAAACAATGGTTCAAAGCAAAATTAGGGTTTACTACAATCTATTTTATGGAATTTAGAAATAGATAATGTTTACTCCAGCCGATATGTCTTCATTACCTCAAGTGGAGACATCCAGGAATCTAAATTCTCTGGGCTCGAGCACTGAGACTATCGACCTTGAATTGGAGACAGTATCTCGGTGAAAGCATGCAACCGCTTCTGCCAACAGTGTTTTCACGATCCAGTCTTCATTAGAATTACCCATGGTAAATGAAAGACCTCCTAGTCTCCTTTTCGCCAGCTTTATGTGATCCGCGTGCATAGCAACGGCGGCTTCACACAAGCTTTCGGATGCTTCCCATAAATCTAGGTGGTATCGGTAGGGGGGTTCATAGGCTCCCGCGGTGCAGAAAAAAACAATCACCCACTGCCTCCGGCATCCTCCATGTCCCGAAGGAAACCACTAGGCGAACCAGCATGGAAGGAAACACAGCTCTCACCCGGTGGGAATATCGAACTCCGTACCTCCCACCCAGACCCTTAGCCGATTGATTGTGGAGGCCAGGGGCTCCCCTTTGGAGCGAACATCTTACACATCCCTTTTTATAAGGTTTTATGCATATCTAGAAAGGTCACGACCTCCTAGACTTAGACCCTGGTCTACTGTGCTCCCACTAGGATTACAAACTGTGACGACCAAGATCCAATAGGCCAATAGCCAAGAGCCAAGACTCATGAGGCGGGAATGCCAAGATGGATGAGGTGAGGTGAGGTGAGGTGAGGTGTACAAGGCCATGAGTTAGGCCCACATCGCCTGGAGAGAAGGAGATCCTGAGCTACTTATATAATTTCCCCTCCCAAACATAGAAGACGCGTTTTAAAACCGTGCGCCGCTACGGAATTCATAAGAACTCCGTAGTTAAGCGTGCTCGGGCGAGAGCAGTACTAGGATGGGTGACCCCCTGGAAAGTTCTCGTGCGGGCACGGGCAAAGCGGATAAAATCTTGTGTGTTTGGGGCGGATGTTACAAAATGGTATCAGAGCCGGTTCTCCTCGGGATGGGAGGGGTCTAACCCTACACGAGGACGTGTAGCCCTAAGGGGGGTGGATTGTGACGACCAAGATCCAATAGGCCAATAGCCAAGAGCCAAGACTCCTGAGGAGGGAATGCCAAGATGGATGAGGTGAGGTGAGGTGAGGTGAGGTGTACAAGGCCATGAGTTAGCCCCACATCGCCTGGAGAGAAGGAGATCCTGAGCTACTTATATAATTTCCCCTCCCAAACATAGAAGACGCGTTTTAAAACCGTGCGCCGCTACGGAATTCATAAGAACTCCGTAGTTAAGCGTGCTCGGGCGAGAGCAGTACTAGGATGGGTGACCCCCTGGGAAGTTCTCGGGCGGGCACGGGCAAAGCGGATAAAATCTTGTGTGTTTGGGGCGGATGTTACACAAACCTTCCCGCAAAGCATTAGTATCCTCGAAAAATATCATAGTCCCTACCTTGAAAACTCAGCTTTCGCCTTTCTTGTAAGGATCATATTACATAGATTCCAAGGATCCCGATATTTCACTAGTTTGCCCATAATCCTAAGATCTGGAGCCTAGCCTAAGGTTGACGTGGAAAGGACTCCCACTACGATGACACCTCGTTCATAATTTAATGCTTGATGTCATAGTAGACCTCATCTCATTATAGGTTTCGATGCTGGCCAAATATGGACATTCGACAACCTCCGTCGGACCTCAACCTAATGGTGGCATAACCAAATCGTGATGAGTTTATACTACCATCAAACGTCATCTAGAAATGGATATCACACAGTGAAATCCTAACCTGACTTGGTCGCTAGGACCACGTGGGGAAAGGCCATCCCACTAGGGTTATCATACTTTTTATGGAGACATTAGTTATCTCTAAACAAATCTAACACTGCGTCTATCTCGGTGCACAGTACTTGGCTACCTGAACTACCATAAGGGCGGTTACTACCTTTCCTTTTAGCTAGCCACCAGATTCGCACGTGTTAGAACCATATAGAGACACCGATAAATCCATAAGCTTAGTACTAACCCTAAGCCTGATCTAGAGACAAACTCACAAGCAAGATAGATAATCACATTATCATCGGGGTTCTCTAAACACTAAGAAAAGAGAATCAACAGAAACAGCATCCAAACTGAATCAAGTCCAAGGTCCGACCCCTGAACCTGAATAGCACAACCAAGATATCCAGCTCTTTCATTCTGCACGATCTTTGACGATGATCCCCATCATTGCCAACGTGCACGCTTTCGCCGGGTCTTTGCACGCCATGGTACTGCTTGCCCGAACCGTGGATGTAGCATTATCTCCTTCTTCTTGTGATCGAAAAACTAACACGCACCAAGCAAGTGCTCGTTCGTGTACAATTTCGCTAGAAAGAAAAGGAAACAATCCTAGAAACATGGCCAGGGAACCAAGGGTGGTCAACCTCCACCCTCGCTCATCTAGAGCCTAAAAAAATCACAAGCACAATAATAATCAATGCAAAATTAAATCCGGGGTCCGACCCCCAGAGGCATGCAATCACAGATTATTATTCAGCGCGGCACCTACAAAAAGACGATACATAGCACAATCTATATGTATGATCTACATCGAACCCCAATGAAAACATATGCCATCATATATTCACGTGATGTTGTCACGAAATCATGCATGAAACATACACCAAATCGTGCTCTGATCCCAATTGTTGGAATTAGATCCGCTTATCAGAGTCACAACGAAAGCAAAAGATAGATCCGAAGATCATACGGTGTATGTTTCATTACAATCAATTCTACAAAACAATCTACATGCAAATCTATGATCTTAGCATATGTGCGGACACCCTAGAGGCATACTACGATCTATTGAAGACATGCATACATCTAGTTAGATGTTTAGAATCATCATACCTTTTGGATCTATGATCCGGAGAGAACGGAACGATGATGAATCGCACATGAATCGCAAGGGAAGCTGTCGGATAGCACCTTGTCCTTTGCGAATTAAGGAATCCTCGAAATCCCGTCTCTGAGTGCAAGGATTACGAGCCGATGGAGGAATTCGTTGCGAAGACGATGACGAGCCGCGAGATCTCCTCCTTCTCTTTCTCTCTTCTTCCTTCTCCTTCCTTTCTCCTTCTTCTTCTTTCTTATTCCTCTTTCTTCCTTGGCCGAAACCACAAAAGAGGAGGAGAGGGGGGAGGTTCGGGTATTAGGAGAGGGGAGGCACTAAAAGCCGGGCCCTCCCCCTCCTCTATACATATAGGGCCGGTCTCCTAGTGCCATGCGCAAGCTAGGGCCGGCCCTAATTAGATTAGGATGAGGGGGGGTCGGTGTTTAGGGATTCCAAGTGTCTATCGTAAAGCCTGGACGAAAACACCCTTCACGAAAAGTGAAAAACTGAAAGAGAGATTGAGTGAGGTGCGCTACTCGTAATCGAGTTCCGTCAGTGTCTATGAGCTCCTGGAATTATTCCACTCATTCTAAGATCGATATTCAACATGTTCTGAGCCATATTTTAGTATTTACCAAAAAACCCCTACGGCTCGTAACACATACGAATTAGGTTCTTAGGCTCCGGGCTTGTGCTCCATCGCGCTACTTCGCATCCAACGTATCCAACCAGGTCGGGAAACAATTCCTATACACAACGATAGGGTGGAACCTTTAGGGTTCGAGATCTCTAGCTCCAATCGGATCCTTGATTAACTGTTCCGGTGACACACCGAAAGTTCTGTTAATCAGTCCAAATCCGATTAACCCGTGTAGCCACCCAGAGTGTGACGCAAGTTGAACTCAAGTGATCCTAAACTTATGTTACTCCCTCGTAACCCTGTTCTCTACAATACTTCAATAATCCTTAGTCCCTTCTATTACTGGTGCCATGATATGACTCGGGCGGTGGGGAGCACCGTCAGATCCCGATCGATCATCTGACTAGGAATTGATGACTTGTTATCTATAACACCATATACCTTCCGGTGCTATACCTAGTACCCGGAACATCGTCCATCATACTGACAACCTTCAGGCTTGGGTTAACTGTGTGGACAGATTGACTCATCAAAACGCACCCATCCAATACTGGATGTCGGATAACCTGTAGGGATTACATGTCACTCAAGCGCCAGCCGGGTAGCCCAACGTACCGTGGTATTGGACTATGGAAGGTCCACACACGTTGGCACATCAAAGCACCACACAACTGGTTGGCCCAGTGTACATGGTCCCTCAGGGTTAAGGACATATTATCTATAGTAGTAAGACGGTTTATGCACCAGTGTCTGAATCACTGAACTCTGTACTGTCTTGGTTCCTGTTCAACACGATCATCATGCTTGGTCAGGTGAATGAGAATCCCGTGTTCCCGTGGTGGAGACTTCACCACATCCTCTACCTGCCAATAGCTTGTTCTCGGTGAAGCGACCAGCATCACCTAAGTTGTGAACTAGTTCTAGGTCTACACATAACTGGTCCACTGGGTCTCCCAAGCATGGATCCACCATGCGCCTCAGTGGCCTACTGTGTTCCCTAGGGTCCTTTATTATATGTATATTAACATATACCATAGTAGTATTCTAATTAAAGCAATAACCAAGGGCATCTTTATTAATGTTAATACAGAAAATCCACGCTAAGAACACACGAGCTACAACACGTATATCTTGGGATTTCATTGGAGCTGTCTTAGCCCAAATGGGTTTTCATCCGCTATGGACTCGTTGGATTTTGGGATGTATCTCTTCTCCCTCTTTTGCTATCCTCCTCAACGAATCTCCTACTCCCTGGTTTGGATCCTCGCGCGGGCTTCGTCAAGGAGACCCCCTTGCCCCATATCTGTTTATTCTGGGGTCTGATGTCCTTATTCGTAATATCAGTGCCCAACTAGCTTTAGGAAACCTCCAAGGGGTTCGTCCTAAGCCCCACTCCCAGGCTTTAGGGATATTAGCTTATGCCGATAATACTCTTCTTTTCTCGGAAGCTAAACTCGAAGCCATCTAGCTCCTTATTAGTATTGTTCATGCCTATTGTAAACTCTCTGGGCAAAAAGTCAACTTGCAGAAGTCTGTCATATTGTTTGGAAAAAATTCTCCACCGAACAACCGTCTTGCTATCTTGGATGCTTTGGATATCCAGGAATCTTGTGGGCCTTTTAAGTATCTAGGTGCTCACATCTCAGCTAAAAGACTCCTCGTGAAAGATTTTGGGTTTATCACGGCTCCAATCCATAAGAAAATTCAATCGTGGAAGGCTCATCTCCTCTCTTTTCCCGGACGTGTGGCTTTAATTAAGTCTGTTCTCCAAAGCTTGCCGCTGTCCCTCTTGGCCAATATTTGGGTCCCTATTTCCACTATGAACTCGATTGAAAAAGAGATTCGCAAATTCTTGTGGGCTAAAAATAATGATATTAAAGGCTTACATCTCGCCAACTGGGACACGGTTTGTCGCTCTAAAGAGACAGGCGGACTGGGTATTCGACGACTCCAACCTTTCCGTCAAGCTATGATGGGAAAAAAGGTGTTTCAGATTCTGAATAATGTCGGAGATAACCTTTGGGTTCGGTTTGTTCGTAGCAAGTATAACCCCTCCAAGGATATATGGCAATGGAAGCATCCAGCCAAATGCTCTTGGGCTTGACGAGCTCTTTCTGAGGGAATTCCAGTGGTCCGAATGAATTCCCGGATACCTGTGTGGGCTGCGGCGGATGTTGACCCCTGGATGTCCCCTTGGCTCAGGCCGGTCCCCCTGTTGCGTGATGCTTGCTTTCTCAACATGGACAATTTCGAACAGGTTTCAGCTGTAAAGAAATTTTTGTCACCCTCCGGGCAGTGGGATATTGAGCATCTCTATTCTATTTTCCATCAGGATATGGTCTCAGAGGTTCTATCTATCCCCATCTTCCTCAGGTGACCAAAGCAATTATACTACTGGGGCTGTAAATGGAAACCACTATACTTGATCTGTGATGCCTATAACTGTTTAACAGTCCAAGACATCTCTAATTCTACAGATCGGATGTGAACATTGCTTTGGAAATTGCATTGCCCGCCTAGACCGAAAGCCTTTCTATGGAAAGTGATTCATGATATAATTCCTCAAGGCAATTGCTTAGTCGTCGCGGCATGCAAGTCCAACTTCGTTGCCCTCGATGTGATTTCTCCATAAAAAATTCGGAGCACATTCTTTTCTTATGCCCCCCGGCGAAAATTGTCTGGATGATGTTGCGCAATCTGATAGCCCCCGTCCCTCCCCCACAGTCTTTGAGCGAGCTTCGATCTCTTCTTTGTTATGACTTTTCCTCTGAGAGAGGACTTAAACAATTCACCAACTCCATTTTATGCCTTGTTTATGGAATATCTGGAAGGCGAGAAACCATTCCATCTATGACTTGGCTAATGAGTCCCCTCAGGCTACTGTCAAAAAGATTTGGTGGGAATTTAAAGAGTTCCATTATGCCCATCAATCGAAAGCGACAGGTATCAGAATGGAGTCCAGTGAATCCATTAACGTCATAGTGAGATGGATGCCGCCTGAGCCTTCCGAAATGAAGCTAAAACTTCGATGGCGCGCTTGAATGCCACTCCCATCGGGCGGGCGCCGGGTTTGTCTTTAGAAACTCTCAAGGTAATATTTTGTGTATGGGTGCTATCTCGTTGTCTTTGTCTTCTGTGCAGGTGGCCAAAGGCTGGGGATTATGGGCGGGATTGCAAGAGGGTCTCAGAAGTTTCCCAATGGCGTCCCTATGGATCGAAGGCGACTCGCTATCAACAATCCTACTTCTACTTTCAAATGAGCCTCTTGATCCAATCTTAGAAGATTGTCGCGCCTTAATACAGCTCTGGAGACATATTCGTATTTCTCATATATTTCGAGAAGGTAACTCGGTGGCAGACTGGCTAGCTATGAGAGGCAGAATCTCCAGACAATCACAAGTTTTGTATGAGGATTTTCCTAGGCCATTACAATTAATAGCAGGGCACGATATGAAGGATACCGGGGTCATGCGCGAATGTAGACAATGATACTGTAGTGATCTTTTGTGCCGGTGTGGCCTTTGTAGTGTAATGTTTTTTACCAAAAAAAAAAAGAAAGAACACTAGTGCAGGTAGAAGCACTGTCCTCAAAGGACCTACCATTTCTTTTTAGCCAAATAGCCTACACTGCTGCATTAAGCAAATTAAGCTTTGGGTTTTTATTTTTTTCAAACTAGCATTTAAAAAAAATATATTATTTTAAAAATCATCCTCTAAAAATAATTTTAAAAGTAGCCAAAAGACGGCCACGTTGTGGGAGCGCGCAGTAAAGCACCCACCACGCTGGCTGCAAGTTCCCCCCCCCCCCCCCCCCCCCCCCCCCTTTGGCTTATGGTTTTCATTAACCTTTAATCCCTCCCCATCAATGAGTCTGAAACTACATCCCAGACTGAAAACCATATTTCACATATGTTTTCTAAAACACATGTGAATTACCAATTTCACTGTCAGAATTGTAAGAAAAAAAAATTCGACAGAACTGAAAATCCTATTCAAAACATGGTTTTCAGGCTGGGTCATTGACAAAATATGTGCTTTAGAAGTCACATGGTTTTCAGGTTGGGTCATTGATAGCGAAGTCAGTTTCAACAACTTTTTTTTTTTTTCAATTTTGACAGTGAAATCGGTAATCAACATATGTTTTAGAAAACAGATGTGAAACATGGTTTTCAGGTTGGGTCATTAACAGTAAAGTCAGTAATTCACATATGTATTTTAAAAAACATATTTCATATATGGTTTTCAATCTACATCATTGAATAGGATTTTCAGTTCGGTCAAAAAAAAAATTCAATTTTGACAGTATAGTCGGTAATTCACATGTGTGTTTTAGAAGACATATGTGAGATATGGTTTTCAGTCTGGGATGCAGTTTCAGACTCATTGATGGGGAGGATTAAAGGTTAATGAAAACCATATTCGAACTATCAACTTTAAGGGCTAGGGGAAAAAAAATGGCAGCGAGCGTGGCGGACGCTTTACTGCGCGCTCCCGCTATGTGGCTATCTTTTGGCTACTTTTAAAATTATTATTGGGGGATGGCTATTAAAATAATATATATATTTTTTTAAATGCTAGTTTGAAAAAAAAAACCTTAGGCTTTACCACAATCTTTTTGAACCCTTGGGAATAGGGTAGGGATAACAAGGACAGCAATTAAAAAAAAAAAGAATAAAAAAGAATATATTTATAAAAATTCGTACAAAACACTAGGATTTGCTAAAAAAAGGTCTTACCCACAAGTGGGCCAATTTTTTTTTACCCCACCTATTGTTTACGTGGGTATGTTTTTTTTAAAAAAAAATTATCCTGCCTGTACAAAAGGCGGGGAACTTTTTTTTTTTATTAATAAGCTATCCGCATGTACAACTAGTGGGATAAAAAACAAAAATTTAAAGAACTCAGTGGGGGCGGTGTCGGTGCCCCTCTTCCAACTTATTTAAATAAATAAAAAAAAAAAAGCATCCACCTGTACAACCGGCTTGAATTTTTTTGTTAAAGAGAACAACCCGCCTGTACAACAGGCGAGATTTTTTTTTTTTCAAATAAGCTACATGTTTGTACAACATGCGGGATAGAAAAAAAAAAAAAAAAAACTAAAGGATCGCCTGTTTAATAGACAGGTAAAACCTTTTTCAACAATTTCAAAAGTTTTATAACTTTTTTTTAAATATATTAATTTTTATGTTTTTTTAAAGAAATTGCTGTAATAAGAATTTGCATATTTTCTTGATGGAATACCCTAATCACCATGGATCCCAGTCCATTTTCTCACAGCATAGCTGCCATTCCTCAGAAAAACTCACTAAAGAAGATGGGTTTTGTTGTCTACATTTTGAAGGCTAGCCACATTTTCCCCTTTCTTTGTATCCAAGGGATATTGGGGAGTCTTACCCCCCCCCCCCCCTCCAAAGTGCAAAAGGAATGATTGGATGGGGAAAGAGAACTCCAAATTACCTTTTACCACCTCCTTTGGATACCAACAGCCTTTATAGCTTCCCAAGCTGATTTGAGAGTGAACCAACCACTTGTGGATATGGACCAAGAGATGGAATCCTCAGTATAATACACCGGTGTCTACTTATCGATCTATGCACCGCGTTAGTCATGTTCGACCACAATGTGCCGTAATGACCCTAGAAGAGATAACCATACTTTGGCATTCCCAAGAGCTTATGCTGATGAGAAACAACCTTATTAATGCCAAACGATTCAATTGTTCAAAATTCATAATATAATAAATTTTAGAGCACATGGATATAACATTTGAAAGCAGAGAATGTTCAACAAAATAGAATCAACACATCATTGGAACTAAAAACCACTGGAAGATTTTATTGAGGGACCATAAGTCCTAGTAGCATAGAGACACCAAAGATAGTTGCAACCATAGATAACAGAATAGCCAGCAAACCATATATGGCTGGCACTCAACAAACCAAATTCCACACACACAGAGACGGACACGACGACGACACCACCAAGCCTAGGACATCACCAGACCAAACAGCGAGGGCTCTCACAGGCCACCACGGAGACGCAGCACCAGGTGGAGGGTCGACTCCTTCTGTATATTGTAGTCCGCCAGGGTGCGGCCGTCCTCCAGCTGCTTGCCGGCGAAGATCAGCCTCTGCTGATCCGGCGGGATCCCCTCCTTGTCCTGGATCTTAGCCTTCACATTGTCGATCGTATCCGAGCTCTCCACCTCGAGGGTGATCGTCTTGCCGGTAAGGGTCTTCACAAAGATCTGCATTCCTCCACGGAGGCGGAGGACGAGATGGAGGGTGGACTCCTTCTGGATGTTGTAGTCGGCCAGAGTGCGGCCGTCCTCCAGCTGCTTCCCGGCAAAGATCAGGCGCTGCTGGTCGGGGGGAATGCCCTCCTTATCTTGGATTTTAGCCTTGACGTTGTCGATCGTGTCGGAGCTCTCAACCTCGAGGGTGATCGTCTTGCCGGTGAGGGTCTTCACAAAGATCTGCATTCCTCCGCGGAGGCGGAGGACGAGATGGAGGGTGGACTCCTTCTGGATGTTGTAGTCGGCCAGAGTGCGGCCATCCTCCAGCTGCTTGCCGGCAAAGATCAGGCGCTGCTGGTCGGGGGGAATGCCCTCCTTATCTTGGATTTTAGCCTTGACGTTGTCGATGGTGTCGGAGCTCTCCACCTCGAGGGTGATAGTCTTGCCGGTGAGGGTCTTCACAAAGATCTGCATCCCACCGCGGAGGCGGAGGACGAGATGGAGGGTGGACTCCTTCTGGATGTTGTAGTCAGCGAGGGTGCGGCCATCCTCGAGCTGCTTGCCTGCAAAGATCAGCCTCTGCTGGTCAGGGGGAATGCCCTCCTTATCCTGGATTTTAGCCTTGACGTTGTCGATGGTGTCGGAGCTCTCCACCTCGAGGGTGATAGTCTTGCCGGTGAGGGTCTTGACGAAAATCTGCATCCCACCGCGGAGACGGAGCACCAGGTGGAGGGTGGACTCCTTCTGGATGTTGTAGTCAGCGAGGGTGCGGCCGTCCTCGAGCTGCTTGCCGGCAAAGATCAGGCGCTGCTGGTCTGGGGGGATGCCCTCCTTGTCCTGGATCTTAGCCTTGACGTTGTCAATCGTGTCAGAGCTCTCCACCTCGAGGGTGATCGTCTTGCCGGTGAGGGTCTTGACAAAGATTTGCATCCCACCACGAAGGCGGAGCACCAGGTGAAGGGTTGATTCCTTCTGGATGTTGTAGTCAGCGAGGGTGCGGCCATCCTCCAGCTGCTTGCCGGCAAAGATCAGGCGCTGCTGGTCTGGGGGGATGCCCTCCTTATCCTGGATCTTAGTCTTGACATTGTCGACTGTGTCAGAGCTCTCGACCTCTAGGGTGATCGTCTTGCCAGTAAGGGTCTTGACGAAGATCTGCATCCCACCACGAAGGCGGAGAACAAGGTGGAGTGTTGATTCCTTCTGGATGTTGTAGTCTGCGAGCGTGCGGCCGTCCTCGAGCTGCTTGCCAGCAAAGATCAGCCTCTGCTGATCTGGGGGGATGCCCTCCTTGTCCTGGATTTTAGCTTTAACGTTGTCGATCGTGTCGGAGCTCTCAACCTCGAGAGTGATGGTCTTGCCGGTGAGGGTCTTGACGAAGATCTGCATCTGTAATCGATGATATGGGTCAGCAGAAGATCAAGAGATAAACCAATTATAAATGTAGATGAAAATATCAAAAAAAAATCGAAAAGATCACACAATAACTAAAGGCCAGTAAGAAAAGGCAATACAAAAGTGTGTAACCTATAAAAACGGGTCAGAGCGGATTGGCCAACACTAGCACTTCCGCATAATAACTCTACCAAAGGTAATCCTATTACAGGAATTGCTTCAGATACGCCTGTCACGATTTTCACTACCCAATAACCAATTGGGAAATTGGACTCAACAGGATACAAAGAAGGCATGAAGAAAGGTAAGTGGTGGCTAGGGATAGCAATGGTGCAGTTTAACACCAAAAACTAAACATCAAAATATAAAACCATCGCTGTGCGGTTCGGTTTTGGTTTTACATAATGGTACAAACCAAAACCGCACCGAAACCACACCGTTATCATCCATAAGAAGATCTCCAAAATAAAAACAAATTCATAATTTCTTGATATCCAATATCAAAGAAGAATATTTACAATCATAAATCCCAAAATTTGAAACCAATATATCAACAAAACAAATCAAGAACAAAATTATTTTTTATGACAATTTAAATCCAAACATATCAATTACAAAAAATTGCAGATCAGGAGACAAGAAGGCGATTTAAAATAGAAACCAATCAAGGTTGATCAAAACCTCCCAAAACAAATCATAATTCATAATTTCTTGATATCCAATATTAAAGAAGAATATTTACAATCATAAATCCCAAAATTTTGAAACCAATATATCAACAAAACAAATCAAGAACAAAATTATTTTTTATCACAATTTAAATCCACACTTAAACAGATCAATTACAAAAAATTGCAGATCAGGAGACAAGAAGCGATTTAAAATAGAAACCAATCAAGGTTGATCAAAACCTCCCAAAACAAATCATAATTCATAATTTCTTGATATCCAATATTAAAGAAGAATATTTACAATCATAAATCCCAAAATTTTGAAACCAATATATCAACAAAACAAATCAAGAACAAAATTATTTTTTATCACAATTTAAATCCACACTTAAACAGATCAATTACAAAAAATTGCAGATCAGGAGACAAGAAGCGATTTAAAATAGAAACCAATCAAGGTTGATCAAACCTCCCAAAACAAATCATAATTCATAATTTCATGATATCCAATATTAAAGAAGAATATTTACAATCATAAATCCCAAAATTTTGAAACCAATATATCAACAAAACAAATCAAGAACAAAATTATTTTTTATGACAATTTAAATCCACACTTAAACAGATCAATTACAAAAAATTGCAGATCAGGAGACAAGAAGCGATTTAAAATAGAAACTAATCAAGGTTGATCAAACCACCCAAAATATAAATAAATAAATCAAGAAAAAAGCTAAAGAAAAGAGGGATTTTACAAAGAGATACAAGGTTGACCCAAATACAAACAGATCAAACACACAAAACAAATCAAGAGACTAAAGGAAGATCTAGGGAAATATTGCAGAAAAAATAACAAGATCAAAAAAAAAATTAGAGATCTAAAATAAAAAAAGGAGAGATCTATTACCTTGAGAGGTTTGGGGAGTTTTTTTTCTTCTCTTTCTTTATGTGATGAGGTTGAGAGGAACGAGGGGGGCTCCTTTTATAGCCGCGGATGCCGACTTGGTCACGCCTGATGAGGGTACAGGACGTCACGGCGGAGTAGTATCGACCAACCAAATGTATACACGTGTGCAGGATGAGCAATAAGCCGTGACCGGCACGGCACTCTTTGGAATCTTGCGGGAACGTTCTTAAAACGGTGGGAATGGGATGGCGATGACTACGGGTGGGCCTTGGGCGGCTCTTGCCTCGAGCCCGACGCGCCCAATCCGAACAATGGACAAACATGGGCTAAACTGGTTAAAAACTTAAACGGGTTTGAACAAAAAAAAAGATCAGCCCAATTTTAATTTGGATGGATTTGGGCACCGATCTCCCCAACCCAAGGAATCCAAGGAACCCGAGGAAGTGACACACTAAGGATGAATGTTTTGATAGTTTTTTTTTTTTATGTAAATCAAAGACCGCCTATTTTATGTTGAATTCTAAGAATTCGTTTGAAATATGTGAGGATACGGGTTGGACTTTATGTTCTTGTTATGCAAATCAAAGATTTTTTTATTCAATTCAAAAATCTGTTGGATTTTTTTTCATCTATTTATGTGTACAAGCATTTCTATTTAGGCAACATGTTCAACCCGCTTATTATTTTGCAAATTGGGCAACCCGAGCAACTAGAATGGGCAAGCACGGGTTGGGCTTCCCCGGGTTCCACGGGCAAAACGGGCAAAGGTTTTTACAAATCGGGTTGGGCATGGGCAGACCCTTCAACCCGCCCAAGTCCCACCCCTAGTGTTGACGGGTTGGCTTCTAACTCGGTGTAGTTGGAATGAGAAATGCTATTCAGCCCAAAGGTTTTTCCGATTTCGCCGACTCGATTGACATGGTAGTGTATAACTAGTGCTGTTAAAGACTTTAAAATTGCTAGTGGGTTTCAACCACCAGTTGCATGTTGCCATGTCAATCGGGAGCATTTCTTATTTAGAATGAGTTCAGATCTCCTCCAGTCGGTCACCCCATCGGTGGGTCCGACGCACATCACATCCGCATGTAGTCTGTTGGAGTACGATTCACTTTTGGGTTGTCTACCATTGTGCCGCTATGATGCATTCCGGGCCCATCGATCAGGGCTAACCGACTGAATAGATCTGAACTCATTTTGAATTCATTGGTACGAAGCTGTCTATCATTGACCAAGGATCAAAAATTAAAACATGTTATAAAATTATATGAAAATTTTCTCTTGAGGTTAATACATCTTCTCTTGTTGAGATTACTTGATCCTTTGGTTTTTTATTTTATTATGGGGGTTGATTTCTTAGAGCGTCACCAACGGTGCTTGATATTTTGCAGGTACTTTTAAAATATATGCTAAGCATATTCTTTTATTTTGGCAGAATAGTAATCCATCCCTCTAACATCAGTTGTATTTTCACTCTCAAATCTTAAACGGACGACCATGATAAACAAGAGAGAATGAGGCGGACGACCACGACAAACAGGAGAGAGAGAGAGAGAGAGAGAGAGAGAGAGAGAGAGAGAGAGAGAGAGAGAGAGAGACTTCATCAA
Source organism: Chamaelirium japonicum (assembly GCA_947650365.1). Taxonomy (NCBI): domain Eukaryota; kingdom Viridiplantae; phylum Streptophyta; class Magnoliopsida; order Liliales; family Melanthiaceae; genus Chamaelirium; species Chamaelirium japonicum. Next base: position 79,533,521 of record OX393550.1, on the reverse strand, counting down.
AAATAGTGGCTCCATTTTATTCTTCACAATCCTAGTATATATATCGGCCAAAAGACCTCCCTACATTTTTGCAGGGAGATATAGTAGACGTTTGGAGGTCCCTGTCCGTCATATATGGCAATATGGCGGACGGTTGGAGATGTTCTTAAGGGGATACTATAAAGATATCTCTTTGATTAACAAGTCAATGATTCATTGTTGTTTATCCATGAATAATAATACATTTTTCAGAGTGGTGTGCCGAATACACAAGGTCATAGTTTTATTGCGAAAAGTTATTCCCACCAACTTTATCTATGATTTAGGAGTTTTCTAGATGTAAGTGGTTGATCTGGGTCGCTATCAAAGAGAGAGTAGGGTTTCTTGTAATGAAAACTTTATTTTCTTCTTTTTGCCTCGAAGAATTATGAAGACTTCAAAACTATCGAATTCTTTTCGTTAAGTCTCTGATCATTCGAGGCAGATGCAAACCACCATGTTTCTGCAGTCGACGTCTAAGGCTGCTCCACGCTGACAGTTGGCAGCCCTTTTCCCCAAGGGACGGCTCTACCTAATTCCAGGCAGCCCTTTTCTAGGTAGCCCTTTTCTTCGAACTCAAATTCAAGACATGGTGATCGACCACCCTAGTCCTAATGTCGCAGACCTAACTAAGAGGTAAATATTCTAAGTCAATCATATGAATCACCATCTTACTGATATTTTGAAATCAACACCTTGATGACAATAAGGATCTAACCTTTTTATCTCACCATGTTTTTTGTTGCACTAAATTATAATACTAGGAGGTGTGTTCTTACCCTATTAATTTGACTAAAATGATATTTCATAAATAGTGATAAGTACGTTAATTCTAATTTCGGTATACCGAATTTGTCTTCTAGTTAAGTAACTAGGTTAATGATGTCCCTAACTCAAAAGTTTGATTAAACTTAAATCTAATTTATGTGAACTTAACTTGTGTTTTAGGTCAAGTGACTAGATTACTGATATCCAAAATCTATATTTTCAAACTCCGAAGAATCAATTACCCAGGCTTTGATACCAAGCTGTTACGTCTCGATATTTTAAGGATTTTGACAACTCGTAATATACAAGAGGTGTGAAGAGAGAAATAACTTGATACAATTTTAAACTCACACATTTAGTGAAAACATATATTTTCATTAAGTGAAAACATATATTTAGTGAAAACAATTACCAAAGCTTTGATACCAAGCTGTTACGTCTCGATATTTTAAGGATTTTGACAACTCGTAATATACAAGAGGTGTGAAGAGAGAAATAACTTGATACAATTTTAAACTCACACATTTAGTGAAAACATATATTTTCATTAATAATTTAGTAGTTACATTGCTTTGAAAGAAAATACAATTTTTTTTTCTAACTTATTCTCATTGATCAGCCTCGCCCAAAGCATCCAAATATGGTTCATAAAGCGGGTTCACGACCTCAACAGGATTCTTCTCTTCTGGCTCATTTTTCATTCCTGCAATCTTAGGATGTGGCACCACAAGGTCTATAGGGGGTGAGCCTTTATAATTAATGTTGGAATTGATGTGTTCTTAGCTTGTAAAAACCTTTTATTTGGAAAAATAATAAAGAGGTTGTATTTGAATAAGAATTGTATTAGTGGTACATGATCATATCACGTGTTCTAGAATAAAACAACAAGCCATGGTTTATGTAGATCTGTTGAGAGAAAGACTCAGTAAATTGGAAATATATAACCTAAATAGTTCACAGCTATGATAGGATTGGTTCCCCTATCGTGAGAAGCTGTTAGAATGACAGAGCATGGAACCTTCACCATGGTCATTGCCAGGCACAATTACTGTGACCGAACGGAGCCAACATGGTGCACAGATCAGTGAACAGACACTGGTGCATTAAGCCATGTTTCTGCTTAAAGTAGTTGGTCCTAAACCCTGGAACCTTCACCATGGTCATTGCCAGGCATAATTACTGTGACCGAACGGAGCCAACATGGTGCACAGATCAGTGAGCAGACACTGGTGCATTAAGTCATGTTTTTGCTTTAGAGTAGTTGGTCCTAAACCCTGAGGAATTAATCATGACCGGTAGGCTAACCAGTTGTGTGGTACTTTGATGCACCAATGTGTGAGGGATCTATTTATGTGCGACCCAATACCACGGTGTGTTGGGCTACCTGATTGACGTCGCATCGGTATGTCACTCCTACAGGCCATCCACAACCCTAACCGGTAGTGTGTTCCATGGTCGAACTCACATCGCACGAAAACCAGGCCTGGTGTTTGTCAGTCGAGTTAACGACTGAATCCCCTAGCTTGGCCAAAGCAAAGGGAAGTGCGTTGAGGTTAACTCACCTGGATGGAACCATGTCAAATGATAACTAGAGTCTGACAATGTTCTCCACCGCTCGAGTCGTATCATGGTACTACGTGGAGGGATATCACACTACTATAACTGAGCGGAGATCAGGGGTATGCGAGAGAACATAATAAGTCTAAGAGGATTGGAGGTCAACTTGCGTCGCACTCTATTTAGCTTCGCAAGTTAACCGGAGCTCAGATTACAAACAAAGACACATGTAGGATGTGTTGGTCGAGTCCTGGTTGTTAGCCACGAATCCTAATCCCTGCAGGTTCCACCTTATCCACATCCGAAATTGTGTCTACCATCTCTTCCCTTACTTGCACTACCTTAGTTAGGAAGACGATCATCCCACGGGTGCTTTGCACTAGAGCGTGAGAGAGAAAGACAAACAAAGTATGTTTCCAGGGGGCAACCCCAAAGTGATTAGAGACATAAGTAAAATATCTAACACCCCTCATAGGTGCAGACAATCCGAGCGTGCATCGCACGGGAGCTCGGTAGAGTTGCTTCGTTAAATTTGACTAAGGGCACCCATAAGTATGGATAAATTACTGAGGGCACCCCTAGATGAGAGAACAACATTTCCATGTCAAGAAGACACTAGAAATCCTAGGGGTCCTACAGGTTCGAACGGTTTCGCAATCGGAGCCCGGTACATGAGTATATGACCATTAGAAGCATGGGGGCATTTTGGTCTTTTCCTAAATAGCCTCGCATGCCCTAATGGCCGGCCACTCATGTTAGGGGCGCCCATTTGCAACCATGACCTGATATAGGGAGGATTTGAGAAGATCCTCCCCTAGATATAGGTTGTTGCATAGTTAGAACCGCCCCCCATAAAATCTAGGGGGAGGTTTTTCGGGTGGTTGGATAGGATAGGGCCGGCCATATCAAGGGGATTTTTAATCCCTATGGCTGGCCACTTAAAGGGAGGGTGAAAGGAAATTTCGTGCAAGGTTCCAAGAGGGTATTGGCTGCAATCTATTGCTCAAAACGATCCTCTCTTGCGCCGAAAATCTGCACATCGTTCCTCTCTCTTTCTTGTCATCTTCAAGGCTTTTTGCAAGCATCGAAAGAGGCTCGTTGGCGAGAGGCATTCAGAGATCTCTCAACGAGGATGCGGCTGGGAGGTGAGACTCGGTGAACCCAACAGTGGATCTACATCCGTACCTCTTCATCCGAACCTTGGCATCCGTCTCCACCAAAAAAGAAGAAAATCCCCCGCAGTGAAAAAATATGCACGAAGGTATAAACTTTCTATCGCTCGTTCTAAGTTTTAATGCATAGGTCATCTGATGTATATTACACCATCTTGTTAGAATGACGATTAGGGGTTCGTACTATTCCATCATATGCAGATGATAGGATTATATAATGAAGAATTTTTGTAGCACACACTCGGTAACGTGGTCCCACGATCGCTGCCCAACTCTTGCTGCGCAGCCTTTGATCTAGGGAATTAATTTTTCCCAACAATTACCACACGGCTCACTAAGGTGGTATAAACAATATATTCAATTAAATATTAAACTGTAAACCAAATCGACATTCATATGTTTAATATATTCAAATGTGGAACTATTGACCCTCCTAGAGTCGTTTTGGTCATAGACAAGATAACTCTACACCTAAGATTGTATTTTAGGCCGAAGCCAAGGACAACCCCATACCCAGGTACTTTCAATCATAGTCGGGCTAAACCCCACACACTGATACTTTCAGTCGCAACCGGGCTCAGTCCCACATCCAGAATCGTATTTTAGGCCGAAGTTAGGGACAACCCCATACCTAGGGGTGGCAATGGATCGTTTTGGGTCGGGTTCGTGTCGTGTTTAGTTTCGGGTCGTGTCCAAAACCCTTAGACTCGGACCTGACTCATTTAACTAATTGTGTCTAGATTCTAAACCCGTACCCGACCCGTTTATAAACGGGTAGACCTGATAAGACCCGTTTACCACATGGGTTTATTCAGTTGACCCGATCCGACTCAACCAGACATTACCCGATAGACCCGCTGATACTATATATTATAGTATCGGATTGCTGGTAGACCCGACCCGACACGACCCGGTGAATTTTGAAAGGATCGTCCCGGGTCTACCATGTCCAGACCCTAAACCCGGACCCGACCCATTTATTAAACGGGTCTATTGTGTCGACCCGTTTACGACCTGAACCCGTTTAGTCCTGACCCAGACCCGCTAACTTTGCGTCGGGTCTGCTGTGTCGGGTCCGAAATTGCGAGCCCTACCCACACCCAGGGCTAATCAATCTAGCTCCAATCTACAGATGGTCAAGTTTTTCACACTCTTAAGACAATTCATGTCATCTATGGTACATCCTTCTATTTTTAAAGGAAAGCAATTAAAAAAATACATGGGCAAGGCCCCCCTACCTGAGGTGATGTACCAATTTCATCATTGAAGTGCTTCTTTAGTTATTGGATTATGCCGAGGTAACATGAGTAGGATTTAGCATACATATTATAGTCCATTGCATAGTTTGTGATTTCACTAACACAGGGCCATCGACGGAATCGAATTACGAGCCCGATATATAAAGCTAGGGCATAAATACCTTCTAGGGGTAAAATAGTCCTTTCAACTTTTAAATGTTGGTTATGCAACTTCTTATTTTCAAAAGGTCTGCCTCGACGCCACGACCCCGTGGCCACAAATGGAATAGGAATCCGAGTTCGTTTGCTAAATATATAAAGCCCTTAACTTAGTAGCCCTAGGATTCGGCCATTATAATGTGGTTTGGGGTCCGGCTTTCGATACCTGTTATTCCCACCGCCTTTTGGGTGGTTCCGGATTGTTGAGATTTACAGGCCACCGAGAGAACCCCGACGGCTCCCATCATAAGGGCTGGATGATCAAATGGGTGGGGACATGTGTCAACGGCTCGACCCCGAACCACGGTGATTCCGTGGTTTGGACCGACTATTTTAAGTCATTCGCTAAATATATATAGCCAAAATACCCTATTATATTTAATTGCTGGATTTAGGTTGCCCTTAAAAGTAATCATGGATTGCTTTTAGATATATGGTATCTTCATTAAAATTGATCCGTTTTATATTATGACTGAGTCCAATTCATTGATCGGACTAAGTTGTACTGTGCTTAAACCCATTGGGCTAAATGATTCGGCCGAACCTCTTAGATCTGAGCTTGCCCAGGTTTGACTGCATTTTAGTGGCCTCAGGCTAATTGGTTTGGGCCAATTAAATGGGTTCCGATTTGTGGGCTTCAGACCAAATCGAATAGGTGATGAACAGTGGGCTACAGCCCTACTGTGCAAATGGATTTTTGGCCTTGGCCTGCTAACCATAAATTTTTATGGGTCACACATGGTTGCCCAGGAGAGAGACTGTAACATCCGTCCCAAACACACAAGATTTTGTCCGCTTTGCCTATGCCCGCACGAGAACTTCCCAGGGTGGTCACCCATCCTAGTACTGCTCTCGCCCGAGCACACTTAACTAAGGAGTTCTTACGAATTCCGTTGTGGCGCACGGTTTTAAAACGCATCTTCTATATTTGGGAGGAGAAATTATATAAGTAGTTTAGGATCTCCTTCTCTCCAGACGATGTGGGGCTAACTCATGGCCTTGTACACCTCACCTCATCCATCTTGGCATTCCCGCCTCAGGAATCTTGGCTCTTGGCTATTGGCCAATTGGATCTTGGTCGTCACAAACCATCCCCCTTAGGGCTACACGTCCTCGTGTAGGTAGGGTTAGACCCCCCCATAGCGAGGAGAACCGGCTCTGATACCATTTTGTAACATCCGCCCCAAACACGCAAGATATTGTCTGCTTTGCCCGTACCCGCACGAGAACTTCCCAGGGAGGGAACCCATCCTAGTACTACTCTCGCCCGAGCACGCTTAACTACGGAGTTCTTACGAAATCCGTAGCAGCGCACGATTTTAAAACACGTCTTCTATGTTTGGGAGGGGAAATTATATAAGTAGCTCATGATCTCTTTCTCTCCAGGCGATGTGGGGCTAACTCATGCCCTTGTACACCTCACCTCACCTCACCTCATCTCATCCATCTTGGTATTCCTGCCTCAGGAGTCTTGGCTCTTGGCTCTTGGCCTATTAGATCTTGGTCGTCATAATCCACCCCCCTTAGGGCTACATGTCCTCGTGTTGGGTTAGACACCCCATCCCGAGGAGAACCGGCTCTGATACCATTTTGTAACATCCGCCCCAAACACACAAGATATTGTCCGCTTTGCCCGTGCCCGCACGAGAACTTCCCAGGGAGGTCACCCATCCTGGTACTACTCTCGCCCGAGCACGCTTAACTTCGGAGTTCTTACAAAATCCGTAGCGACGCACGGCTTTAAAACGCGTCTTCTATGTTTGGGAGGGGAAATTATATAAGTAGCTCAGGATCTCCTTCTCTCCAGGTGATGTGGGACTAACTCATGGCCTTGTACACCTCACCTCACCTCACCTCATCCATCTTGGCATCACAGCCTCAGGAGTCTTGGCTCTTGGCCTATTGGATCTTGGTCGTCACAGAGACGGACAGTGCTAGGTGGCCCGTGGGAAGGGACTGCCTACGGTGAGCGGTGGTTCGATAGGGGACGTGCGAAGGTGAGCGACGGCAAGAGACAATGATCCGACGACTGACGGCCAGCATAGGCGGTGGCAACTGACGTCAGTGGCGCACCGACCAGGGGGTGTCTACCAATGGTGGTTCGGTGGGTTGTCACCGTGGCCACCGCCGGTGGTTTGGCGGGTTGTCACCGATGGCGGGTGGTTGGAGAGCGGCGATAAAGACTAACTAGTTGTTCAAATGTCTTGGTTAAAATCCAGCACACAACAAGCAATCGTACTTGTAATATAAAACGGCTACATAGGTAATTGAACAATAAAGCCACCACCTGGCTCGGAGCGCCCTGTTTTATTTTCCTCTTCTCCCCCTTTCAGAGCTAGGGTTTCGGAGCCCCATCTTGGCCTCCTTGGACTCCGGCGACGGCTCCGGAGAGGCCGGAAAATCGATGGTGTTGCTTTTGGGGGAGGGATCTGGCCCCCTTCATCCCCTTTGTGTAGATAGGGGCTTCCTCGGGAGTAAGTTTTTTGTGATCGTCAAGCCGGAGACGCGCGGTGGCCCTCAACCTTGTTCGACGACTCCCACGTGGCATTGGGGTCGCGATTCCTTGCCGGAGGAAGTCGGAGGAGCAGATTTGGCCCAGCACCCTTGTTGGCGGCCGTGGTTTTCTAGATCGGCCTTTGATGGCCGGCGATGCGGGTCTCGGAGCTGAGATGGCGGCGGGTGGTGCTGTGGTGTACTCCTACAATTTGGCGGGCTGTTGGAGTTGAAGGCTGTGGTTTGCCTTATTTTGGTTTTTTTTTTGAGCGCCGGTGGTGGCGTTGTCTCCGGCCGGTGGGCGGGGTGGTGTTTTTTTCAAATTTTTTTAGGTTTTTTTATATTTCCGGATGCATTCTTGTATCTTGTTATACGCCGGTGTGGCGTCTAGCTTGTGCATCGGTTGGCGCTTCCCCTTCGCCGAAGTGGTGACTGTCTTCTGCTTGCACCAGGCTGTGGTGCCTCCTAAGATCTGTTGTGATCTCCCTTTCAAAGTACAAAAAAAAAACCCCCGACTACAAGAGATAAAATGGTTACATGAGACGAACTCACTCGATCAGTTGATGTTTATCCTAGTGAGCTATATCTGTTATAAGCCAATTTTAATTATCAATATCTAAAGGGCAGTTGTAACAAACTGCTTGTCACTTGACAGGCAACTACAGTGGTTGTCGACAGCTGGTGGAGCTCCGATTGGTTGCCGACGGTATGGCTGCAACTTGGGCGGGTTGAATCCGACCCAACCCGATTTTTGGGTGGGTTCGGGTTGATGTATTTGAAGATTGGGTTTTGTTAGAGTTGAAAAAATACAACCCGGGTTGAATTTGGGTTGGGCTCGGGTTGAGGGGTCGGGCAACCCAACTCAACCCGAACTGGAGTACTAATGTAACAATCACAACCATCCCAAGTACTCATTTGTTGAGGGGTCGTAGTCACAGTCATCCATTTCACTCAGTCCAATATTATTTTTTGGCTTCTTGCTTATCAAATAAAGACATTATATAATGATCTAGTAAATTGCATTGATAGAAATGTAAAAAAATTTGTATGGTAGTGTTAGCAAGTATAAGTTCTTTTTAGATTTTAATCTTCAAGGGGCAAAAAGTTTAAACAATAAGTATACCCAAACCTACACAACCTGACCGGTTCTACCAACTTGGGTTTACCCGAGCTCAACCCGAGCATAGAAATTTTTGATTGGGTTGAGCTTGGACTGGGCATCTCTGGTTGGACGTTGGGTTGGGTTAGGTTAGGGTTGGGGGTTTTAGTACTTGGGTTGACCCCCAGTGCGACCCAACCCGCCCGAGTTACAGCCCTAGCCTGTGGGAGATGATCTTCGTGCCGTCCTAAGACTCCGCCCAATAATCAATCGATTCGATCTTGACTTGTCTTCGGGTGTAGAGAGATTGAGGATTGGAGAATTGAAGTACAGTAGGCGAGGATATGGAATCAGAGTTTAGCCGAAACCTACGTCTCTGTGCGGTAAGGCGCAACCTGAATTCTCTATCTCTCTACAGTCGAAGACAAGGTAAGATCAAATAGATTGATTGTTGGGCGGAGTCTTCGGACGACACAAATATCATTCCCCACAGTTTGACGCCGTTTGTGGGATATGATCACTAAAAGCCTAGTTCGTTCAGTGCAATAGCAATCGGTTGGTCGAGCAAACAACCTACCTCCGACACCATACTTCCCAACTCCATTGGTTGAGCAGACAACCCATCGAATACGGAAATTTTGGGTGATTCTATTGCTACTATTGAATGGTGAAGACGAGACATTTGGATCACCCAGAAGGAAGTGACATGCAATTCGATCAGCCACGACTTGCTACTAGTTCAATGAGTCACAGGCTCAACATCGGTCCTCATCCTACCCGACCAGTGTGCGGCAGCTCATTCCGAAAACGGGAGGTCAATCGATCGACCAGTCTCACCACCACCCAGACAGTCGTTCGGCCAAACTATGCCTACTTCAACAGGGGATCCGCCAGCTACTTACCAAATCTTAGCCATCGACTTTCAACTACTTGCGCTAGCAAAGCAGAACACCTCTCTCATGGCTGAGAGAGATACTATCAAGAAAGCCGCCTCCAATGCAGGAATCATTCTCCCACCGCCACCAACGGTCAATGAAGTTGAGGTTGATCATCAACCTCGCCAACCTATCTCTGAGCCTCAAAGGATCTCCCATGATCGCATCAATGCTCGCGAGGGCGAAGATGGACCGACTCCCTTAGGAAGACCTCGAAGGCAGAGCATTTGGGAACGCATCGAGGACCCCGGGTTTGAGTCATCTTCGGGCCGTAATCATATGCGACGTGCACATGACGAACCTAATCTCCGAGTTTGACACCGAATGGGGGAATCTATACATTGAGACCCGATCTCGCAATTGCCACCTCGCCCTCAGACCTCTTGGCACAGCCCGCCTCGATACCAACACAACCAAGCCATGCGTAGAAGTGAAGATCTTCAAACTTTGCCTTACGATCAACCACGAGGTCAAAAGCACGATCATAGGGGAGGATATTCATCAGCCAGGCCTCTCCATCAAAATATCCTTCAAACGTCCTTCCCGAAGAATTGAAGGACTACTTCCCTACCAAAGTTCAACTGCCTCAAAGGTGATCCCACCCCTCCACATTCTCACTTGCAAGCAATCTCTGACGCCGCATAGGACAAGAACAACGTCATGTGTCAGGCATTTGCCGACAGCCTAGATGAACCTTCTCTCGATTCGTACCACAACCTTCAATCAGGTTCCATAACGCGATTTGGAACCTTGGTGAACTTCTTCGTCCAACACTATTGGTTAAACCTCAAATCGGAAAAGAAACTTGATTTGCTGTATCGACTGAGAATGGAAACGGATGAAACACTTCGCAATTTCACACAAAGTTTTTGTAATGAACGCACAACCCTTTCCGGATGACACCTCGATGATGAGGCCATTATGCTAGCATTTCAGAATGCCCTTCGCTATGACCCGAATATTTACAATGACTTTATTTGCAATCCACCATTCTCTCTCGGTGCAATGTTTAATGGTATTCAACGGAAGATAGAAATGGAAGATGACCAAATAGCTTGGAAGGGCCGCGAGGCTAAACGCCGACCAGTGGAGAAAGAGCCATCTAGACAAACAGCCAAAACTCACAATACCAAGGCATCGGAGCCAGCCCATGCCAAGAGACAAAGGGACAACGATCACAAATCCCCGTCAGCCAAGAGGATGAAGTTTACGAAGTGGAATCTCCCTATCAACCGAATTCTCGACCAAATTTAATACAAGGAGTTCCTTCGAGACTTTGCCGTCCGAATCCCTTTCCACCCGACACCAATCTCACCGCTGAGAAATCCATGTATTGCGACTTCATCGCAGTCACGATCATCCGAATATTAAACGCTTCTGACTGAAGTCTCATTTGGAAGACCTTTTGTAAGGAGGCCATTCTCAAGATTTCATCATTGGCAGGCAAGATCAACACGCCTCCCTATCAGCCAAAGCAAAAGAGATGTGCTGAACTTGAACTGTGTCCACCCGGCACTCATCACCAATACGAATACGGGCCAACGTATTCGGAATTCAGTGGACTTTACATCATCAGCTTACCACGAGAAAAGAGGTCGATCGACAGGTTCAGCACATCCATAATGTCCGATCGATGGCTAACAAAGTAGAGAGATGGGTTGAAAAACCAGTCAAGGGCTTGACCCGGCCTTCCATCATCTTCACCAACCAAAACTTGCAAGCTGTCCATACCCCACATTGAGATCCTTTGGTGTTGCGGCTCACCCTACGGAAATATAGTCAACAAAATACTTATCGACACCAGCAGCTCGATCGACATTATGTTCTCAGACTGTTTCAAACGTCTAGGACATAAGTACGAAAGCCTATATATTGTCCCAACGATCATCACCGGCTTCAATGGCAAGCAAAGTATGACAATGGTCTAATTGGAAATGGCTATACATTATCTAATCAACGGGCGGCAAGGGATCCTATCAATTAATCTCCCCATAAGAAAGCATATTACCGAGGGCTTGGAATGTAAGACATCTCAAACGATTCTATCAGTGATGTAATCTTCAATTATAATAAAAGTGTTCTTTCCTCAAACTAGCTCATTTTAATTACTAAGCTAGCGACTAATAGTTGGAATGATCATGTTGCGACGCGACTTCTGACAGACAAAGGAGCATGCCAAGTTGCACTAGTTCTGATCAACTAGTGCAATCTCACTACACTCCCCAAAGGCAAGACAAAGGTGCTCGTTATATGTTCTGATCACCAGGAGAAACAGCTAGCTCCTGGTTACAGTATACAAACATACAAATTCTACACCCCGATCCATAGTTGGAACAATCGTGTTGCGACACGGCTTCTGACAGACAAGGGAGTAGGCTAGGTTGTACTAAACCTCACTGAGTCCCAGACTAGTACAACCTAACTATGCTCCCCCAAGACAAAGCAAAGAAGCTCACTCTCCCACTGATCATTGGGAGAACAACCAGTTGAGCAGTGTACAAGAACGAGCCCCATGCCCCACTGACTTAGTTGGAATGATTGTATTGCAGTGCAACCCCGAACAGACTAAACAATCTTTTAGCAGCCTAGCACAATCAAAAGGCGAGGCGAAGACAATTTTTTATTACTCATCAATACAATATTAAAAAAGGAAAAATTAAAATACATCAAGGCTTAGCAACACCTGGCCCTTTGGATTTATTCCCGTCTGAACCCTCAGGAGCCTTGCTCATACCGGATCCTTTGGAAGACTGATCACTGGATCCATAAGTGTACCGAAGGACGTGCAGAGCCTGCTCCGCTGTTGAATTCAAACTCCTCATATCAATATTCAGTTGTTGAATCTCGAGCTTGTAGGTCTTTGCGGAGGACTCTGCAACAGACTTCAGTTGCTTGATCTCCTCGTTGTGCTTGAAGATCAGCTCATCTTTTGGTGAGAACTCATTCCTCAGGGTCAAGTTCTCATGCCTCACTGCTGCAGCGTCTCTATTTTCATCTTTCCTCATCTGACGAGCATAGAGGAGAGATTTCTGACTCGCCTTCACTTCCGACAAAAGTTTATCCCTTTCGCCTTCAACTACCTGAAGGCAAACCTTCGGACTTTGGATCTCGGCCTTGTACTCCTACTCGACAACCTTTTTGCAGGTTTTGCTATTGATCCGCAACAGAGCGGTCATCTTCAACCAATGATGATGTATAAGAGAAAGCATTGAACTAGAGCAGAGAGTAGATGACTCACCATCCATTCAATCCATGTCACTTGCTTCTTCATAAGTAGCCTGTGGCAGGTTGCACAACTTTCTAAGGGATAGAGTGGGCCTGTTAATGTCCACCTCCCCGAAGTGACGCCACCAAGGAGGGAAGTCCTCAGAGGGAACGGGGCCTACACATAAAGACAAGTCAATGCAAATAATCATACATGTCAATCAATATGATTGAAGATGATATAAGTGAAATTTACCTTTGCTTGTCACGCCCGTGGGAGGGGGTTGATCAGCATCTGCTTGCTCCGTGCACCCCTCCTTCTTAGGATCAGATATCGCCACATCCGAAGAAAGGACGTCGCCGATCTCCACTTGGGGCATAAGAATCGGTGAATTCGGGATCGCCTTAGCTCCTCCTTCACTACCTTCCCTGGGTGCGAGCGGTTGTTTGGTGGGAATCTCGGCCTCGGGAAAAGTGGTCGTCTCCCCTTTGACCAGTTTCTGGGCCATCTCCGCCAGTATCATAGAAAGTAGAGCAGCAGCCTCAGTAGCGGCACCCCTCAGGACCAACTTCACGAACTCCCCTGGGGCACACCGGCCTTCTTCTTCAGAGCCTTCATCCCCAGGCAAGAACTCCTTTGGAGGGTCCTCGGACTCCAAATCCTTTGGAATCGCCTACTTGAGGGGAATCACATCGATCATTCCCTCCTTCCCCAAATACTTCACCCATATATTTGACGGGTGCTTCAGGATGTCAAAATTGTAGATGAAGGACGCCTTTTTACCATCATCGATGGTCTCGAGGTCATCCTCCAAACGATAAGCTCGAGACTCGTCGATGGGGGGTTCTGCCTTCTCGCCCTCCTTGCTCGGGCCTGCACTCCCAGGGTTTGGGCATTCAATAGGGACATGCTCCGTGAGGGTGGGGACCGGAGAAGGCTGAGGAATATATCCCCCTTCATCACCTTCCTCTTCTCCCTCCTCCTCTCCCCCTTCTTCTTTCTCACTTTCACCCTCTTCTCCTTCCTTTATCTCACTCCCTTCGTCATCTTCATGGGGAGGCTCTTCCTGACTCAGTCTGGTTAGACGCTTCTTCACGATCTTTCCCCGGCGGGTGATCACAAGTCTCGCCTCACTCAAAGAGAGACACCTTTTCTTTCCGCGGGACTTCTTCTCCGTGAAAACAACTCAAACCACCCTACCAGTCTCGGAGTCTTTCTCATACTCCGAGTACAACATGTCATTGTCTTGTACCACTCGGTAAGCCGATGTAGCAGGTTGGCATTCCCCAGGTGAATGGGGTAGAGAGCAAATTGCTTCCAGGATCTAGGCCCGCAGGCCAGATCCAAAAATAGATTGTTTATCGAACCATACTTCCATCTGATGATTCGAGTGGGGGGTTTCCGGAATCGACAAAGGGGTCCAAGCTGCTGAGATGGAGATGGGCTAGTCTGTATACTGCTTATCTGAAGAAACAATATCGGTGACCGGGCGGAGAGGGGAGATCCCTTACAAATTGAAAAAGGGACTGTCCTTCTGGTGGACTCACTTGTAGTGATAGAAAAAGTAACCCAAGTCTATCATTGCAGGCTCTCCCTCGGGGAAGCTCGAATAGCAGGCCCTCAACTCCTCTTGGAAATCAGTTTCTGCTCTGTAGAAGGCATAAATGATTCTCCATGTGTTGCCTATTATCTGACCGGGATAGAGCTTCGAAGTGTTCAACAATCACGCCGCGAAGGGAGGAAGGGGCGGCCTTAACACACAGTTCAACTGCCTGATGGTCACAATCGTGCCCAAAACCTTATCCTTGCTCGCAACCTCTGTGTATACTGATCGCTTGTCAATACTGAAAGTAACCTGAACGTTGGCAAGTGGACGGTTATCGACCTCAGTAAAAAAACCCATCAGCGTTTCCCACTTTGACGCTTCGCGGCCGTGGATTTATTGCCCATGCCATACTCAAAGATTGACTCCTTCTCTAGAGGCATTAGCAGCTCCAGCACGAACGTGGACTTGGGAATATTGGTAGGCTTGAGTAGAGCGATGGGGAAGTCGAAACCCCGATACCTCTTACCCAGACCGCCATTGCCCTTCCCGGCGATCTGACCGATGGTGCCGGCTAGCACCGTTGGTCACCGATGAATTGGCCACCCCCTTTTCCTTCTCCTTCGCCGCCTTCTGAGAAGGCTTCTTTGGAGGCACCATATTCCTCGAACCGGACTGACTCTTGAATGCCATCGTAGATTCGCAGAACAACAATCAATCGCAGAGAAAAATCACCTCAAAGCAGAAAATTGAGAGCAAAGACAGTATAGGACAAAAATGAACCACCTGGGCAAAAAATATAACCCCAGGAGACTAGGCCCGAAACACAAGAAGACGCCACATGCCAGCACAGGAAACGCTTGCAGCTGAAGCAACAGGACGAAAAATGAAACGCAAGGCACATAACACGAGAAGGTGCCAAAAACTGAAGTGACGGGATAAGACAGACGCCATGTGGCAGACCTTTAAATTGTCGCCTTCCTTGCAGGCAATTTTGAGAGAATTAAAAGATCGACCGATTGGCTTGCAGACGATCCGTCAAAAAACTAAAGGATCGGGCGAAATACCCATGTTTTTTTCCTGATCACCAAAATCCTGACCAGTTGACGGCACCCGATTGGTCACAAGGAGCCGATCCTATCTTCCCTTTGACTGATTGACTGGTAGACGATCGGTCAAAAAACTGAAGGATCGGGTGAAATACCCATATTTTTGCCTGATTACCAAAATCCTGACAAGTTGACGACATCTGATCGGTCTCCAAGGAGCCGATCCCATCTTCCATTCAACCGATCAACTGGTAGATGATCAGTCGAAAAATTGAAGGATCGGGGAAAAAACCCATGTTTTTGCCTGATCACCAAAATCCTAACCGGTTGATGGCACCTGATCGGTCGCTAGGAGCATATCCTATTTTCCCTTCCACCGATTGACTAGCAGACGATCGATCTAAAAACTGAAGGATCGGGCAAAAAACCTATGTTTTCGCCCCATCACCAAAATCTTGACCGGTTAACGACACCCGATCGGTCACTAAGAACCATTCCCATCTTTTCCTCAACCGATCGACTGGCAGACGATCAGTCAAAAAACTGAAGGATCGGGCAAAAAACCCATGTTCCCTTCCACCGATTTACTAGCAGACGATCGGTTGACGGTACCCGATCCTGATCGGTTGACGGCACCCGATCAGTCGCCAGGAACCGATCCCATCTTCCTTCAACTGATCGACTGACAGACGATCGGTCGAAAAACTAAAGGATCGGGCAAAAAACCTATGTTTTTGCCCGATCACAAAAATCTTGTCCGGTTGACGCCATTCGATTGGTCGCTAGGAACTGATCCCAGCTTCCCTTCAACTGATTGACTAGCAGACGATCGGTCAAAAAAATAAAGGATTAGGCAAAAAACCCATATTTTTACCCGATCACCAAAATCAAGATCAGTTGATGGCACCCGATTGGTCGCTAGGAACCGATCCTATCTTCCCTTCAATCATTAGACTGGCAGACGATTGGTCGAAAAACTGAAGGATCGGGCGAAAAACTCATGTTTGCGCTCGATCATCAAAATCCTGATCGGTTGACAGCATGCGATCGGTCGCCAGGAGCCGATCCCATCTTCCTTTCAACTAATCGACTGGCAGACGATCGTTCAAAAAAAATTTAAGGATCGAGCGAAAAACCCATGTTTTTGCCCGATCACTTATATCTTGATCGGTTAACGGTACCGGATCGATCGCCAGGAACCGATCCCATCTTCACTTCAACCGATCGACTAGCAGACGATCGTCAGAAAACAAAAGGATCGGGCGAATCACATTTGCTTTCGCTCCAAACACCAAAATCCTGATCGATTTACGGCACCCGATCGGTCGACAGGACCTGATCGGTCGCCAGGAACCGATCCCATCTTCTCTTCAACTAATCAACTGGCAGACGATTGGTCAAAAAACCAAAGGATCGAGTGAAACACATATGCTTTTACCCTATCACCAAAATTCTGACTGGGTGATGGTACCCGATCGGTCGCCAAGACCTGACCGGTCATCAAGAGCCGATCCCATCTTTTATTAAACTGATGGATTGACAAATGATCGATCAAAAAACCAAAGGATCAGGTGTAGCACCTGTCCTCGCACTCGATCACCTTTAACCTGACTTGTTGATGACACCCGATCAGGCATCACTAACTGGTCAGGTGACATCACCCGATCAGGTGATAATATCCGATCGGTTAACATTACCGATCAGTTAGTAGCGACCGATCGGGTTAATACTTTCGACATCTCTGCATCCTCACAACCAGCCCCCTTTAACGGGTTGGTAGAAAGAACTTTGGTCGGCCCTAGGCCGGGGGTTGGCAGACTCTTCCCAGTACTCGCTAAGCCGCCTTGACATCGAGACACCAGTTTTGCACCAGGAAGTCCCAGCCAACTAGGTTAGCACCTCCCTAGTTAGGAGGGGGTAACTATAGGTTCAAAATTTGGCTAACGCCCGACAATGGGATACACCAGCCCTGCCTGGGCCTACAGAGGCGACAGTGAGACCCGCCAGCCCTGCTTGGGCTAATGGAGACGCCAATGGGACCCGCCATGTAACACACAAGATATGGTCCGCTTTGCCCATGCCCGCACGAGAACTTCTCAGGAGGCTCATCCATCCTAGTACTACTTCGCCCGAGCACACTTAACTATGGAGTTCTTATGAAATCTGTAGTGGCGCACAGTTTTAAAATGCATCTTCTATGTTTAGGAGGGGAAGTTATATAAGTAGCTCAAGATCTCCTTCTCTCCAGACGATGTGGGGCTAACTCATGGCCTTGTACACCTCACTTCACCTCATCTCATCCATCTTGGCATCACAACCTTAGGAGTCTTGGAGATTGGCTATTGCATCTTAGTCGTCACTGTGGGGGCGAATTTCGGCCGTCGTACGTGACCCTCCTCCAACAGTCGATTGAAGGTTTGACCCTTCGGGATGTGGCGCACTTCGAAGCGCTGAGTTGTGACTTGCTGGGCTGTCACACAAGCACTATAGAGTAGAAAGGTAGAGAAAGAGATGACACAGGATATGGTGACGAAGTTTGACCGAAGCCTACGTCTCCGTGCGGTAAGACGCAACCTTAGAATCCACTATCTCTGAGTAAACAATAGAGCTGCTCTTGACAGGCCGAGGAGTGCTTCTTACAAGTAATCAGAGGGTGGAAAAGGAGTCTGAAAACCAGAAAACTCAGGGAGCTCTGGAAAACAGAAAGTGAGTTTCTGGTCTGGAATTTCGGGATCTGGAATCATTTACAGGGTTTGCTATTTATAGTAGTTTGGTTCATATAAGGAATATTCTAAGAATATTCCTTAGTGTATCTGGGGTTTAGTAAATTTTCGGGGGGATTTATCAAACCCCAGATAGTGCAAGTAGGCCCCAGACGAGGCTGCAGGTCCCACCGTCGTACTCATGGGCCCTAGGCAGGGCTGTGGGTCCCACCGTTGGGCGTTAGCCCAATTTTACACCCATAGTTACCCCTTCCAAGCTATATAGGTGTTAACCTAGTTGGCTGAGATTTTCTGGTGCAAAGTCGGTTGCTCGTCTGCCGACCCTCTATCTGGGGTTAGCCGTTGGGCTCGCCGACCCCTTGCTAAGGGTCGACCGGGTATGCGTCTGTCAACCCGTTGCACGGGGTCGACCACCGTCTATCTGCTGACCCGTTGCGCGGGGCTGACCCTAGTCCGTCTGCCGACCCCTTGTCCAGGGCCGACTACCGTGTGTCTGCCGACCCATTGCGCTGGGCCGACTATCGTCCGTCTGCCGACCCGTTGCGCGGGGCCGACCGTCGTCTATCTGCTGACCCGTTGCGCGGGGCCGATCGTCATCAGTCTGCCGACCTGTTGCGTGGGGCCGACCGTTATCTATCTGCTGACCCGTTGTGCGGGGCCGACCGTCGTCAGTCTGCCGAACCCCTGTCCGGGGCCGACCGTCGTCTATCTGCTGACCCATTGCGTGGGGCTGACCGTCGTCAGTATGCCGACCTCTTGCGCGGGGCCAACCGTCGTCAGTCTGCCGACCCCCTGTCCGGGGCCGATCGTCGTCTATCTGCTGACCCATTGTGCGGGGCCGACCGTCGTCAGTCTGCCGACCCCCTGTCCGGGGCCGACCGTCGTCTATCTGCTGACCCGTTGCGCGGGGCCGACCGTCGTCAGTCTGCCGACCCCCTGTCAAGGGCCGACCGTCATCTATCTGCTAACCCGTTACACGAGGCCGACCCTCGTCAATCTGCCCCCCTGTCCGGGGTCGACTACTGCATGTGTGTTACCCCCTCCCAGTTAGGTAGGTGGTGACCTGGTTGACTGGGATTGCGAAAATAGCCGTGGGTAGTTGGTGTAGGGTTTTTCGGGCCAAAGAATTAAGGGGCTGAGGGTTTTAGGCAAAAAGTTTCCGCTGTAGGAGGATGTTTGCAAAATACCTTGAGCTATGATCTCTACCAAATAACCTGCGGGGGTTTTGGGCAAAAAATGTCAGATACAGGGGGTTTTTGGTAAAAGAGACTGGGCGGGGGGTTTTTGATCAAATATTCTCGAGCAGGGGTTTTTGGTAAAAGAGACTGGGCGGGGGGGTTTTGATCAAATATTCTCGAGCAGGGGTTTTTATGCGAAATACCCTGAGCAGTCAAAATTGGCGGCCGGGGGTTTTAGACAAAATTGTAATATCCAGGGGGTTTTTTGCAAAAAAGGGGAATCGGGCAAGAAGAACAGGGGGGTGGGTTGCCGGCGGCTCGGGTAGCGGAGGCGGCCGGGCGCGGGCACAGGCCGGGCGCGGGCGCCGGGGGGGGGTGGCTGCGGCGGCCGGGCTCGGGGAAGGGGTTTGGCGGCGGCGGCGCAGGGGGCTCGGGCGCTGGGGGGGTAGCGGCGGTGGCCGGGTGGTGGTCGTGGTGGGGATGGTGGATGGGGATGATGGTGGGGATGGTGGATGGTGATAATAGTGGGGATGGTGGTGGTGATGGTGATGGTGGAGGTGGTGGGGATGGTGCCATGGTGGTGGGGATGGTGGTAGTGGTGGTGGTGGGGATGGTGGTAGTGGTGGTGATGGTGGAGGTGGGTGGTGATGGTGGTGGTGATGGGGATGGTGCCATGGTGGTGGTGGTGGGGATGGTGGTGATGGTAGAGGTGGGTGGTGGTAGTGGTGGTGATGGTGGAGGTGGGTGGTGATGGTGGTAGTGGTGGTGATGGTGGAGGTGGGTGGTGGTAGTGGTGGTGATGGTGGAGGTGGGTGGTGATGGTGGTGGTGATGGGGCGGCGGGAGGTGGTCGGAGGTGGCGCCGGGTAGCGGGAGTCGCCGGAGATGGGGAAGAGGGGGGGTCTATTTTGGTGTATGTGTTGAGGGGAGATCTTGGAAAGGGGGGGGGGGGGGGGGTCTTGCAAGATGGAAGAACAACGGGCCGCTGCATTGTACATGCATTGAACCCAAGTGTCACACTTCATCATTTTTTTTTTTTTTTGCCACCCTCTCACACTCAAGCCCTCTTTCACACCCTACTAAAAAATCCAAGAGAAGGGGCTGCACACTTGAGACCGAAGGGAGTCGACACAAGCCGAGCCGAGCATAGCTTTGGCCTGCTTGAGCTTGTCTTGTAACCCAACAAACGCAAACGAACTTGTCGGTGCATGTTGTTCAGAGTCGACGGTCGGGCTCGCCGATGTGTTGTTCGACGACGGGTAACGCGGCTGTCGCCGCGTTGTCCAGCGTCGGCTGTCAAGCTCGTCGTTGCATTGACCGGCGCATTCTTTGTCGAGAACCGAGGCGGCGACGGCAGCCTTGGACTTTGTCTTTGAATGCCGAGATGGAGGTCGCCTCGAGCTGAGACGATGCGAATGTCTCGGGTTTTGTCAGGTGCTGAGGCGGCGAAGTTTTGCCTCGGACTTCGTCTTTGAATGCCGAGGTGAAGGTCGCCTCGGGCCGAGTCATTGCCGATGTCTCAGGCTTCGTCAGGTGTCGGGGCAGTGAAGCTTGCCTCGGACTTCATCTTCGAATGCCGAGGTGAAGGTCACCTCGGGCCGAGTCGTTGCCGATGTCCCGGGCTTCGTCAGGTGCTGAGGCGGGGAAGTTTTGCCTCGGACTTCGTCTTCGAATGCCGAGGCGAAGGTCGCCTCGGGCCGAGTCGTTGCCGATGTCTCGGGCTTCGTCAGGTGTCGGGGCAGTGAAGCTTGCCTCGGACTTTGTCTTCGAATGCCGAGGCGAAGGTCGCCTTGGGCCGAGTCGTTGCCGATGTCTCGGGATTCGTCAGGTGCTGAGGCGGCGAAGTTTTGCCTCGGACTTCGTCTTCGAATGCCGAGGCGAAGGTCGCCTCGGGCCGAGTCGTTGCCGATGTCTCGAGCTTCGTCAGGTGTCGGGGCAGTGAAGCTTGCCTTGGACTTTGTCTTCGAATGCCGAGGTGAAGGTCGCCTCGGTCCGAGTCATTGCCGATATCCCGGGCTTCGTTAGGTGCTGAGGCGGCTAAGTTTTGCCTCGGACTTCATCTGCTGAGGCGAAGGTCGCCTCGGGCTGAGTCGTTGCCGATGTCTCGGGCTTCGTCAGGTGTCGGGGCAGTGAAGCTTGCCCCGGACTTTATCTTCGAATGCCGAGGCGAAGGTTGGCTCGGGCCGAGTCGTTGCCGATGTCCCGGGCTTCGTCAGGTGTCGGGGCAGTGAAGCTTGCCTCGGACTTTGTCTTCGAATGCCGAGGCGAAGGTCGCCTCGGGCCGAGTCATTGCCGATGTCCCGGGCTTCGTCAGGTGCCGGGGAAAAGAGAATAAAAACAGGGGAAGGAATAATTAGGACATGTGGTCCCCTCAAGCCCAACCACACACTTTTTTTTTACCCTCTCATCCTTGAAAAGCGTATCGAGGGAGGCTATAAATAAGACTCAAGAGGATTTTGTGTGTCTACTAGTGCTAAGATTTTTCTTCTGAGATTCTCAACTGCTCTGGGTTTTTTTGATTCATGTCTTCTGGAGGTGCTACTGGTTCTATGGGGAAGAAGCAAACTGCTCTTCACCCGATGAGGGGTTTGAAAGCCCTCTTCAAGGCGAGATCGGTGACTGAGGGTTCGAACCCTTCGCTTGAGGGGATATCCCGGGAGAAGGGTAAGCCTCCTCGTCCTCTATCGAAAGCGGCGTTGGAGAAGGGCAAATCGTCCCAGTCGGAGCAAGATACGTCTAAGGTGGTTCCTAAGAGGTTGAAGAAGAAATCAGGTGAGGTGCCATCTGCTCCTTGCAAGCCTCCACAGGTCCCCAGCCTGCTTTGCGAGTTGGGGCCTCTGATGCCGATTGAAGACGAAACTCTTTATAAATTTGAGGATGGCGTCATTTCGCTGAAGTCGCAGCGTGTGGCATGGAAGAAGTTGGCAAAGCTCTTTATTGCTCATCCTCGTATGCCATCATTCAAAGTGATCGAGAAGGTCTTCGGGATCAATCCTCAAACGATCTTTCTCAGTACGGTGAGCTTGGAGAAGGTCACGGGGACTATTATATCTGTCGGTCAGCTGAATTGCGGGCTGAGATTACCGTTGCCACCGTTTGCTGCTCGGCTCCTAAATACGTCGGGTCTCTATCCCGGACAGATTGGAGGAAATGCTTGGCGCGTAATTTACGCCTTCTGTCGGGTGGAATCTGACTGCCAACCAGAGCTCCGGAGGTGTTACACCGGGTTGGAGGTGGGTGAGCCGGCGAGGATCGAGTTGGGGTATTTCTTCTTCACTATATATGGCAGCTGAGTACCGTGTCAGGGGAGCGCTTCTTCTATCTTCAGGGCGTGTCTGCTCTAAGATCGATCGAGGGTTTACCTGAATCAAACAGGACCTATGCTGAAGGTCCATTCTCGATCACGGGTGAGTGGTCACCCCTCTCCGTGCCGGAGGTGATGCGGTATGAAGTGCAAGATGAGGTGAAGCGTTACCAAGCTGGAGGGGATTTGGCTTGGTCTTCCCGGCGTGCGGCGGCTATTGACAACATTTTCTTAGAGTTGACATGTGGTAGCAGGTTTTGGAGGCAGTTCCTCTTTTGTCCGGTGTGCCACGGGATGAAGAATTTATTGCACCACCTCCCAAGTCGCTACCTGGACAATGATACTCTCTACTCGGACTACGGGGATGAGAAATGGCAGAAGAAGTGGGCAAACGTGGAGGTGCCTTGGATGACGGAACGGCCTAGGAAGACTGTCATGATGCCCAAGCTACAAGGGAGGGTCAAGAAGGCGGCTAAGGTTGCCTCTGCTTCGAAGTGCTCTTCTGTGGTGGATGATGGTTCTGATGACAGTGAGGGAGAGGAGGAGAACGAGGCTGAGGAGGGGTCTGAAGATACGGATCGATGTCAGCAGGAGCGAGCTAGACAGCGTCGAGATAGTGGTGCCCCCGGCACTCGATCTCGGGGCAAGGGAAATATGACACCTGGCATGGTGGCCTTCGCCCACCAGCTTGAAGAGGATGTGGAGGAAGAAGGAGAAGAGGAGGGGCTGGGGGAGCCGTTCGAGCCGGGCTACGACTTCAGCTCGTTGATGTTGAGGCCCAAGGGTAAGGGCAAGATGTCGCGAGTAGCGGCGTCTGCATCTACTGTAGAAGCTTCGATCGGGGGCACTGATAGACCTACTGATCCCTTCATAGGGATGGCGGCCGCCGCTAAGAAGCTCCTTCGTGAGGCAGCGGATAGGCGAAAAGAGGAAGGAGTCGACCGCTATTGGGGCGACGAGCTTTAAACCGGAGCCGAATGTGGAGTTTGCCGTGGAGGGGGACGGCGGGGATTTTGCTCAACCTACAGCGGGGTGGGCTGGCTGGGACTCATTCCAGGACGCTGCAGGATGGACTGGACTCGATCCTTCACAGCCCGAGGTAGGTTACACTGATTGGGGTGGCGTGCCATTTACCGATGTTGTTCCTGCTACTGCTGCGACGATTGGGTTGGATGAGGGGCACCCTCTTCCCGTAGCAGGGGCGAGAAAAAGTCCTGAAAGGGAAAGACACGAAAAGAATCTGAAGCGATTGCCGCTGGGGAGGATAGGTTCGAGGGTCTGGGTGTGGATGAGTTTGTCGAGATGGCTCGTCGTGCATCTTCCGAGTCCGACGGTCCTCCCGATGTTACCCTTGATCATGCTCTACGTATGGTAAGATATCTTGCTTGAATCTTGCTTGGGTTACATTAAATATGGCAGGAATTGAAGTGTTTTGCTTGTTTTTTTTTTTTTTTTTGGGAGGTAAAAAATGAATATATTACTGAAAAAAGAAAGGCAGTTACAGGACTCGGCTTAACTCTGGGTGAGTAAGCAGAAACTAGGCCAAATAGGGCCACATCATCAACAAAACCCTACCTCATCGCACAGGGAGCAGTCCGACAAGGTAGTCCCCGGACTAGAGGAAAAACACACCACTCAAGACTAAGACAATAAACAACAATCTCCAAGGAGCAACGACAGCAAATCCCAAACAACATCAACTAGCCCCCCTACTCCTTGTAACCCTATCAGACTGACCCTTAGGCCAAGATTCTTTGGCTCGGGACGTCGATTCGATCGCTGGATTTGGCACAGTAAGGACAGCAGGAAGGTTGGCAAGATGGGGGGGTAGCTTCTTGTATTGAGCAAAGGAATCTGAAGTATCTTCCTCTGCTCGAACTGGATACTCCCCAACCTTAGCATTGAAGTCCTGCATGATACCTGCCGTCTGCTCACCAGATAGCCCCGCTGCACCCATAGCCACAACCTTCCGATGGGCCCGTTCAAGAGAAGGAATAAATAAGCTGGGGCTTCCTTCTCGATTGAAACGCCGGCCAGGATGCCTCGAAGCGCCTCCAACTACGACCCTACTCCCCCTGGCAAGAGCTAAAACAATTGGTCTCTCACCCTCGCTGGCTGCACTCTCAGTCCGAGAAGCAACCCCTGCAGTTGCTAGCGTAACATCAGCAATCACTGGTGAGACAGCACCAGCAGGTTGCGTAACACCATCAACTGCAGTGCTTCCAGCAACTACCTCAGTTTCACCAAGCGTAACATCATCAGCCTCAAGCCCTGCAGCACCCACAGATCGTGTAACATTGGTTTCCACCTGCATCACTGTCTCTGTATTCTCTACTAAAAAATCAGTACCAGTTGCTTGCGTAACAGCAGTAACTGCCACTGTTACGCGATCTGCTGCAATAGGATTAGCAGCACCATCAGAGCGTTGCGTAACATCTACAACTGCAGTCCCTTCTGCTGCAACTGCATGCTGCAAAGTATCTGTTACACCCTCGCATCCTGCTGAACCAGCAAAAGTCACTGCACTAACACCATCCACAACGTGCGTACCATCAGGAGCTCCAACCTCCACTGCACCAATTACAGTTGCAGCATCAACCAAATTAGTTGTTTGAGAACCTACTACAGCACACGGCACTCCTTCAAAATCCCCCTCCTGATTTGCCAAAACTACAAATCGAGAGGCGCTCCCTATCTTGGAACTAGAACCAAAATCTGCAGTTCCAGATTTTGCAGCCATTGCCTTAGCCGAAGCTTTATGCTTAGGGCCTACTTGTATCCAAGCATTGGTGTCCAAAGGAGATTTATCCGTTGGCACCCAATGTTTCTTGACAGGATTAATCCTAGGCCCTTGAACAGTCTTCCACTTGTCTGAGATCTTCGGGTGTGACACACAATCATTTTCATTGTGATCAAAAGACTTACACGCTCGACATCGAGTAGGTTTCCAGTCATAAGACACAGGTTGCACAGAGGCAAAGGTGCCCGCATCATTCCGAGCTTCAACATCAAACCTTAGGTCATCCTCCACATCAATCTCCACACAAATCCTCGCATAGTTCATCCTACCCTCTTCCTTATGAGCAACCGCTGCAGCTGTGGGGCCGTCCATACCAACCGGTCTACCCAAAATACTGCCCATCCTACTTAGGGCATCAAACGACCACAATTTATCCGGGAGACTGGGGAATCTGACCCAGACAGGTATATGAGTGAGCATCGCCCTGTCATACCGAGTGTCACTCGTCCACTTCTTAAGCACAAGAGGTCGCCCTTGATAATGCCACGGACCACCAGCTAAGATCCTCGAACAGTCTTCAGGCTCCATGAATTTGAAGAGAAAAATACCATTCTCTCGGGAAAACATCTCCATACCCCCCTTCGGTTTCCACAGCCTCAACACCGACGCCTTTAGGTGAGGGAAGAAAGGCTGTCGCCCCAAGACAAAGCCCACTAAAGCGTTGGCCCAGAAGCTTTTCGATTTAGCGAGCTCTTCCTGAGGGCATACTGCAATTTTCTTCCCATCAATCACTGTTGGTTCAATAAAAGTGAGCTTATAATCGTCGGGAGTCAAAGCAGACAGAAGACGAGGACCATTCCAAGCATTACCCGCTGCCCTCTCCCCAACCCCCACATTCCTTCGTGGTTCAGGCGCTCTGACAGACACCTGAGGTGCACCTGGCCCCATAACAGTATTAAGTTCTGCAACGGACTCATCTGCAGTTGACTTAGGCAATTCCACAAACACCTGGTCGGCAGCAACTGCTGCATAAGATTTACTGATCTGAGGTGCAGCAGCCCCATCACCCGAACCTACTGAAATAGATCGAGGGCTATGCGGGGAATAAAGAAGGGGAGGGGGGAAACAAGCACCCTCCAATTCGTGAAGAACTCCACCCGACCCTACAGTAGATTGACTGGACTGCGGTGCAACAGCCCCAACACCAATCGGCACTACACCAAAAGATCCGGGCACAGCAGCTTCCGGACCACCAGATCTGGATCTCACACCAGATCTGGTATCTGTGATCAGGTCCACAGCAACCCCATCAAAAGATCCACCAGATCTGGGCTCAGAACCTCCCAGACCACCAGATCCAGAACCCATTTCGAACCCTCCAGCCGTCTGATTTCCTGAGGTACTCGAGCTCTGCTCCGATCTCCCATTACCACGGGAGGAAGAAGAAGCAGCAGATCTGGACTTCAAGTAGACCTTCACACCACAACTCCCTCTTAGAGCTGACTGAAGACCTTGATCCAAAGACTCGACCAATGGGGGGGGGAAGAAAAGCATCCGCAGCCGCCAGCCCATCTCCACCAACAGCACTCGCTAGATCCTGTCCTCCACCTCGGGAGGAAGGAGGGGGATGAGAGGGGCCCCCAAGATGGGGATCCCCTATGGCACCACCCACCGAATCACCCAAGAATCTAGAGAGAGAAGCTCTGAAGTGTTTTGCTTGTTTGCAGATGGATGCGATGGTGCGGCTTGTGGCTCGGACTTATCGCCGCTATGGGAATGACGTGTTGGGAAGGTCTGAGGGAGTAAACGTTGCCCTCAGGATTGAGTTGGAGGAAGCAAGGGTGGCACTGGAAGCAGCGCAGGGTGATCTTCTCGAAATGACCGGGTTGCGTAACAAGGCGGCCAAGGAGCGTGACAAGGCTTTGTTGGGGCTTGCTGCTCGTTGCTCGGAGTTGGATGTTGTTCGGGCAGAGATGCAGGTTCATGTTAGCGACTTTCAGCAGAGAGATCGGGAGAAGCAGGAGCTCATTGATGGACTTAAGTTAGAAATCACAGGCTTGAACGAGGTCCTCATGGAGGTGATGGCGATGTCTGGTTCGAAAGCTCCGGCTCCGGAATTTTCTGAGGCAGGATCAAAGGCTACCGGTAGTCGTCGCCCAGGAGGGTCTCATTGATTTGTAGTTTTCACTTCATCTTCTTCTTTTACCCGTCTACTTGATGTAGCCCTCTTGGCTGTGCGATGTATCATTCTTTCTACTGCATTATGTACTTGCTTTCCGTTTGGATAATGAAAAGGGCGTTCTGGCTGGATGTTTTGTGTTTGAAATGCTTGTCTTGATGTTTCCAAATGTCTTTGAATTCAAAGATGGTGACCTTGGGACTTTGTTGTTGTGTGCCAAGGTATAGCCTTGGACTTACTGGTTGATGGTGATGAGAGTTCAGAGTTCTCAGCATGACACTTTTGTATTGGTCGGACTTAGGCGAAGCGCCTTCTTAGTTGGGCCTTTGTCTTTGGAACGTAGCTTTGTACTATTGCCGGTTAGCCGGCGGTGTCGCAACGCGAACCGAACTAACTGTGGTGAGGCATTAGTGCATGTATCCTTACATGACAACGTAAGCACGCGCGATGCCAATGATTCGGAGTACTTAGCGTAGTGCCCTTGTATCGGTTGGACTTAGGCGAAGTGCCGTTTTAGTCGAACCTACGTATCGGGACACATAGCTTTGTACTGTTGCAGGTTAGTCGGCCGTGTCGCAACGCGAACCAAACTAACTGTGGCGAGGCATTAGTGCATGTGTCCTTACATAACAACGGGAGCACGTGCAACGCCAATGATTCGGAGTACTCAGCGTAGTGCCCTTGTATCGGTTGGACTTAGGCGAAGCGTTGTTTTAGTCGAACCTACGTATCGGGACACATAGCTTTGTACTGTTGCAGGTTAGTCAGCCGTGTCACAACTCGAACCGAACTAACTGTAGCGAGGCATTAGTGCATGTGTCCTTACATAGCAACGGGAGTACGTGCGACGCCAATGATTCGGAGTACTCAGCGTAGTGCCCTTGTATCGATTGGACTTAGGCGAAGCGTCGTTTCAGTCGAACCTACGTATCGGGACATGTAGCTTTGTACTGTTGTAGGTTAGTCGGTCGTGTCGCAACGCGAACCGAACTAACTGTGGCATTGAACAGGACTTGAAGTTGAATTTAATAAACTCATTGAATCTAAAGTGTTAGCCTTTTCATTGATAGCTTGATGGAGATTACATTCATTGATAAAACTTCTTGAGATGTGATGCATTCCATGCTCTTGGTAGCAGCTGTCCTTCCGGCGTCACTAGTCGGTACGAACCTTTCCCTTTGGCCGACTCGACAATGTATGGTCCTTCCCAGTTCGGAGCGAACTTGCCGCTGCCATGTTCCATTGTGTTTGGGAAGACCGCTCTTAGAACAAGTTCTCCGACACTGAACTGTCTTCTGCTAACCTTTTGGTCGAAAGCTAACTTGATCTTTTGTTGGTTGTTGGCGATGCGTACGGCTGCTTGATCATGAAGTTCGTCTGCGCAGTCGAGGTCGCCGATGCGAAGTTCCTCATTGATCTGTCGTTCGATTGCGAGG
The DNA here is from genome assembly GCA_947650365.1 of Chamaelirium japonicum. NCBI lineage: Eukaryota > Viridiplantae > Streptophyta > Magnoliopsida > Liliales > Melanthiaceae > Chamaelirium > Chamaelirium japonicum. The sequence continues at coordinate 79,504,666 of OX393550.1, read as the reverse complement.
GACTTGATAGTTGGACATATGGCTTCGGTTGGCGGAACTGCTTCCGACCCATAAGTTAGGCGAAAGGGTGAAAATCTGGTCGATCGTCGAGGTGTGGTTCGATACCCCCACAGCACTTAAGGAAGGACTTTCTCCCAAAGCCCTTTCTTGTCTTCTAACTTCTTCTTAAGTATACCAAGGATGGCTCGGTTGGAGGCTTCCGCTTGACCTTTGCACTGAGGGTATCTCGGGGTTGAATAGAAGAGTTTGATCCCATATTCTTGGCAAAAGTCCCAGAATTTGTCCGAGTCGAATTGTGCTCCATTATCAGCAATAAGCACTTGGGGCGTGCCGAATCTTGAGAAGATGTTCTTCCTGACGTATTTGATGACTTCATCGTCTGTTTCACGGATGAGAGGCACAGCTTCGACCCATTTAGTGAAGTAGTCAGTTGCCAACAGTAGGTACTTCTTCTTGCTGGGAGAAGGTGGGAATGGGCCAAGGAAATCCAACCCCCATTGATGGAACGGCCAAGGACTCGTCAGAGGGTGAAGCTCAGATGCAGGGAGATTGATTGATCGAGCGTGCCGTTGGCAGGGTTCACACTTCTGGACGAACTGTCGTGCATCCTTGGCTATAGTGGGCCAATAGTAGCCTTGAAGTTTGACTTTTCCTTCAAGGGATCTGTCGCCAGAGTGGTTACCGCAAGCTCCGGCATGGATGTCTGCTAATATCATCTCCACTTGTCCAAGGCTGACGCATTTGAGAAGGATTCCGCTGTGGGACTGGAAGTAGAGATCGTCTCCTTCAAGGCGATAGAGAGGGAGTTTCCTTCAAAATCGTCTAGCTTGAATCGGGTCCTCTGGCATTTTGTTGTGCTTGAAGAAGTTGAGGATTGGCCATCTCCAATCTGACTGATCTTCACTTAGGGCATAAGTGAAGATCGGCTGCCTCCAACCCCTTCTTCCGCTTGCCGAGGCAATAACACCGTGTTGCTCAAGGTTCGCCTTGGGTAACTCCTGGTATTTGATGCTGATCTGACGTTGATTGACTGGATCTCCTAACACTGAAGCGGCGTTGGCGAGGGCATCGGCTTCGCGATTATCTGCCCTTGGTATTTGGATGAACTTGATGTCTGCGAACTGCCTCTTGAGGTGTTGTATGAGGTCGAGATCTGTCTGATGACCAACTGGGAATCACTATAAACGTCGAGGCGCTCTACCCCCAGTGCTTGAGCAGTCTCTAATCCCGAGACAAGAGCTTCGTATTCGGCTTCATTGTTGGTGGCATTGAACCCGAGGAGGATAGCTTTCTCTAGGTGGTCTAGTTCGGGAGATATCAGAACTATCCCAATTTCCGAACCGATAGTACTTGAAGCTCCATCGGTATAGAGCTTCTATCGTGATACGGGCACTGATGGAGCCTCTGAGCTCGGACAAGGGGCCTCAGGGCCTGGACTGAGGCACTCCTCATCCTTGTCGTTGTGGTGCATCTCAGGATCATCTTCAGGGGCGATAGAATCTTCCACAGAAAAGTCTGCTAGAAAGTCGGCTATGACTTGCCCTTTGATAGAAATGCAAGGCTCGAATTGGATACCGAGCGAACTCATTTCAATTACCCATTTGGTCATCCGACCGGCTCGACCAGTCTTGTCGAGTATGTCTTTGAGAGGATGCTCAGAAGAGACGGTGACCAGATGGGATACGAAGTAAGGGTGGAGTCGTCGGGAGGCCGTCAGTAGAGCCAAGATAATTTTTTCTATCTTCGAGTAGCGAGTTTCGGCCGGCAGGAGGGTGTGGCTGGTATAGTAGACAGGACGTTCGATGGCATCCTTTCTGCTGACCAAGACTGCACTGATGGCTTGACCGGTGACTGCGAGATAGAGCCACAGGGGTTCCGCTAGTAACGGTGCTGTCAGGATGGGGGATTGGGTGAGATAGAACTTGATGCTTTGGAAAGCTTGTTCACAAGTCGTGTCCCATCCTGATGTGTCAGCCTTGCGGAGTTTGTTGAAGAAGGGCTTGCATTTGTCGGAGGATTTGGATACGAATCGATTGAGTGCTGCTAGCCTTCCCGTGAGGTGCTGAACTTCTTTCTGATTAGAGGGTGATGGCATGTCGAGTATTGCTCGGATTTGGTCGGGATTTGCTTCGATGCCCCTTTTGGTTACTAGGTGACCCAGGAACTTTCCTGATTGTACTCCAAAAGCGCATTTGGCTGGATTAAGCTTCATGCGGTATCTTCTCAGGATTTGGAATGTTTCGGCGAGGTCGGAGAGGTGTTCTGCTTGAGTTAGGATCTTGGTAAGCAGATCATCAATGTAGACTTCGACGTTGCGACCGATCTGTTCTTTGAACATCTTCATGACTAGCCTTTGGTAGGTTGATCCTGCATTTTTAAGGCCAAAGGGTATGACGTTGTAGCAGTAGAGACCCCTATCCGTCACGAAGCATGTCTTCTCTTGATCATCCCGATGCAGGGGGATTTGATTGTAGCCCGAGTATCCATCCATGAAGGATAGTAGCTCGTGCCCAGCGGTGGCATCTACGAGTCTATTTATCCTTGGCATGGGGAATGGATCTTTGGGACAGGCTTTGTTGAGGTTGGTGAAGTCGATGCAGACTCTGATCTTCCCATTTTTCTTCGGGACCGCGACTATGTTTGAGATCCAAGTTGGATACTCAACTTCGCGGATGAAGCCAGCAGCAAGTAACTTGTCGATTTCTTCTTGAACTGCAATTCGACGCTCCGGTCTGATGGTTCGAAGCTTTTGTTTGACTGGGTGTGACCCTTCTTTGATTGTGAGCCGATGACATGCGTTGTCCGAATTGATCCCGGGCATGTTTTCAAAACTCCAAGCGAAGACATCCGTGTTAGATTTGAGGAACGAAACCATATCTTGCGCTTCTTTGCTGTTCAGGCCAGTGCCGATGAAAGTCTCTTGAGGAGGACTTCCGTTGCTGAGGTCAACTCGAACAATTTCTTCGACTGAGGGTGGAGCCTCCCATTCCAGAGGTGCAGGCTCGGGCATTGGGGGCTCCCTTGGTTGCTATCTGGTCGAGGGACCGGCTTCACTAGTAGAACGCTTTGTTGGCGTAGCCTTGGGCGTTGATTGATTTCGAGCGGCCGTCGCTTCGCATGATCTTCCCGTTTGCTGACTTCCTCGGATGCATCTGATGCCCTCTTCGGTTGGGAATTTGAGGAGTTGGTGATTAGAGGAGGAGACATCATTGATCTGATGAAGGAAAGGCCTGCCTAGAATGGCATTGTAGTTTGATGTCCCCTCAACTACAACAAAACGAACGAACACTCGCATATCGCTACTGAGATCGAGTGTAAATTTTGCTTCGCCCATTGTCATGCTCTGCTCTCCGTTGAAGTCGGTAATGATGGTCGGGATTACGTCAAGACTCTCGTACTTATGACCGAGACGTTTGAAGCAATCAGAGAACATGATGTCGATGGAGCTACCGGTATTAAAGAGGATCCGGTTGACCGAGCTCCCATCAACCATGAGTCGAAGGACCAAAGGATCTCGGTGAGGAGTGCATACTCCGTGGAGATCCTGATCGGTAAAGATGATTGCCGGCCATGGGAGGCCTTTGATAGGCTTTTCTATCCAGGAGTCTTCAACTTGAGCGAGAGTGCGAACGTGATGGACACGTCGTACTTGCCGCTCAACCTCCTTTCGAGTTGGAGTTTGATGATGTAGGTTGTCGTGGATGCCGTAAACATTCGCTTGAACTAAGATAAGAGTTGCTTGAGAAGTGACCGAGCAGATCCAGCATGCCTCCTTCTCCCTTTGGGGAGGGGGAGGAGGAGGGTGTGGACCGCCAGCCCTGCCTGTCTCAGATTTAAAATCCTAAAGATGGCCTTGCTCCTGAAGGTCTTCCAGGTGGTACTTCAGACTGAAGCACCGAATGGTAGAATGGCCGTGACACTGATGAAAGTTGCAATAGATTGACTTATCTTGAGTTTGCTTGGTGCCAGGCTGAAGAGGGTTTGGCCTTCTAAGATAGCTCTCATGCTGGATCTGTTCAAGGATAATGTCGATGGGTAAGTTCCAGCTAGTGAAGGTTGTTCTCCGAGGCTTGGTGGGTCTATCGTCTGCCCTTCGCGGCTTTTTGGAGGACTCCTTCTCTTTAGCTTGAGCGTTGTTCGCTCGGGCTGGTGGTCGTGCCGGCTCTTTGTCGGATGGATACTTCCTGAAGTCTCGCCCCTTGCAAGTGACTTGATCATCCTCGACTTCGATTTCCTGCTGGATCCGATCAAAGAGTGATCCAAGGGAATCGGGGGGGTTGCGGATGAGGTCGTTGCAGATATAAAGGTCATAGCGCAGAGCATTTTGGAATGCCAACATAATTGCCTCATCGTCGAGATGGCGTCCGGAGAGCGCTGCATGCTCATTCCGGAACCTCCTTGTGAATTCTCGGAGGGTTTCGTCCGAACCCATTCGCAGCCGGTAGAGGGAGTCCAGCTTCTTCTCTGATTTGAGGTTCAGCCGGTAATGCTGGACGAAGAGATCTGCCAGGTCTCCGAACAGGCTGACAGAGTCTGTGGGGAGATTGTGATACCAATCCAACGACATGTCATCCAAGCTGCCGGCAAAGGTGCGGCATAGAACCTGGTTGTCGTGATCGTATGGTGTTAATGCTTGTTTGAAGGCGAGGACGTGTAGCGTCGGATCTCCCGTCAGACAATTGAACTTGGGGAGAGCGACAGTCTTCCATCCTCGAGGAAATTGGGCCCGGAGAATCTGCCGGTGAAGCGGTCCTTCTGAGGCGTGGTCGTTCCTTCGATCATTCTGCAAGTCGGGGAGGCGTCCCGAAGGTCGAGAAGGAAGATGGGGCTTGGAAATTCTTCCTTCTTGGTGATGCTTCACTTGGACTCGGTTGTTGCTGAGGTGGGACCGAGCTCCGGATTGATATCTTCTGCTGCGAACATCCTGACGACTGCTTGAGTCAGAGGATGATACTGAGTTGAGTGGCTTTGGGTGACGAGTCGATTCGCTGAGACATTCCCAGATGCTCTGTTTAGCCGGAGGAGGCGATGGTCCCCTTGAAGGAAGCTTGAGGGATCGTCGGGAGGTATCGACGACAGATCGTCTGGACGGAGCGGGGGAGACATGAAGCGGCCGATGGACGTTTGCTCGTTCGTTGATACCGGCGACCGATCACGGGAGATCAGCTCTTCCTCCGACAGTGATTTGTCGGAGGGAGTCTCTGTCTACCATGAGGGCCGCATTCTGCTTCATGAGAGTAAGGAGTTGGAAGTCCTCTGCGGTGATTTGGTACGATGCTTGAGCATCGGCACCAGGAGAGACATGCGCTTTCCCCAAGCATTGAGGAATTTGGTCGGCGAGTTGAGGTGACCGTCGAAGTTGAGCTTGGGCGGCGCGATCAACCGACGGGCGACTCCTCAAATTGGCAGCGAGTTGCTATTCTGGATGTTGGTTTGTTGCAAATCGACGACTCATTGATCGAGTTGTCGGATGCTGAGCGTCTGGGTGCATGCCACTTTCCTCTGGCTGGTCCATCAGTGTCTTCGCCATTTAAGTGCAGCGATGGAAGCAGATGGATTGCTCAAGCAATCGGTACGCTGCTACTGGAGGAGTTAGGAAACTTAGACGTTGCAAGTTGATAGGATTAGGAAATCCCATAGACGACACCAAACCGTGGGGGAGGATTTCGGCCGTCGTACGTGACCCTCCTCCAACAGTCGATTGAATGTTTGACCCTTCGGGATGTGGCGTGCTACGAAGCGCTGAGTTGTGACTTGCTGGGCTGTCACACAAGCACTATAGAGTAGAAAGGTAGAGAAAGAGATGACACAGGATATGGTGACGACGTTCGGCCGAAGCCTACGTTTCCGTGCGGTAAGACGCAACCTTAGAATCCACTATCTCTGAGGAAACAATAGAGCTACTCTCGACAGGCCGATGAGTGCTTCTTACAAGTAATCAGATGGTGGAAAAGGAGTCTGAAAAGCGAAAAACTCAGGGAGCTCTGGAAAACAGAAAGTGGGTTTCTGGTCTGGAATTTCGGGATCTGGAATCATTTACAGGACTTGCTATTTATAGTAGTTTGGTTCATATAAGGAATATTCCAAGAATATTCCTTAGTGTATCCGGGGTTTAGTAAATTTTCGGGGGGATTTATCAAACCCCAGATAGTGCAAGTGGGCCCCAAGCGAGGCTACGGGTCCAACCGTCGTACTCATGGGCCCCAGACAGGGCTGCGAGTCCCACCGTCGGACTCGTGGGCCCCAGGCAGGGCTGTGGGTCCCACCGTTGGGCGTTAGCCAGATTTTGCACCCACAGTCACAATCCACCCCCTTAAGGGCTACATGTCCACGTGTAGGGTTAGGCCCCCCATTGCTAGGAGAACCGGCTCTGATACCATTTTGTTACATCCGCCCCAAACACACAAGATATTGTCTGCTTTACCCTTGCCCGCACGAGAACTTTTCAGGATGGTCACCCATCCTAGTACTACTCTCGCCCAAGCACGCTTAACTATGGAGTTCTTATGAAATCTGTAGCGGTACACGGTTTTAAAATACGTCTTTCACGTTTGGGAGGAGAAATTATATAAGTAGCTCAGGATCTCCTTCTTTCCAGACGATGTGGGACTAACTCATGACCTTGTACACCTCACCTCATATCACCTCTCCTCATCCATCTTAACATCACAGCCTCAGGAGTCTTGACTAGTGGCTATTCGATCTTGGTCGTCACACGCCAGCCCTGCCTGTGCCCACGGACAGGACAACGGGACTCACCAGCCTTACTTGGGGCCCATAGAGATGACAACGGGATCCACCAGCCCTGCCTGGATCCTGCCAAGGCGGTTACAGAAACCGCTCCAAGACCCGGATATTTTAAACCCCTATAATTAGCAAGCTTAGCAAATATTCCAAATCGATCTTTTGATTCTCATATCAAACTTTCGAATTCTAAAGCTCAACTATCCCTCTCTACTGCACCATCCGAAGACAGACAAGTGACACTCGGTCTGTCGAGATCACAACATTACAAAGATAGTGAATTCAGGTTGCGCCTTACCGCAAGGAGACGTAGGCTTCGGCTGAACTCCGATTCCATTTCCTTGCCGACTATCATTCTCTTCTCCAATCCTCAATCTCTCTATACCTGAAGACAAGTCAAGATCAAATCGATTGTTTGTTGGGCGGAGTTATTGGACGGCACAAAAATCATTCCCCACATAGCCGACGGTGGTCTGGTGGTCCTAGGTTCGACGAGCGACGGCCTGTGCCGTGTAGGTGGGGTTGGCTAGGTGTTAAGGTGGAGCCAGCTCTTTGGGATTGATAAAATGGGGAGGGAAAATCTTCTAGCTATAGGCATTTTGGGAATGCTAAAGATCACAGCAGGTACATGCAAAATGTTTTAAAATATTTAATTAATATATGGGTTTTCTTGGAGAAAATCCAAACAACATTTTTGGTTTAAAATCCAAACGTTATTGCTGTTACTTTTGAAAATGAAAGAAAATAACCAACTGTTCTAAGTATATATTTAGTTACTAAAGTTTGCATAACCTATAGACGGAGGATTTAGGCTTAGATATACTGGTTGTGAGTTCAATTCCCATCATATTCTTTTTATGTTTTAAAAATTTTAAAATATCTTAATAAGGTCAAAGTGTTAGCTACAAGTGAAATATCTCACCTAAAAAATTAGATGATTTAAAACTTTCAACAAGATTAAATCAATTCTATAAAACTAGAAATAAAATACTATGTTAATCATGCAATGACTAATAAAGATAGGATTAAGATCTCATGAATATTTATATATTTATTATGCTAGAATAAAAAGATTGAATATTGGATATATAGTTGCTAGTTGACTATGATCTAGGATTTCTAATTTGCAAAATAGAGAAATCTAAATTAGAGTTTGGATGGAGCCTGTTGGTCGAAGCGTGCAAGCGCTGTCCTAAAAGTTGATTGCCCCCTGCGTGCGGGTCTTCCAGCAACGACTAGTAGAGATACAACGACCCAGCCGGTAGGCTCTCCCTCCCGTCGGCACGACTTCGAGAGGGTGTACGGCGAACCCCAACGTTGCTTTCAAGAACCTAGCAAGTATCAAAGGTCGAAACACAAATAGAGAATGAAAGAGACAGAGTTTTTGGTAGCAAAAGCACAACTTGTTGTATTCAAGCTCTATGGTCTTAGGTCTCTTATATAGGCCAAGCCCAATATGTGTTGATGGTTGCCTATTTATTTGGACTTAATGGGCTTTTAAAGCCCAGCCATTAGATCTCATTTAGTGTGACCGTTTATAGCTGTTTGTAGCCGTTTATAGCCGTTATACGTTACATGATGATTTTTTTTTAAAAAACACATAAATAAAAAAATAAAAAAAATCTTAACAATCCCCCACATGTTTTAAAAACATCAAATATTATAAATATTAAAAATAAAAAAAATTAAAATATAAAAGAATCTGTTGGATTCCTTATACTATGTAATGGGTGTAGGTACCTCTCGGTTTGAACCTCCACTTAGTAAAACTTATATCCGTCTGTAGCACCTTGGTGGACTATGCCTTGAACCAAGACCATGGTTCAGACTTTTATAAGATTCACATATAGAATAGCTAATTTAGGGTTCTAGACGGATTGCGCTATTTAGGCCATGCACAAGTATCTTTCATGTGTTTTTTAGAGTATCGCCCAATACTCATTGTTGCGGCCACACAACTACACATATAGCTGAATCCTTATAAGGGTACAAGCAAGGTAGCACCCTGTCTCATGGATCTTGGACTTATTAAGAGTAAAAATTAACTCATCATAATCTCTTGCTTTTATGAGCACTAGCGCCCTAGGGATGGGAGGAGAGATCAGTGCTCCTCATAGTCACCTATACGGTTTGTTTCTACCCATTGAAACTCTGTGAGGTTGGGTTGCTACCGTGGTGATCTTTCTTATGGGCTTAAACCCATCCCCCTCGACGCTTCTAGAACCACTGTTCTAGATAAGCCTTTAGTTAATTGATCGGCCAAATTCTTTTTTGATCTTACAAAACTTAAGGCAATTATATGATTTTTTATTTTATATCTCAATGACTTATGTCGTACTTTTAAATGACGATTCATCTTTACGTCTGTATTTTCTTGTTTGCATTTATCTATCGCAGATCTACAGTCGCAATGTATTGAAATAGCTGGTAAGGGTTTGTCTACTAGAGGTATATCTATTAGTAAATTCCTAAGCCACTCAGCTTCGGTACATGCAATATCGAGAGCAATCATTTCAGACTCTATAGTACTTCTAGCTATTACAGTCTGTTTTTATGATTTCCAAGATACTGCTGCTCCTCCTAAGAGGAATACATACCCTGTAGTTGACTTCACATCTAGTGAGTCGCTAATCCAATTGGCATCGCTATAACCCTCTAGAACAGCTGGATAACCACTAAATCATAGTCCATAGGAGATTGTACCCTTAAGGTATCTAAGGATCCTCTCTAAAGCATTCCAATGTTCACCACTTGGATTATTAGTGTATCTGCTAAGTCTATTTACCGCATGTGCTATATCAGGCCTTGTATAATTGGTTAGGAATCCTAGAGATCTTATAATTTATGCATATTTCTTTTGTAGTGCAGGAAATCCTTGATTTTTCTTTAGGTATATGCTAGCATCGAATGGTGTCGATATAGGACTACAATCAAAGTAATAAAACTTTCTCAAAATTTTCTCTACGTAGTGTTCTTGTGACAAGATTAATCCCTCGGGTTTTTTAATAATCTTGGTGTTAAGAATAACATCCGCTTGTCCTAAATCCTTCATATCGAAATTTTGAGATAAGAATGATTTAACCTCATTTATAATTTGTATACTCGTGCCAAAAATTAATATATCATCAACGTATAGACATAGGATAACCTTTTCTTTTTCCTTTACTTTTAGTGTACGCATTCGTCCGTTTTATTTATCTCAAATCCAAAAGAGAGAATAGTTCTATCAAATTTTTCATGCCACTGTTTAGGAGTTTGTTTAAGTCCATACAGTGATCTGATTAATTTACAGACCTTCTTTTCTTGACCTAAAGTTATAAATTCATTTGGTTGATCCATATCAATTTCCTCATCTAGATATCCGTACAAAAAGGTTGTCTTAATGTCCGTTTGGTGAATGAACAACTTATGAATTGAAACTAGGGCTAGTAGGACTCTAATAGTTGTTATTCTCGCTACTGGGGTATATACAACAAAATAGTCCACTCCATGCTTTTGGTTGAACCCCTTAGCAACTAACCTAGCCTTAAATTTATCTATAGTGTCATCTGGTCTAAGTTTCTTCTTAAATACCCACTTACATCGTATTGGTTTACAACCAGGAGGGAGATCTGTCAGTTTACAGGTATAGTTATGGATAATTGACTGAATCTCATTGTCAATAGCCTCCTTCCAATATGGGGAGTCATAGGACTTTATGGCATCCTCATAGGTAGTAGGAGTGTCTTCTATTAATAGAGCATAAAAGTCATCAAAGGTTTTCTCTACCCTTTGTCTTTTACTTCTTCTAGGCTCAATTGATGACTCTTCTTCTATTTGTCTTATGGGACTAGAACCTATATCTGGATTGTAACTAGAACCTATATTTGTATCATCGGTTCTATCCGTATTTCTAACTCTAGTCTTAAAGAAAAATATGCTTTCGAAATATGTCGCATCTCTGGCTTCCATGATGGTGTTGTTTGAGATTTCTTCTATCTCAAAGTTAAAGACTAGAAATCGATTAGCATTGCTATCTAATGCATAACCAATGAATATAGCATCTACTATTTTGGGTCATATCTTCTTTCTCTTATTGTCAGAAATTCTAACTTTTGCTAAACACCCCCACACTTTGAGATAGTTCAAAGTGGGCTTCCTATTCTTCCACAGCTCATAGGGGGTAAGGTTGTTGTTTTTAGAGGGAATACGATTAAGGATAAAATTGGCTGGTAATAGGGCTTCCCCCCCATAAGTTCTCAGGTGCTCCTGAGCTAAATAACATAGAATTTACCATATCCATAAGGGTTCTATTCTTTCTTTCGGGTACTCCATTTGATTGAGGGGTATATAGAGCAGTCACCTCATGAAGTATTCCAGACATTTCACAGAATATAGATAATTCATTTGAGGTATATTCTCCACCTCGGTCGGATCTAAGAATTTTTAAGATCTTATCTTTTTGGTTTTCAGTCTCAGCTTTATAGACCTTAAATTTGTTTAATACCTCATCTTTCGTTTTTATAAGGTAAATATAACAATACTTAGATAGATCATCAATAAATAACATACATCACTATGGATTAATTCGAGGATATCAGAATCTCTATCTATTGTTCTAAAAGATTTTGTGGCTTGTTTGGCTTCTACACAAATTTTACATCTGTCCTGATATTGGGTATCTACCTTAGGTATCAGGTTTAGGTTCATCATTCTTTTGATGGCGTTATAGTTAACGCGACCTAGTCTAGAGTGTCAGGTAGAGGAAGACTCAATATTCAAAATAACGGGACTATTATTATTAGAAGGGATACATATATTCAGCTTATATAAGCCGTCAGTCATGAACCCTTTCCCGATGAAAGACACGCCTTTAGGTATAATCACTTTGTTTGACTCGAATACTAGTTTATATCCATGTTGGACTAGGAGAGATCCACTAATAAGGTTGCGTCTAATATCTGGTACATGGTAGACATTGCTTAGGATTAGGATCTTATCTAATGTCAGTTTTAGATTGACTCGACTTATTCCTAGTATGTGTGCTTCGGAATTATTACCCATGGTCACTACTCTTCTATTCGATATCTCATATATGGAGAACCAGGAACGATCAAAACATACATGAATATTAGCTCCGGTGTCTATCCACCAGTCAAGTGCTTGGATTGCCAAGTTTACTTCTGGGGTAAATTAAACTAGCCTACAAATGGTCCCAATAGATCCTGTTGCCATTTCGATTTTTGGGTTAAGACTTTGTGTCAGGTGCACTTACACTAGAAGTATTTGATCACTTATCAAATGCTCCAGATTATGGGGATTACAGACGAGATACGCATACACAAGTGTATACACCGAGCTCACCCTACTAGAGTTTTGATTAGGTGGATAGATTTTTATAGTTGGATTTTAGTTAGATTAGACTTAGATATCCAAATGAAATTCCAGATTGTAACGGCCAGATCAGCTCCAGATGGGTGGTGGAGCACTAGGCTCGTTTAAATACCAGTCCGTCTTAGGCACGTATGCATTTTTGACAAGCTTTTCTAGACACCGTTATGCAATAGAATAGTCACTGGAGATCGTGAAGTTACTAATCTAGCGATAAGTTTTAATATTTTAATCAGATGAGGTACTATTCTTTTCTATAAATAATTAGTTTCGTAAATTAAAATTATTTTTCTTACAATTTAATTTTTAAGTATCCTAACTAGAATATAGGAAATAATTTACGCAAATGATAATATATGCTAAGAACTAATATTAGGCAATTTGCTAATTACAGTTAGCAATAGATACTACTACTAGCAAATTCGTATTAATGAAATATGCTATTTTAAAACAAGATGTATTTTTTTTTTAATTTTTCTAGTATAATGATTATTTTAATATCTATTAGAGCAATGATGATTAGAATGAATATTTAATAAATAAATATATAATATATAAGAGCATATGACAAATATCTAAACTTTATATTTTTTTTAATATTTATTTAGCATATAACATGTAGTTAATTTGAATTTTGCAAAATATTCGACTTTTAGATTGTTAGCTACAAGTGAAATATCTCACCTAAAAAATTAGATGATATAAAACTTTCAACAAGATTAAATCAATTCTATAATACTAGAAATAAAATACTATGCTAATCATGCATTGACTAATAAAGATAGGATTAAGATCTCATGAATATTTGTATATTTATTATGATAGAATAAAAAGATTGAATATTAGATATATAGTTGCTAGTTGCCTATGATTTAGGATTTCTAATTTGCAAAATAGAGAAATCAAAAATAGAGTTTGGATGGAGCCTGTTTGGTCAAAGTGCGCAAGCGCTGTCCTAAAAGTCGATTGTCCCCTACGTGCGGGTCTTCCGGCAACGACTAGTAGAGATACGACGATCCAGCCGGTATGCCATCCCTCTCGTTGGCACGACTTCGAGAGGGTGTACGGCAAACCCCAACGTTGCTTTCAAGAACCTAGCAGGTATCAAAGATCGAAATACAAATAGAGAATGAAAGAGACAAAGTTTTTGGTAACAAAAGTACAACTTGTTGTATTCAAGCTCTATGGCCTTGGGTCTCTTATATAGGCCAAGCCCAATATGTGTTGATGGCTGCCCATTTATTTGGACTTAATGGGTTTTTAAAGCCCAGCCATTAGATCCCATTTAGTGTGACCGTTTATAGCCGTTTGTAGCCGTTTATAGCCGTTATACGTTAAATGATGATCATTTGTTTTTAAAACACATAAATAAAAAAATTAATAAAATCTTAACACAGAGTATATAAGTATATATATAAATTTTGATCAGGTCAACAAGCCAGACGTAATGGTGTAATCGGATTTTTTACTCTGATTGACCTATATCAAAATTTTATTATTTAAATGAAAGATGATTAGTCAATTCCATCTCTATCACGCTCATCTTGTGTGCTTGAGCCCTCTTTGTGACTCAAGATTCCGAACTATGTAGTATGGTTGCCCATAGTATTGTCTCTTGAAATTACCGTTAGGACTTATAGGGTCGCGTCGATTACCACTTAAGCTATTTTATGCCCATTCCCAAACATTTTCTAAGGATTCACAAAGTTTGGATGAATACTTAGCCATGAAAAAAATATATATCTCATGCACATTATCTTACTTTCTTGGTGGTTATGAGATAAAACAAATACAATAACAAATTAACAAATGATCTATATATCATCGTATTCCCCCAAAAAACATGAACTTTCTTACAAATTACACTCGTCGGGCAATTTCGGGTATCTTTCATAGTTTTTGCAGTAGTCATAGATGAAGAGGTTCCTCCCAACCCGGCCGAAGTCCTCTTGCTGGTCGTCGGAGAGGCCCCACGCCTCGAATTGGTCCCACCAGTGCTCAGTGGTGGTGGAGACACAGGCGGGGTAGGGTTCCTTCCACTAGCACCCGTCGGCATTGAAGTCCTTGTAGGAAGAGGCGAAGGGCACATTCTTCCAATCGGTTTTCTCGAGCCCCCCCCTCGTCGCCCAGTCGTCGGCGTTCCAGATGCTCGAGAACATGTACATCGGCTTCTCGTTGGGGAAGAAGTCGTTCGGATTGCCGTTGTTCTTGTACACCCTTATGGGAACTCTGTCCGCAAAGAATCTGCATTGGAGGGAAAGAATCCAAAAACAAGTGATACTGAAAGCTTGAAGCAATCATTTTTATTTTTGTCATCAATTTTTATTTTTTATTTTTGATATCGTCGGGTTTCCTGAAACCTTTCAGGCAATGGCCCACTTCAGGCTCAGACTTACTTATCTCTCTGAGAGTGAAGCTCGGCCAACTCGGAATTTTCCACCACTCTTAGGTAAATCGAGGGGGAGAGGACTCGAACACTACGCAACCTCCTCACCCAAATATCAATTGCAAAGTTTGAGCTAATACAAATGTGTGCAATCATCTATGTGGTTCAAATTATACGTGAAAAATCAATAATTGAAATAACATTCCTATTAAAAGCTCAAAATAATACAACTACCAATGAGAATGCAATCATGGCAGCCTTTTACGGGAGGAAATCTGTTTTTTTAAAATAGATTTTCGACAGAAATAGTCAGATTTGGATCAAATTTCGATCGATTATGGTAAAATGCCAGTCAAGGGAAAGTTATATGTTTGGGAGGGAAAGTTATATAAGTAGCTGAGGATTTCATTCTCTTCAGGCGATGTGCGGCTAATTCATGGCCTTGTACACCTCACCTTATCTCATCTCATCCATCTTGGCATCACAGCCTTAGGAGTCTTGGCTATTGGCTATTGCATCTTGGTCGTCACAATCCACTTCCCTTAAGGGCTACATGCCCACGTGTAGGGTTAGACCCCCCCATTGCAAGGAGAACCGGCTCTGATACCATTTTGTTACATCCGCCCCAAACACACAAGATATTGTCTGCTTTATCCGTGCCCGCACAAGAACTTTTTAAGAGGGTCACCCATCCTAGTATTACTCTCGCCCAAGCATGCTTAATTACGGAGTTCTTACGAAATCTGTAGTGGTGCACGGTTTTAAAACATGCCTTCTATGTTTGGGAGGAGAAATTATACAAGTAGCTCAGATCTCCTTCTTTCCTGACGATGTGGAGCTAACTCATGGCCTTGTACACCTCACCTCACATCACCTCACCTTATCCATCTTAGCATCACAGCCTTAGGAGCCTTGACTATTGGATCTTGGTCGTCACACGCCAGCCTTGCTTGGGCCCACGAAGACGACAGCGGGACTCGCTAGCCCTACTTGGGACCCACAGAGGCGACGGCGGGATCCACTAGCCTTGCTTGGATCCTGCCAAGGCGGTTGCAGAAACCGCTCCAAGACCCGGATATTTTTAAACCCCTATAAATAGCAAGCCTAGCAAATATTCCAGATCGATCTTTTGATTCTCATATCAAACTTTCGAATTCCAAAGTTCAGCTATCCCTCTCTACTGCACCATCCGAAGACAGACAAGTGACACTCGGCCTGTCGGGATCACAACATTATAGAGATAGTGAATTCAGGTTGCGTTTTACCGCAAAGAGACGTAGGCTTCGGTTGAACTCCGATTTCATTTCCTTGCCTACTGTCATTCTCTTCTCCAATCCTCAATCTCTTTACACCCGAAGACAAGTCAAGATCGAATCGATTGTTTGTTGGGTGGAGTCATCGGACGGCACAAAGATCATCCCCCACATAGGCGACGGTGGTCTGGTGGTCCTAGGTCTGACAAGCGACGGCCTGTGCCGTGTAGGTGGGGTTGGCTAGGTGTTAAGGTGGGGCCAGCCTCTCTTGGGATTGATGAAATGGGGAGGGGAAATCTTCTAGCTATAGGCATTTTGGGAATGCTAAAGATCATAGCAGGTACATGCAAAATGTTTTAAAATATTTAATTAATATATGGGTTTTCTTGGAGATAATCCCAACAACATTTTTGGTTTGAAATCCAAAGGTTATTGCTGTTACTTCTGAAAATGAAAGAAAATAACCGACTCTTCTAAGTATATATTTAGTTACTAAAGTTTGCATAACCTATAGAGGGAGGATTCAGGCTTAGATATATTGGTTGTGAGTTCAATTCCCATCATATTATTTTTATGTTCTAAAAATTTTAAAATATCTTAATAAGGTCAAAGTATATAAGTATATATATAAATTTGATCAGGTCAACAAGCCGGACGTAACGGTGTAATCGGATTTTTTACTCTGATTGACCTATATCAAAGTTTTATTATTTAAATGAAAGATGATTAGTCAATTCCATCTCTATCACGCTCATCTTGTGTGCTTGAGCCCTCTTTGTGACTCATGATTCCGAACTATGTAGTATGGTTGCCCTTGGTATTGTCTCTTGAAATTACCGTTAAGACTTATAGGGTTGCGTCGATTACCACTTTAGCTAATTTTATGCCCATTCCCAAAAACATTTTCCAAGGATTCATAAAGTTTGGATGAATACTTAGCCATGAAAAATATATATCTCATGCACATAATCTTACATTTTTGGTGGGTACGCGATAAAACAAATACAATAACAAATTAACAAATAATCTATATATCATTGTATCCCCCAAAAAACATGACCTTCCTTACAAACTACACTCGTCGGGCAATTTCGGGTATCTTTCGTAGTCTTTGCAGTAGTCGTAGATGACGAGGTTCCTCCCAACCCAGCCGAAGTCCTCTTGCTGGTCGTCGGATAGGCCCCACGCCTCGAATTGGTCCCACCAGTGCTCGGTGGTGGTGGAGACACAGGCGGGGTAGGGTTCCTTCCACTGGCACCCGTCGGCATTGAAGTCCTTGTAGGAGGAGACGAAGGGCGCATTCTTCCAATCGGTCTTCTCGAGCCCCCCCCTTGTCGCCCAGTCATCGGCGTTCCAGATGCTCGAGAACATGTACATCGGCTTCTCGTTGGGGAAGAAGTCGTTCGGATTGCCGTTGTTCTTGTACACCCTTATGGGAACTCTATCTACAAAGAATCTGCATTGGAGGGAAAGGAAACAAGTGATACTGAAAGCTTGAAGCAATCATCTTTATTTTCGTGATCAAAATTTTTTTTTTTTTATATCGCTGGGTTTCCTGAAACCTTTCAGGCAATGGCCCACTTCAGGCTCGGACGTACTTATCCCTCGCCAACTCGAAATTTCCCACCACATTTTTAGATAAATTGAGGGGGAGAGGAGTCGAACACTAGTCAACCTTCTCACCCAAGCATCAATTGCAAAGTTAGAGCTAATACAAATGTGTCAGGAACTGCAATCACCTATGTGGTTCAAATTATACGCCAAAAATCAATAATTGAAATAACATTCCAATTAAAAGCTCAAAATAATACAACTACCAATGTGATGGCAATCATGGCAGCCTTTTAAGGGAGGAATTATGTTTTTTAAGAAAAGATTTTTGACGGAAACAGTCAGATTTGGATCAAATTTCGATCGATTATGGTAAAATGCCAGTCAAATGTCGGTCTATTATGAAAAAAACGTTCGAAATAGACGGAAAAAATGGAAACTTTTATCTGAAAAAGCAGAAAAAATTACTTTAATTCTTTTTTTTAAATAGCAGAATGTTGATTTTGGTCAAATATTGGACTGAAATTTAGTTCTATCGAAATTTCGATTTCTATTCAGACAATGCAGTGATTTCTTAAGAAACTGGTTGACATTTGGTTCCATGAGAGAGGGGAAGATGGATGACTCACACAATGTGGTGGTTGTTCCAGAGGATGGAATAGGTGTGGAAGTCCTGTGTGGGATCAAACCAGAGCTGGTGCCTCATCTCCCTCCCCCCCACCCCACCCTTGTACACATTGGTCTGTATGATGTAGGGCTGCCCCGTCCTGTTCCCCAAGAACTCGAAGTCCAGCTCGTCCCTCTCCGGCCCCGCCCCCAAGTCCGAACACATCTGCAGTCGGATCCAAACACACAGACCACTTCAATCCCAATGCCCATCTCCATCTGCAAACCAAAACCAGCCACTTACGTAATAAGCCGTCACGACGCCGGCGGAGTCGCCGCCGACCAGCTTCAGCTTCATGCTGAACCACCCGAACCTGTACCGCTGCCGGGTTTGGAACCCGCAACCTATTACCCAATCGGATGATGAGCAACATGTATAGCTAGATCTAATGATTGAATTTTTTTTTTTTTTTTTTGAGGGTTGTCACCTGTTTTATGGTCGAGGTAGAGATACCAGACTTGGCCATCAGGTGATGTCTTGAAGTGGTCCTCCGCCCACATTATGTCGAAGTTGTCGTTGAAGGAGAAAGCGGCCGGCGAGCTCGCCGGCGCCGCCCGGGAGGGCGCCATGAGGCCTGTGAAGGATACTAGGAGGACCCATGAAGAGAACCATATCACCATATCTGGTACTTGGAATGTTTAGAGAGAGAGAGAGAGAGAGAGAGAGAGAGAGAGAGAGAGAGAGAGAGAGAGAGAGAGAGAGAGAGAGAGAGTTTGTAGCAGCAGAGGAACAATGAGGCTGAAGCTTTAAGAGTACAGCTTTGGTTCCTCATCGTAAATACATGCAAACTTGTGACATGGTAGATCTGGATGCCACTGGGTGTGAGTCCACCACACCATGTGGAGTTATGGTGAATTAGTCAAATGAATCCTGTGGAAGAGCTCGTCGAACTATTCATCACAGATTATAATTCATACATTTCTTCGTATTATCGTGTAATTTTTTTATTTTAATCTTTTTAGCTGGACCGTCATGATCAGTGGACCGTCGGTAATGCATGAAGCACTAGCTGGATCAGGGTTCGAAGCTTTACCTTGTATAGTTTTTTTTTTTGGGTCATCGAAGGGGAGGTCACAATTGGACCTCCAGGAGGCGCCACATGCCGGCGCAACATACACCGCCTGTCGGTGAAAACCAACAACCTGTCCAACCGGCAGAAACACCCACAAACCGCCAATCCATGAATCAAACAGACCGCCAACCAGTAGATACTCCTACGACGCCACTCCGGCGAGCACATCAGTCTCCGGATTCTGACGATGAGACACAACAACAGAAGAAAGGGGCAAACATTCGCACCCAAAGCCACTAGAAAAAAAAAAAAGCAAAAAAAAGGCAAAAGTGGACCTTTCACCAGATCCACCACCACCATCAGCTCCAACGGAGAAGAAGAGGAGCTGCACCTCCCCGATCTGCCACAAAACTCGGCCACTGTCGCCTCGAATCCCTAGGAACCAACACTGAGCATAGGAGGGCCTAGAACAACCATGACATACTCCGGCCAGGTCCAGGACACCATTCCGGCTACCATCCGACCGGGATCCCACGAGTCGAGCGTCGCTGGTGCTGATCTTGGCAAGAGGGAGTCGTGCTGCTAGAAATCCGCCACAAAATTGCTGTGCCGATGGGGGGGAGCCCCCTATTACAGGGGAAGGGATAAGGGGCCAGATCTATCCCCCGAGAAGCCACTCGACCAGATCCCCTAGCCTTTCCGGCATCGACGACGGCGATCTGAGAAGCCAAGAGGGTGGAATCACAAACCCTAACCAAAGAGGAGAAAGGAGGGAGAGCCGCTCAGCTTCAAATTAGATGGCCACATTCTACCTTGTATAGTTGTCATCACAAGAGCATTGGAAATTCGTCAACAAGGATGAAGAAAATTTTCAATAAGATCAAAGAAAATATCACTTATAAAGATTGTACATGTGACCTCCAAAGTAAGAAGCAAATGATTTGCCACCGATACTATGTTTGGTTTGCTGCAGTTAGCATTACATCTTGCGATGGGAAAGCAATGAATGTGGTCGTAACACGCAACTGGTTACTGTGTGTTCCAACTAAATGATTTTGTATAGGATTTTGTGTAGATGGGAGTTGGAATTGTTGTAGTTTTCAAAAACTACAGCGAACCAAACAGCCCACGACATACAGTGTTGACCCTCGTGTTCGAACTACAGAGAGCCAAACAGTTCCTGAGGTGCAACCAAAGTCGCTACATTGTGCAGCACCCACAATTTCTTGATTAGCAGGGATTAAATCGTTTCAATTCTTTCTAGTTCCAACTCTTATACAACTTTTGGAAGGATAATTTAGAATTTGAATTTCAAGTTTTATTCTCAATCTTAATAATTCAGCTAATGATGTGGTGCTTCAGTGTGGGAGAATCACATGGAGATGATCCAAATTTAATATCCAGAGGGAGACAACTCAGACAAGTTGTGGAGGTCCAGGCTGCCATTACCTAGCAGGGGGAGAGGGGAGTTCAGATCTCCTCCAGTCGGTCGGTGGGCCCGTGTGCATCACAGCCGCACACGATCTGCTGAATTGCGATTAACTTTTGGTCGCCGTCTATCGTGCGGCTGTGATAAGAGCTGGGCCTTCCTACGAGTCCGACTGACCGGAGGAGATCTGAAATTGGGGGAGGGGGACTGGATTGGGTCAAAAGCTGACAGATGGGAGTGGGGGCTGCATGTTGTATGGAAGGAAAAAAAAAAAAGCTGGAGAGGTGTGCATGATTGGGACTTAAATAATTGGGAATATCACTTTATGGTCACACAATAGTGTGGCTTTGTCATGAAAAAAAAAAAAAACAGTAAGGCTTTGGTCACGGGTAGGACTGGCAATTTCGGATCCGACACGGCAGACCCAACATGACCTGACACGAAGTTAGCGGGTCTGGATCAGAGCTAAATGGGTTCGGGTCGTAAACGGATCGACACGATATATCAGTTTAATAAACGGGTCGGGCCGGGTTTAGGGTCTGGACACGATAGACCCGGGAAGACCTATTTAAAAACCACCACGTCGTGTCGGGTCGGGTCTGGTCGGTTCTACCCGCAATCCGATACTATAATACATAGTATCAGCGGGCCTATCAGATAATGTCGGGTTGAGTCAGATCGGGTCAACTGGATAAACTCGTGTGGTAAACGGGTCTACCCGTTTATAAACGGGTTGGGTCCAGGTTTAGAATCTAGACACGATTAGTTAAACTGGTCGGGTCCAGATCTAGGGATTTTGGACACGACCCAAAACTAGACACGACACGAACCCAACCCGACCCGACCCGACCCTTTGCCACCCCTAGTCACGGGAAATGCCTGCTAAGTGGGTTCTCCAAGCTGGAATCAGTGTTCAAACACGAGAATCTTGGCTTCCACTGTCTCTCCCTTGGCTTAATATACATTTGAATGTAGAGAGTTCAGATCTCCGCCAGTCAGTCGGCCCTGGTTGGTGGGCCCGGCGTGTATCAGAGTCGTATGCAGTTGGCTGGAGTGTGATATACTTTCGGGTTGTCTGTCATCATGCGGCTGTGATGCTCATCAGGACCACCGACAGGAGAGGAGATCTGAACTCGAAAGTATATTGTCGTAGCTAAACTTCGATCAGAGGAGTGAAATTTGGAACGTTTCCCAAACAAATGCTTTCCCTGTTTTACGGCTACTACTAGTATTTTAATTGAATGGAATTTTTCTTATATCTAAGATGACTAGATGAGCAAGAGTGGGGCTGTTAATCGGCCGGGCTCGGGTCGGGACACTACTAGGCTGGGTCCGACCAAAGTCACATTGGATATGTCCAAACCTGGCCCAGGCCCGGTTTCAACGTTTAGGGTTAGGCCCAAGCCTGGCCCAAACCTAGCCCGATTTAGCAATGTTTTTTTTAAAAGAGATTTAGCAATATATATATGGGAATAGGGAACATGGTCCTCCCGACCACCCAACACGCTAGTCCTCCCTTCAATTTGGGTGCCACATGGCACTTTTTAACCGGGGTTAGGGG
This sequence comes from Chamaelirium japonicum, assembly GCA_947650365.1. NCBI lineage: Eukaryota > Viridiplantae > Streptophyta > Magnoliopsida > Liliales > Melanthiaceae > Chamaelirium > Chamaelirium japonicum. The sequence continues at coordinate 79,482,693 of OX393550.1, read as the reverse complement.
TTGGTCACGGTGGGTACATCCCTCCTAACAATGATCATGAAAAAAAATATGCCAAGTGCATTTTTAAATTAACCATAGCAAGGGCTATTTGCACGCTACAGTTTACCGTTAAATTTGTCGACCGTTGATCGGGTTGTTTTAAGTTTTTTTTTTAGAATTTTTTTTTAAATCTTGATCTAAATAGAGTTGATTGATTAACCATAAAAAGAAATATGCTTAAAAAGTGCCATGTGGCACCCAAATTGAAGGGAGGACTAACGTGTTGGGTGGTCGGGAGGATCATGTTCCCTATATATATATAATACGGGGTATGAGCTGACAGCCCATTTTCATTTTAGGCTGTCAGCTAATAACCATTCGATTCAATCGATCGTGTCCGTCCGATCAAAAAACACAAAAACCCTCAATTCTCTCTCTCCCTCTCACTGTCATCCACGACCCTCTCTCTCTCTCTCTGGTTCGCTGAGAGAAACCCCCCACCGCCGTCAACCTCTCCCCCTCCCCTGATCTCCCGATCCAGCCCCCCGTTGCTCGCCGTCCCTCCTCCGGCGCCGTCCCGATCTACATCCCCTCCGACGGCACAGCAAACCCCGGCAGCCCTCAAACCCGCCCCCTCCGGCTCCGGCAGTGCCTCCGACCGCCGGCCCCCTCCTGCTTCGTCCACCGGCAGCCGCGCACGACACCGCCATTGCACCCCGCGGCCGCCGACCACCGCCGCTGCGCCCGCGCCCCGGCCAACGCGTCGCCTGCGCCTGCCCTCCAGCTCCGGTCGTCGGAGGCACTGCGAGAGAGAGAGAGAGAGAGAGAGAGAGAGAGAGAGAGAGAGAGAGAGAGAGAGAGAGAGAGAGAGAGGTCACCGGCCGGCAACGCGATCGGGACAGCTGCCGCAAGCGCCGGAGGAGAGATAGGCGCCGAAGCTGTCCCCCTCCGCAGCAGCAGGCTGATCGGCGGCGCCGGAGCTGTCCCCCTGTCGGTCGTCGGACATCAGCGCGAGAGAGAGAGGGGGTTGGGCGTGAGGGTTGGAAGACTGTGCTGTAATATAGCTGTAATACACATGATCGAATCCAACGGCTGTTAGTGACAGCTTAAATAAAAATAAAAAGCTGGCAGCTCACCTCCCATTTTCTCTCTCTTTATATCTCTCTCTCTCTCTGTATATATATATACATATATATATATATATATGGGGCGGGGAGCCTGCACCCAAGGTGTAGCATCGTTGCTACACCTCTTGCTTGTTTACCCCTCTACAAGTCACCAAATTTGATAAAATTTGGTGAGGGTATTGTCTAGGGTAAGATGATCATCCTCACCAATTTTTATCAAATTCCAAAACTTCTAGGGGATCAATGGTCGAAGCAAAATCTGCAGATTTTAACGGTGACTGCGGACGGCTGATTTTGCTTCGACCATTTAAACCCCCTAGAAGTTTTGGAATTTGATGAAAATTGGTGAGGATGATCATCATACCCTAGACAACACCCTCACCAAATTTCATCAAATTCCAAAACTTCTAGGATGGTCAAACAATGCGTGAGGTGCAGCAACGATGCTGCACCTCAGGTCCAGCATCCCTTTTCCAATATATATATATATATATATATATATATATATATATATATATATATATATATATATATATATATATATATATATATATATATATATATATATATATATATATATATATATATATATATATATATATATAAAGAGAGAGAGAGAGAGAGGGGGAAAGGGGAGCCTGGACCTGAGGTGCAGTGTTGTTGTTGCCCTCTGGCATTATTTTACCATCCTAGAAGTTTTGGAATTTGATGAAATTTGGTGAGGGTGTTGTCTAGGGTAAGATGATCATCCTTACCAATTTTCATCAAATTTAAAAACTTCTAGGGGGGTCAAATGGTCGAAGCAAAATCAGTCGTTCGCAGTCACCGTTAAAATTTGTAGATTTTGCTTTGACCATTTGATCCCCCTAAAAGTTTTGAAATTTGATGAAAATTGGTGAGGATGATCCTTTTACCCTCAATAATACCCTCACCAAATTTCATCAAATTCCAAAACTTCTAGAGAGCTAATCGAGCGAGAGGTGCAACGTCATTCCTGCACCTCAGATGCAAGCTCCCCGCCCCCATATATATATATATATATATATATATATATATATATATATATATATATATATATATATATATATATATATATATATATATATATATATATATATAGAGAGAGAGAGAGAGAGAGAGAGAGAGAGAGACGAATGATAAAATGCGGTGTGTAGTGTCACACCCCAGCCGTCTGATGCACCCACTGTGTGCGTGCGATACACGCAACACTGCATCAGATGGCTGCAGTGCGACACCGCACGCCGCATCCTAACACGCCCCTATATATATATATATATATATATATATATATATATATATATATATATATATATATATATAGAGAGAGAGAGAGAGAGAGAGAGAGAGAGAGAGAGAGAGAAATGCTAAAATGCGGCGTCGCACCGCAGCTTTCTGATGCACCACTGCGTGCATAGCACGCACCACAGCGATGCATCAGACGGCTGCGGTGTGACGCTGTACGCACCGCACGCCGCACCATATATAGCCTGCACCCGAGGTGCAGCAACAACGCTGCACCTCCCCCTTGTTTTACCTACCTAGAAGTTTTGGAATTGGATGAAATTTGGTGAGGGTGTTGTCTAGGGTAAGATGATCATCCTCACAAATTTTCATCAAATTCCAAAACTTCTAGAGGGGTCAAATTGTCGAAGCAAAATCTACAGATTTTAATGGTGACTGCGGACGGCTGATTTTGCTTCGACCATTTGACCCCCCTAGAAGTTTTGGAATTTGATGAAAATTTGTGAGGACGATCACCTTACCCTAGAAAACACCCTCACCAAATTTCATCCAATTCCAAAACTTCTAGGTAGGTAAAACAAGGGGGTGGTGCAGCGTTGTTGCTGCACCTCGGGTGCAGGCTCCCCGCCCCCGTATATATATATATATATATATATATATATATATATATATATATATATATATATATATATATATATATATATATATATATATATATATATAATATTTCACAAGGAATGGATAAAGAGAGCCGTTGGATACAAACATAAGAGGCGGTTAGAAAATTTTATGGCTAAGATCGTAGCAGCACACATCCCCGATTCTCTTCTCTTTCGTCAGTTACACCAACTCCCGGTACGATCTCTCTCTCCCCCCGTCAATTAAGCCACCTCACACGATCTCTCTCTCTCTCTCTCTCTCTCACTTTCTCTCCCGTTAATTAAGCCAACCCCCCACCCCACTTTCACCACATGATCTCTCCTTCTCTCTCTCTCTCTCCCCCCCCCCCCCCCCGACCACTGCTGGCCCCCCGGATCCCTGCCCCTACCCCCTCAGCCATACTTGGTGCTCCCTCGACGCCTTATCGGCCGCCTCTGCACCGCCCTAGAGTATTCCGGTAGCCACCCCCCTTTCACCACGCGATCTCTCCATCTCTCTCTCTCTCTTTCTCTCTCTCTCTCTCTCTCTCTCTCTCTCTCTCTCTCTCTCTCTCTTTGTGACCCCCGGCCGCCCGGATCCCTACTCCTACCCTCTCTGCCAGGCCTGGGGCTCCCTCGACGCCCTCATCGGTCGCCTTCGCGCTGCCCTCGAGGAGTCCGGTGGCCACCCGGGCCCCAACCAGGATCGGCAGTCAAAGTGACGCTCCCCCCCCCCTTCTACGACCCCCGTCCCCCCAGATCCCTGCCCTTACCCCCTCCGCCAAGCCTGGGGCTCCCTCGATGCCCCCATCGGCCGCCTTCGCGCTGCCCTTGAGGAGTCCAACGACTACCCCGACGCCAACGAGAACCGGCAGTCAAAGTGACGCTCCCCCCCCCTCTCTCTCTCTCTCTCTCTGGTAGGCTAGGGTTCATGCGATGTGGCTACGACCAATACCCACAGCCCCTCAGGCTCTCTCTCTCTCTCTCTCTCTCTCTCTCTGATCTCTGTTTTTTTATTTTTCATTTTTCGTAGAGCAGAGGAAGGAGGGGAGCGGACTTAGTGGAGGAGGGGAAGAGGGTGCGGGGGGACGGGGAGATCCAGGTCGAAGGGGGGAATCGATTGGGAGCCCCAATCCTACTAATCTCTCTCCTTCTTCCTGTCAGATGTCTCGCTCCAGGAAGAAGGATGCAGATGCGGCTGCGACCAACACCCCTTCAGTCTCTCTCTCTCTCCCTCTCTTATCTAATTTTTTTCTCTTCGATCGGCTGCCATATTCTTTTTGTCCCTGTTTGTATGCTTGAACTTCTGATCAAAGGCTTAGGTTGTCGAGAAAGCTGCAAAGGTCAAGAAACCGGCAGAGGTAAAGCACCAATGACCCAATTTCGAAGCAATTTTGGGTTCGTGATGTGATCTTCAACTGGTTGGTGTTTGTGGAGTGCTCTGATGAATTGCAGGAAGAGGGTGGTGTCGTCAGAACCAAAGGAGAAGAGGAGCAAGAGGGAGAAGAGAGTGAAAGACTCCAACGCGCCAAAGCGCCCTCCGACTGCATTCTTTCTCTTCATGTATGTCTTCAGTGCTCAAACCCCATGATTCATCCTTTTAGCACTCATGATCAGTTTTTTAGATTTCCGATGCCCCCCTCTTGATTCTAGCTTGGAGTTTGATCTGCTTCTCTCTTGGTTCTTGCTTACTAGATTTCGTGAGACCTATCCTTTTGGGAGAAGTTTCCTTACTAGAATTGTTTACTAGAATTATAAAAGAATTGCTTACAGAATTATAACAGAATTGCTTACTATAATCATGGTTCTTGCTTACTAGAATTTGTTTGATTTGGACCCTAAAGGTCTAAGTATCAAGCACATTACCCAATTGGTAATATTTTCAACACAAAAGAACAGACCCAAAAGGTTCAAGTAATTTGTTTGGGTAATTTGTTTGATACTTAGACCTTTAGGGCCTTAAAGAACTAAAGGTAATTTCGTTGATACTTAGACCTTTAGGGTGTTATTTTGTTATGTTGCATGTGTTTACCCTAAATAACAGACCTTTAGGGTAATTTATTTGGTACTTAGACCTATACCCTAATTTGTTTACCCTAAAGAACATTCCTGTACCCTAAAGAACAAATTAATGTACCCTATTTGTTTGATTTAGGGTAAACACATGTGCAGACCAAAAGGTCTGTTCTTTTGTAATGTCAAAAGCTGCAAACCTGTACATCGATGATCTATTGGTGTATCAGTACAATTTGGGTGAACTTTGTTCAAGTTGTGGTAGATGTATGGCTGGTGTAGCCTAATACTTTGTTCATACTCAGGTGTAGCCATACTTTGTTCCAAGCAATGTCATCGACAACGTGATGAGCTTATCAAACTCAATTTTCTAGATGTGTTGTACCTGTGTGAACTTGGTTCGGCAAATGTATTTAGCCGTTAGGTGAATGATTTGCTCCCTTTTTTTTGCTATAATCCAGGACTATATTCCAGATAATACAGTGTTTCGGAATTCGAGATCCCACCATCACCGGAATGGAGCTACGACCATCCATACCCCGTGGATGATGGCTTTGCTAAAGAGCCACCGGTCGTTCCACCCCAGCTGCACTCGATTCTTCGGTAGCCACCCTCCACCTCAATAGGTAAACCCTTTTAAACTGTGAATTGATCAAGTAGAGATCAAAAGAAAAAAAGAAAGAGAATTATGTAACTTGAAAAGAAAAAATTTTGTAGAAAGTATTATGGGTTTGAATTGGATAAAAGAGAATTCTTGGATCTCTCTCTCTGTGTGTTTGTTTGATGGGTTGGGTTTGTTCCTGTTCTTTTTTTTTTTTGAAGGAATCTCTTGCTCTTTTTTTTTCCCCCAACACCAACTTGCTTTGCATTTGGTTATTGTTCGAAAGGGGTTAATTAATGTTTTTTTTAAAGGATTGATGGGTTTGCTCTGTGTTTCAACAAGAAGTAAGGGGGTTGATATGGAGAATGATGAGGAGGTTTGCTCCAATTTGATTTTTTTGACAGCGTCACCCGAGCCACCAATCCCGGCCTATACTTGCCTATATTCCTGCACACCTTTGCCAGCCAATGCAACCATCTAATGGCATGGTTAGGGATGGGTGCAAGTGCAATGGACGACTGTAACTAGGCTCTACATCAATTGCTTGGTACATCCAAGTATCTCTATTTGCTCTTCTTCTTTGTATGCTCTATAGAATTTGGATGCTTCATTTGTTCTTGGTTGGTTCACAAATATACATGTCTTTAATTGGCTAATATATTTCTATAGTTATTATAGAAATAGCTATATCATATCCAACGATGTTGCTGTAAGTTGCTGAATTGCTTTCTTTGGAGAGAGAACTATCAAAACTCCATGCAAATGGTGGCATCGATTCCTTTGGTCTCTCCGTGTCTCTCTCTCATTTGTGATTTTGAATGTTCAGTAGATTGAATTTTTTCAAAGAAAATCACAGGTCATATTTCATAGATTTGGTGGACATCAATGTAGAGGAATGCGAACAAGGTCTGCACTATAAGTATGTACCTTATGGACTGGAATTAGGGTTTAGGTGGTGTGCTCTGAAATAGCCCCCTCCCAAAGAAAATAAAATTTATTCCCTTCTCTAGATTGTTGCTAATATATATTTTGATTCTATTGTAGATTGGTCGATGATTTCGTCTATTGCAAGGCATCCCGATGAGCTCCATCCATTGCAAAACCAAGTTGCCGCACAGAAGATTCTGCAAAAACTGAGTCAACCAGCACATGAAGATTTACTTAGACTCCCCCTAACGGCCGTCATCGACAACAAGACTCCTCCGGTGTCCCCCTCCATCAAAGATGGAGCCCAGCTAACGAACGCACGGTACAAACTTCTCCACGAGGTCTGGTCTTTGTGAATGTGGGCTGTAACGCTTTGTATGGCTGGTGTAGTCTATTTAAGTTTTGGATGAAGGGGGGAAATATGGAACATCATCAGGAGCAATGTCAAAGGCTGCAAACCTGTACATGGATGATCTTTTGGTGTATCAGTAGGAAAAATTTGGGTGAACTTTGTTCAAGTGCTATATATAAGATATATGTTATATGTAACTGCATTCACCCAATCAAACCACCTGATGAATTGTTCATCCAATCAAACCACCTGATGAAACTACTTGATAACAATATATAAGACATTCCTATGTGGCGATATATTGTTCTTATCTCATCGAATATATCAATAATATTGTTAGGTGTAAGTGCATTCACCCAATCAAACCACCTGATACCAATCTTATATTGTTGGGTGTAACTGAATTTGGGTGAACTGCATAGGAATGTTTCAGCGAATATATCAACATTCTTATGCACTTATAAAGTTGGCAAAAATATCATCTTATATATTGTTGGGTGTAACTGCATTCCTATGTGGCAATATATTGTGCAAAATATCATCTATATATTGTTGTTATCTCATCGACTAGAAAAACTTCATTCCTATTTGGCAAACTTGAAATTTATTATTTTTGTTCTTTTCACATTGTGATTGCATTACACGTACATGTTCACCCAAATTTTATCCAAATTTTTGAACGAAGTTTGGGTGAACTGCATAGGCATGTTTGGGTGAACTGCGTAGGAAATTCACCCAAATTTCACCCAAATACCCAATACAAAGTTTGGGTGAACCGCATATGAATGTTTCATCGAATATACCAATCTTATATTGTTATTATCTCATCGAATATATCAACAATATTGTTGGGTGTAACTGCATTCACCCAATCGAATATATAAGATCTGATTTATAACAACAATATATCAGGTGGTAACTGCATTCACCCAATCAAACCACCTGATACCAATATATAAGATGATATTTTGGCAACTTTGTTCAAGTGCTATAAAATTTGGGTGAACCTGTACATTTAATTGCATTCATCATGTAGTTTGATTGGGTTTTCTTTTTGGTTGTTTGGATTCGCTCTGATCTGGGATTCTGGGAGCCTATAATCCCTAAAAAAGACTGAGAGCCTGTTTGCATACAACCGAAACCCAAAAAACGTATGTTTGTTTGGATATTGCTGTTACAGGGCACTATATAGTCAACCTTTAGTTTCTATTTCTTTCCTTTCATGCAATTTTTAGGTTCTTTCGCTAATTTTGTGCTAGAACATGTTTGAAACCAATTTAAAAGGTTCAGGGGACGTTTTGTAATTTGCCCCTTTTTAAAAAAAGTTTTAGAATTTAATGATTTCACCATTATTATTATATTAAATGAATCCCTTCTTTTTTAGTGTGGGTTTCAGATTTAAAATAATATTTTTTTTCATTCCCATCGAGTGATTTTATTACAGAAAGTGGCCAAGTGTGTTCGTTGAAGAGGACGGTGGGAGTGGGGGGAGGTGATGCTCAACGGTTGTGTTGCCGCTGAAGGCAGTCCGAATGTGTTTTGACGCCGAAAGCGGTCGTTGCAGTGCCCACAAGCACGGACATTCATATATAGACTAATCAAATATTACTATTGGTATTTTCGCTCAAAAAATATTGCTATCACCCTCGAAATATTGTTCTCTCGCTCAAAAATATCATCACTTTTAAATTATTATTGCCACCTTTAAAATATTGCCTCTTCCCTCAAAATTTTATCACGTCCTCAAAATATTTTGCGTGCCGATAGGCACGGGCTTTACTAGTATATATATATATATATATATATATATATATATATATATATATATATATATATATATATATATATATATATATATATATATATATATATATATATATATATATATATATATATATATATATATATATATATATATATATATATATAGGGGACGGGGCGCCTAGACCTCAGGTGCAGCGTCAACGTTGCGCCCGAGCCTCTGCGCGCGCCATGTGTCCACGGAATCGGCGCGAGATCCGACCATCTGGATTTTAAAACCGCGGGACGAACCTCAGCCATTCGATTGACTCGATCGAACGGGAGATCCGGCCGTCCGGATCTAAAATACGCGGGATCTCGCGCAGCCGTCCGATTGGCTTGACCCGGTCATCTGATTCATGCAGCACACCCCCGTCCGCCGTCTGATCCGTGTAGCACACCCCCGCCCGTTATTTCAATTGGGTCAGGTGATTCCCATCCGTTCGATCAAGGGAATCGAACGGATAAAATCGATTTTCGCTGTTACTGTAGCCGCTACAGTAATAGCGAAAAATGTTTTTTTCCGTTCGATTCCCTCGATCGAACGGATGGGAATCACCCGGCCCAATTGAAATGCCGGGCGGGGGTGCGCTGCACGGATCAGACGGCCGGGTCAAGCCTATCGGACGGCTGTGCGAGATCCCGTGTATTTTAGATCTGGATGGCCGGATCTCCCGTTCGATTGAGTCAATCGGACGGCTGAGGTTCGTCCCGCGGTTTTAAAATCTGGACGACCGGATCTCGCACCGATTCTGTGGACACTGGCGCGCGTACGTGCGGCACTGCTCCGCAGCCGTCTGATGCACCCGCTGCGTGTATCGCATGCACGCAACGGTGCATCAGACATCTGTATTGAGGTCCCGCACTAACCGCATGCCTCATTATAGAATTTCTAATATATATATATATATATATATATATATATATATATATATATATATATATATATATATATATATATATATAATAAGGGACAATTGTTGTGGGGGGGACAAATGAACTGAGACAAAGCAACGACTGAGATTTATGCATAGGAGGGGGATAAACAGGGAAACTCTATCACAGTCGTCCGTTTCCCACTAAGGCTTATAAATGCGCCTCTTAAATCACCTTAACCCACCCCCATTCCTCTTAAACCCATCTGATCCGTCGGATCTAAATTCCATCCTGAAAGAGAGAGAGCAGACCCCCCTCTCATCCGTCCGATCTGAACCTCTTTCGATCGAGAGATCCGCAACGCTGTATCATAGTCGTCCGTTTTCACCCCCTCTATCCTACAAAGGGCTGCTGCATCTCTTCTTAAATCGAATGGCTGAGAAAGAGAGACAGAGGGCATGATGCTCCGTAAAACATGAGCCGCCCACCTAAGCGTATCAGCCTGCCTGCCTCTATCTATACACCTCGAGCCGGCCCAGTCCCCTCGGTTAAAATCACGCCCCATCGCTGAGACCCTATCTCCTCACTCCCGCGCCCCGTCCATCCTCTCCCCAGATCGTCAGATCTGAAGCCGGCATCCCTTCCCCTTTGAGATTGCAGGCAGTCTCTCTCTCTCTCTCTCTCTCTCTCTCTCTCTCTCTCTCTCTCTCTCTAAATCACGTCCCACCGCTGAGACCCTATCTCCTCACTCCCGCGCCCCCTCCCTCCTCTCCCCAGATCATCAAATTTGAAGCTGGCCTCCCCTCCCCTTTGTTAAGAACTTAAGATCGCAGGAAACCTCCCCTCCCCTTTGAGATCGTAGGTAGTCTCTCTCTCTCTCTCCTTTTTGATGTAGGGTTACTGATTATTTGTTTTTCCTCTTTCTATGTTTCAGATCGAGGAGGCCGAGGTTGAAGTTGTCGTCTTCCCTCCCTCGCTATGAAGAATCAACCCCCACAGATTGTACCCCCCCTCTCTCTCTCCCTATCTTTTTCCCTCTTTCTCTGTTGTAGATCGAGGAGCGAGTTCCAAGTTGTCGAACTGCAGGTATGATCTTCGGTCAGTGGCCGGCACGGCACGAAGAAGAGGAGCAGCGGCTACAGATACCCCCTACCTCGATCTCCTGCGGCATATCTGCAGCCGGGGAGGGGCTGGATCCAGATCTCCCTCCCCTGATCTCCCCCTCTATCGATCTACTTCTAGTATGTGACCTCAAAATTTTAATATTTCTTAATGAACAATCGGGTTTCAGTGGTTATTTTTTTTCTATTTCTATTTTTTGTTAGGTGAAAAGTTTTTTTTTGTCTGATTTCTATCCCTAAATATCAGTTGTGAGATTTTAATGAACAATTGGGTTTCAAATCCCTGCTTTATATTTCTAAATTGAGCTCAAAAGTGAGGTTTTTGTCAGCTAATCCCATTTTGACGACTTGGAGAAATCCTCACGAAGAACTCATGTTCAGATCTCCGACAAACTGCAGGTGCGATTGTTGTCTTCATTTTTCCTTTTCCATCTCCCCTCTTTCTCACTCTGCTGATTTATTTTTCTTTTTTCCTATCACTCACTCTCTCTCTCTCAGAGGATGAGCGAGAGGAGGTCGAGATCAATGTACAGAGTTTGACAAACCAAAGGTGTGAGATCCAGGTTTTCAATTTCCCTTTTCCTTTGCGCCTCTTTCTATCTTTGCTGATGTTTTTTTTTCTTTTTTTTTCCTCCGCCAACCACTTTCTCCAACTTGGTCCCATGACTTCCACAACCAACGAAGGATTTGTTTTCCATGATTAGCTATTTCATGTGATGTGTGGATTTAAAGGAATGCAGTTGGAAGTTAGCAGATCAATGTTTTGGCTTCTAAAATTATCGAATTCTGATCTTGATGCTATATAGATTTTGTTTGATTTGATTGCTGTAGTAAGAATGAAGACCTGTTCATTCCAAAATGATGTGTTGCTTAATCCACATTGATCATGCTCAAATATATACGAATTATGTTTGGTTTGATAGCATTTTTTCATTAGTTGATCATGCTATAATATATTTGAAAGTAGCTCTTGGTGATCGGATTGGAGCATGCAAAAGGACGGATCCTCTGTTTTTTTTTAAAGTTTTTTTCATAGAAAAAAACCGGTCCGAGAAGAGTTATTCTTTGTCTATGCAAAAATCTGATGTTGGTGTATATGTTTTTTTTTTATTTGTTTGGTTTTATTTGTGGGGTATAAAGAAACATTTTCACTACTTCATCCATTGCTGTTATTCTGATTTTTTTCAACATGTTTTTTTCTTGCTGATTTTGCAAAAAATCAGCAAGCTTGCTTCATTGAATTTTCTGATTGATCCTCTGTTTTTTTTTGGGTTTTTTCATAGAAAAGAACCAGGCTTACAAAAATCATTGGAGCACAGTGCTTATACACCACCAAGGTGCCGACCAATCCGAGGTGAGTTATTCTTTGTCTGTGCAGAAATATGTTGTTGATGTCTTGGTTTTTGTTGTTTGTGGTTTTTTGGTTTTATTTGTGGTATACAAAAGATACTTTGAGGTTACATTGAATTTTCTGCCTTGCATTCATTGATATATTTATAATACTGCCTTGCATGTAATATAAATGCAAAGCATCAGATTTTTGCATTCATTGAATTGGACTCCACGTATGGATGCCTTACATGCGCACAAATGTCTTGCAGATTTCTCAATAAAAAAATGCAAGGCATTAATACAATTGATCCGTCATTGCTAGGCATAGGAGATCCGTTACCATGCAAAACATTTATATTACTGCCTTGCAAGGCATCAGATTTTTGCATTCATTGAATTGGATGCCACATATGGATGCCTTACATGAGCGCAATTGTCTTGCAGATTTCTTAATGGAAATTAAAGAAAAAATTATAATGTAATTATTTGTTTGCATTGGATATCGGTACTAGAAAATCTGATACCATTTCTTCCCCTTTAACAGATCTCCTATACCCTGCATGTACTATAAAAATCTCCTATACCTTGCATGTACTATAAAAATCTGCAAAGCATTGATATCTGTCCATATGGATGCAAGATAGTAATATAAAAATCTGATATATTTTTTTCCCCTTGAACAAATCTCCTATGCCTTGAATGTATAAAATACATTTTCTGCCTTGCATGAGCATAAAAGAAACATTTATATTACTTGATGTCTTGCAGTTACTACTATCAATTTATTTACATTGTTGGAGTAGCTAGATCTCGCTCAAGTAGCTGGGAGCGATAGCAAGCTCCCAACGCAGAGTCTACCCATGTGACTGAATTTTTACATATCGATGAATGAAAACAAAATTTCTTTGTTTGAATCGCTCTCTTTGATTTTTAACATTTTCTTCCCCTTCAACATATTTCTTCCCTCTAAAAAGGATCATATTTTTTTGTAGTATAACTTTTACAAGTATCTTTGCCAAGTAGGCATCTTTAGCTGAAGTTGGAATGACTTACAAAAATATAAATTGTTGATTTGATTTGGATTTTTCTAGCACTTGGCTACATGGAGACTGTAATTTTTAAACCTCCCTTGCGGGTTTTACGTAATATCATAATGTAATCATGTGGGTTTTTTTATTAAATGGCTAAATCAGAAGTTAATGAAATTTTAGAGATTTTTATACAAAATATTGTGAGATAGGCCTAAACAATCGACCAACTAAGAACATCTCCAACCGACTCCTATATCTCCTCCACTAGCTTCTTTTTAAGATCAGATTTTAAGATCAGATTTTTAAGAGAAGATTTTTCTCTTTTAAGATCATGTATTTTCATTGCATCACATTGTTTGAACCAAAGCGATCATCCGAGGTTTCTTTTTGTTTGTAAAGGTTTGCAAATAAAAATCTGGTTTTGAAAACTATGCAAAACCAATCCTTCATCTTTTGAATTTCTGTAGGGAGATGATCATTGAATCTAAATTCATCGGTTTTTCTTTTAAAAAGAACTCATCATTGTTTTTTTTCCTACTCATCAATGTTAATTTTTATATTTCTTTCGACTCTTTTTTTTTTTAAATTGTTTTGCATTGGTCTTTTTATTTTAAAATCAGATTTTTAATATCAGATTTTTCTTATCCCGATTTTACTTCTCTATTAAGATCAGGTTCTTTCATTGCAGCACATTGCTTCAGACGAAGCAATGATCCAAGGCTTCGATCTTTTTATTTGCAAAGGTTTGCAAACACAAATCTGATTTTTAAAATCAGATTTTTATGATCAGATTTTATGATCAGATTTTAAAAATCAGATTTTTATAGATTTTTAGAATCATATTTTTAAAAATCAGATTTTAAGATCAGATTTTTTAAAAATCAGATTTTAAGATCAGATTTTAAGGTTTTTAAAATCAGATTTTAAGATTTTTAAAATCAGATTTTTAAGATAAGATTTTTTCTCTCTTTTAAGATCATATATTTTCATTGCATCACATTGTTTGAACCAAAGCGATGATCCGAGGTTTCTTTTTGTTTGCAAAGGTTTACAAAAAAAAAAATCTGATTTTGAAAACAATACAAAACCAATCATTTATCTCTTTATGTAATATCATAATGTAATCATGCGGGTTTTTTTATTAAATGACCGAATCAGAAGTTAATAAAATTTTAGGGAGGTTTATATAAAATACTGTTAGATAGGCCTAAACAATCGACCTACTAAGAGCATGTCCAACTGACTCCTATCTTTCCTTCACTAGCTTCTTTTTAAGATCAAATTTTTAAAATCAGATTTTAAAATCAGATTTTTAAGATAGGATTTTTCTTCTCTTTTAAGATCATGTATTTTCATTGCATTACATTGTTTGAACCAAAGCGAAGATCCGAGGTTTTTTTTTATTTGCAAAGGTTTGCAAACAAAAATCTGATTTTGAAAACTATGCAAAACCAATCCTTTATCTCTTGATTTCTTGTAGGGAGATGATCATTGAATCTAAATTCATCGGTTTTTCTTTTAAAAAGAACTCATCATTGTTTTTTTTCCAACTCATCAATGTTAATTTTTATATTTCTTTCGACTCTTTTATTCCTTTTTGTTTGCAATTGTTTTGCATTGATCTTCTGATTTTAAAACCTTTGTTTTTTAATATCAGATTTTTCTGATCTATTAAGATCAGGTTCTTTCATTGCGGCACATTGCTTAAGACAAAGCAATGATCCAAGGCTTCTTTTTGTTTGCAAAGGTTTGCAAACACAAATCTGATTTTGCAAACTATGCAAAATCAATGCTTCATCTCTTGAATTTTTGCAGGGTTTTGCAAACATTGTAAAACCAATACTGATTTTAACAGTCTTTTTCTGCAGTCTTACTAGTCTCAATAGTTACCCCCACCAATCCAAGGTGAGATCTTCATTCAAATCCAACACTTATAATTTTTCCGACTTGACAAATTAATGTTTTGCTGAAATTTTTTTGGCATAAGATCCAAATAGAATTAATGTTTTACTGAAATTTTTTCGACTTGACAAATTTTTATGATTTTGCTAATTTTGCCTATGAATACTCCGAGCCCGAAGTAGGCCCATTGCCCGAAAGGCTGATTTTGCCTATGAATCAACCAGATTTTGCTGATTTTGCGAGCAAAAAATGTTAATTATGTCATGGTGCACACTTAGCAATCACAACAATGCATCAACTAGATTTCTATAAAAGTGGGTATTTGGATTATCATTGTGCTCTATAAGGATGGCATGGTGGAGCATTGATTGTAAACTTTTTATTTGAGTTGAACTTTTCAATAGCGTCCACATATTGGTATAAAACAGTCCACATATTGATTATTCTTTTTTATTATCTAAATTGATTTTGGTGATGACTATGAAAATCTCAATTGCTGATAGTATATATGATGCTTTCTTATGAGATTTAAGGTTCTATGATTAGGGTTTTGATGATGTATGTGATTTTCTATGTGATTTGTGTTATGTGGTTTTAAATTTTGATTTTTTTAGTTATATGTATTTCCAATCAATCGCACGTCAGGATGTAAAATGTTTAGTGGAAAAGGACTACCCTGCCTCGGGGTACGCTTTGGGCGTACCCTAGTGTGAGTTTTTTTTAAACATTGGTCAGGGATTTGACTTTTGTTTGCAGTTTGTTGGTTTAGTAAATTTGGGAAGAATCTAATATTGCGTACCCCAAATCCACAAAAATCTAACTAAATACATGGGAAGACACATTTTTTTAACTTTTCATCAGTGTGATTCAATTTGTGTATGAAGCTTAAATTGTGCAGTTATGTATGTTTCATCTACTTATGTTAGGCATTATAGTTCTGCATACAACATGATCAAAGAAAAAAATAAAAGATGGCTCCCTTCCCTTTGATTGGTTGCAAGAATAATCATAATCTAATGTGTATTTCTTTGTACAGGGGCAAAGCAAGGCATAGGGCCTGCTCCTCCCAAGAGCAGTCATTTTAACTGCAAGTCATGGTAGCATCAAAAAATTATACTTTTTCTTGGAAAGCTAGACAGCCCATTCATTTTATGTTGTAATGTTCTCTTCCAGAATATTGGTATTTCATATTGATCTGCTTTGAGGTGTCTGATTTGAAAATAAGATCTATGTACTGTGACATTCTAATTAGCTAGCAACTTTTGTTCTTCCATCAGGGCCATTGACATATCCAGATGAATCCCAAAAGATTGAGTTCTCTGAACCTCTGGTAGGTGCTTGGTTGTTCCATTACATGTGTGTTCTACATGGTCTGCGTTTTGTGAAAGCTAGGTTACTTTCAATAGAGGTTCATGCACATGTTAGTGAAACCTTTCCGAAACCAGTTTCTATTGATGAGGATTTGACGGGAAAAGTCTCTACTGGGAATTTGATCGAGAGTCTGGTTAAAATTGACCCATACAGAGGAAGGTGGGGGACTACGTCTTCTTGAACTTGAGTTGTCGAATCCAACTGAAGTATTGTTTGAAGTTATTATTTCTGTCCAGCTGGATAGTCCAATGAGTGAGCACAACATGGGAATTGTTGGCCAAAATGCTGCTGAAGTTGAGTACCCAAAGCTTGAATTGATCGTGACTACTCCGCACAAGTTTTAATACCCCTGGAGCATTCAAGATACCTGTACTTTATGGTTCCTTCTTTATGAAAGATGCTTAGCCAAACGATACTTTTGGATAGAAACCTACCAGCCCATATGCAGAGGGCAAAGGTTGTATGCATTGCATAGCACAGACTGTATACATGATCACCTAACCACATAGCAACTTTTGCTTACAAAAAAAAAAAAAAACCACAGCTTAGTATCAGTTTTCCACCTGTTAATACCTAAACTAGCCCTAATGCTTAGAAGAAATACATGCTTAGCTACCAAGTTACAAAATTATGGAGACCATGCACCCTAATCTCCAAGCACCACCCAAACTTGAGCCCATCAGGAACTCGGAACAGCCTTGCAGACCAAAGGGTTCTTCATCTCAAGGGACATCTTCAAGTACTTCGAGAGGTCCACGCAGGCCACCAAGGGGCCCCATTTCTCATCCCTGAAACAGCTGAGCCAGCCTCAAGTCCGAGCCCAGTAATCTCACATCCTCCGCCATGAACCTCCCCGGCTCGAACGCATCGAGGTCGGCCCAGATGGACCCGTCGTGCGTGATCACCCACATGTTCACCATTGTTGTCATCCCCGGTCGCGGGGATGAGGTGATCCCGATGTGGACATCGTGGATGGCGAGGTGAGCCCACCAGCGGAGTGGGCTAGGAGGGTGCATACGGAGGGATTCCATGACTGTGGACTGGAGGTAGGGAAGGTTGGGGATGTTAGCATCGCAGACCAGGAGAGAGCGACCCACCAACCTCATATGAGGTGGGGGTGGTGATGCCCGGGGAGTGTTGCTGTCGAAGGCGGCCAGCTGTATTGCCGACCGGTGTATTGCTGCCGAAGGCGGCCCGTTGCAGTGCCGATAGGCACGGGCACGCACGATCTCTATTTCCCCGTTCATTCGTTCAAAAATGAACGCACGACCTATATTTCTCCATCAACTAACTCCCTCCCCTTGGTGTTGCCGCCGAAAGTTTTTTGATGCCGAAGGTGGTCAGCTGCGTTGTCGCCGAATACAACAGTGTGGGTGGAGGTGGTGATGCCCGGGGGGTGTCTTGCCGCCGAAGGCGGCCCGTTGCATTGCTGGTAGGTGTATTGCCGCAGAAGGCGGCCCACTGCAGTGCCGACAGTATGGGTGAGGCCTTGGAGGGAGAGGGTTCCGAGTTAAAACATCACCATAATCGTTAGTTTGCATGGTGTTCGGGCTAAGTGGGGTTGGCAGCAGTCAGGATTCTGTTGCCACCCTCGAATTATTGGACTCCCTAATAATATAGTTATCGCTCTTGAAACATTATGTTGTCACCCTCGAAATGTCATGACCCCCCCTATCTCTCGAAATAATATCGTTGCCCATGAATTATTATTCCTCAAAATATTGCTGCCACCGTCTAAATATTACCACCGCCCTTAAAATATTTTCGTTGCCCTCAAAATCGTGCCCTTGGGCTCGAGGTTTTTACTAGTATATAGAAATGCTATAATGCGGCATGCGGTAAGTGCGGCACTGTACCGCAGTCGTCTGATGCACTGCTGCGTGCATGTGATGCACGTAGCGCGTGCATCAGACGGCTACAATGCAGTGTCGCACGCACCGCATGCCACAGCATAGCATGCCCCTATATTCTCTCTCTCTCTCTCTCTCTCTCTCTCTATATATATATATATATATATATATATATATATATATATATATATATATATATATATATATATATATATATATATATATATAGAGAGAGAGAGAGAGAGAGAGAGAGAGAGAGAGAATATGGGGTATGAGCTGACAACCTATTTTTTCATTTGGGCTGTCAGCTAACAACCATTCGATTAAAATCACAGACCGTCTATTTTTTTTACCAAAAATCTCACTCAGCCCCTCCCCGATCTCCTCTATCTTTCTCTCTCTCTCTCTTTCTCTCTCTCTCTCTCTCTCCCTCTCACTCACTCAAACCCCGATCTCTCTCTCTCTCCCTCTCTTGCTGAAACCCTCCGTCATCACCTCTTCCGGCAGCATCCCCCTCCTCGACGACGAGCCCCCTCCGGCAGCATCCCCCTCCCCCTCCGGCACCGGATCCGCCTCCCCCCTCCGGCACCGGATCTAGCATCATCCCCGACCCCGACCAGCCTCTCCCCCTCCATGACGACCAGCCCCCTTTCCCTCCCCCTCCAGTGCTAATCCAGCCTCGACCTCAGCCCCGTCGCTCCCCCTCCCCTCAGATCTCCTCCTTCCCCGCCGGCAGCCACCCTCGACGTCGGGCTGGTCGTCGTGGAGGGGGAGAGGCTGGTCGGGGTCGGGGATGCTGCCGAAGGGGGTGGCACCGGGGGATACTGCCGGAGGGGGTGACACCGGAGGGCACACCGGAGGGTTTCAGCAAGAGAAGGAGAGAGAGAGAGAGAGAGATCGGGGTTTGAAGAGGGAGAAAGAGGTGATAGGGGAGGGGGCTGAGTGAGATTTTTGGTAAAAAAAATGAACGGTCCTTGATTTTAATCGGTTGACTGTTAGCTGACAGCCCAAATGATAAAATAGGCTGTCAGCTCATATATATATATATATATATATATATATATATATATATATATATATATATATATATATATATATATATATATATATATATATATATATATATATATATATATATATATATATATATATATATATATATATATATATATATATATATATATATATATATATATATATATATATATATATATATATATATATAATAGTGATACATTGAGGCCGGCTAACGTGCGGCCACCCCCTTCGGGGGTATTTTCGGAATTTTCTTTTTTTGGGGATTGATCACCCACCCTTGGATTGGATACACAAAAAATTTCAGCCCGATCCAAAACTTGTATGCCATCCAAATGTGTTGATCTTTTATCGGTCGTTCATTTTTTTCGCCATTTTGATCAACACATTTGGACGGCCTACAGGTCTTGGATCCGGCTGAAATTTTTTGTGTGTCCAATCCAAGGGTAGGTGATCAATCCCGAAAAAAAAAAAAATCCGAAAATACCCCGGAAGGGGGTGCCGCACGTTAAGGCCGCACGTTACCGGCCGCAATGTATCACTACCCTATATATATATATATATATATATATATATATATATATATATATATATATATATATATATATATATATATATATATATATATATATATATATATAGGGGCATGTTATAATGCGGCTTGCAGTACGTGCGGTACTGCACTGCAGCCGTCTGATGCACACGCTGTGTGCATCGCATGCACGCAACGGTGCATCAGACGGCTGTGATGCGGTGTCGCACTTATCTCATGCCGCATTATAGCATTTCTCTCTCTCTCTCTCTATATATATATATATATATACATATATATATATACATATATATATATATACATATATATATATATACATATATATATATATACATATATATATATATATATACATATATATATATATATATATATACATATATATATATATATACATATATATATACATATATATATATATATATATATATATATATATATATATATATATATATATATATATATATATATATATTATATATATGGGAAATGAGTTCCTATGACATGTCATAGGGAGTACCCTATGACATATGGTGAGTTAGTAACCCTAGAATATTTAGAATGTTCTGAATTTTTATGAGGATGATCACCCTATCTTAGATAGGAACCCCGCAAAAAATCGGCTCATTACCTTTTGTCCTATTTGATGGTGTCCCACGGGATCTCACCCGTTCGATCATTCGATCGAACGGTTAATAATTTTAACCGGCCGGAGAGATATTTGGCCGTTCGATTCACGCCGATCGGACGGCCAGGGTTCACCCCACCCACCGAAATCGCTGTTACTGTGCCCGGCACAGTAATAGCTGCGGTCGGTGGGTGGGGTGAACACCGATCGTTCGATCGGTTGATCGGACGGCTACAGCTGGATTTCGCAAATAAGAAATTTTCGCAAGTTTCGCACCCGATCACTACTCTCTCTCTCTCTCTCTCTCTCTCTATATATATATATATATATATATATATATATATATATATATATATATATATATATATATATATATATAGAGAGAGAGAGAGAGAGAGAGAATACATGGTATGAGCTGACAGCCCATTTGCCCATTTGGGCTGTCAGCACACAGCCGTCCGATCAAGATCATCAGCCCTCCATTAAAAAAAAAAATTGCAGGATGTTTGTCTCTCTCCCTGCCGATCGCGAGTAGCCCCTCCGATGCGAGCAGCCCCTCCGACCACCTTCCACTCCCTGCCGATCGCGAGCACCCCCCTCCGGCACCGGCTCCCTACCGATCGCGAGCACCCCCCTCCGGCAGCACCCTGGATCTGGTGCTCCCCTCCCCCTCCGACCACCTTCCACTCCCCATCCGGCACCGATCTCAGGCAGCACCCTGGATCTGGGATCTGGGATCTGGTGCTCAACCCCCTCCGACGCGAGCAGCCCCTCCGACCACCTTCCACTCCTCTACGCCGGCGCCCTCCCCCCCCTCCTCCGGGGCGGAGCCGATCGCCCTCCCCCTCCTCCAGCGCCATCACAGTCGCCAGGGTTCGCTGTGCCGCCGGAGCGCGATCGCAGCCACCCCCTCTGTGCCAGCGCCCTCCCCCCCTCCTTCGGCGCTGAGCCGATCGCAGCCATCCCCTCTGCCGCCGGGGTTCGCAGTCGCCGGAGTTCGCTGTGCCCGCCGGAGCGCGATCGCAGCCTCGCCCTCCGCGCCGGTGCCGGTGCCGGTGCCGGAGAGGGAGCTGGAGGTGGAGGTGGTCGTCGTCGGGGAGGGGGTTGCCGATCGCTCGAGAGAGAGGGAGAGAGAGAGAGAGTTGTTGGTTGGGTGTATTTTTTTTTTTTTTAAATGAATGACTGATGATGGCAATCGGAGGGCTATTAGCTGACAGCCCAATTGAAGAAATGGGCTGTCAGCTCATACCCCGTATTCTATATATATATATATATATATATATATATATATATATATATATATATATATATATATGTATATATATATATATATATATATATATATATATGTATATATATATATATATATATATATATAGGGGACGAGGAGCCTGGACCTCAGGTGCAACGTGAATGCTGCACCCGTCCCTGCATGCGTGACACCTGTAACAAAATCGACACCAAAAATGGCCATCCCGAATTAAATCCTGCGGGATTAACCGCAGCCGTCTGATCGCTGCGATCCGGCTGTCTGAACCGCACCACACCATCCCTCAGCCGCCCGATCGCTCGATCCAACGGATCGGATTCCCTCGGACCACCTGTTACTGTGGCGGCCACAGTAACAGCCGGTTTTAGGTCCGGATGAATCTCGACCGTTGGATCGAGGCGATCGGGCGGCTGAAAATAATTTCACGGTTACTGTAGCCGCTACAGTAACCGCGATAATGCTTTCAGCCGTTGGATCCATGCGATCAGACGGATGAGAATCGGCGCCAACACAACAGTCCCCGGTTTTTGTTTCAGCCGCCCGATCGCCTGATCCAATGACCGATTCGGGCGGTTGAGGGATGGTGCGATGTGGTTCAGACAGCCGGATCGCAGCGATCAGACGGCTGCGGTTAATCCCGCGGGATTTAATTCGGGATGGCTGTTTTTGGCGCCGATTTTGTTACAGGTGTCATGCATGCAGGGTCGGGTGCAGCATTCACGCTGCACCTGAGGTCCAGGCTCCCCGTCCCCATATATATATATATATATATATATATATATATATATATATATATATATATATATATATATATATATATATATATATATATATATATATATATATATATATATATATATATATATATATATATATATATATATATATATATATATATATATATATATATATATATATATATATATATATATATATATATATATATATATATATATATATATATATAGAACCCTCGAGGTGAGGAGGGTTAGGCATGGACCCCAACCAGTTTATTAGAAAATAAAAAAGACAGTACAACTCACACCATTATAAAGCTTCTCTCATGATCCACAACCTATCCCTCAAAGCTGCACCACCACTAACACTCCATTCCTTGATCGAAAGTCAAATATCAATGATAATATCCTCCTAAGATTGCGTCATCCAACAAAACACTGTATCAGTGCGTGCCCTCTAATCCGCCAAATGGTAGCCAAAACGAGGACGTCCCAACTCCCAAGCTTGCCTGAGTGCATGGTCCACACAAACTCTCTTGCTTCTCCACTTGGTCCAGAGCAAGAACAGAGAGGCTGCTTGACTCCAGACCCCTGCCGCTGCACGCACCCGTTGCCACACTACAACTACTTGAGGGCAATGATGAAACAGATGGCTAGTAGATTCTTGGGCACCCGAGTCACAGCAAGGACAGGAGACGTCAATCACTCTCGGGTGATATCTCCGTTGATGTTGAACCGTGTGAGGATCCGACCCTTCAAGGTTATCCAAGCAAATATGCGTATCTTCAGTAGGGCTCTAGCTCGCCTCATGTGTTGCACCATCGGACAGATCAAGCCTCCCCCATTGATAAATCGATAAAACGATCGGACTGAGAACCTGCCGTTCTTCTCCCAATACCATCTTGTAGCATCTCGATTTGCATAGATCGAAATCGGTCGAAGAAGGTCGTACAACTCCTCCAGTAGCGACACCAGGTGTATTGGGACCACCCGACGGAAGCAGAGGTGCCACCCCCCCAGTCACCCCTTGGGCCCTCCATTGTGACCAAACAGTAGCCCTCGGGTCCCAAGCATGACCAAAGAGCTCACTAAATAAGGTCCGCAGTGGTACCTCTTCCAACCAGATGTCCTGCGAGAAACAGATGTCCTTACTCGTTCCCAAAATAGCATTGCACCCACAATGATAAACATCAAAAGACTTAGAAATTCCTCGCCATAATGGGGAGACGCTATCGGAGACAAGGCCATAGGAGCACAAAGGGGAAAGCCGTCGAAAGTAGTGATCACAAACAATGGATGTCTAGCTGTCTTCGAAATCATTTTGTAGCCACCACCACCATTTGCCAAGCAATGCACGATTGAAGTCTACTAGGTCGAGCACCCCCAGTCCACCTTGTTCATGGAATTTACATACTTGATTCCAACAGACAAGGTTGTAAGATCTCGCGATGTGCCCTCACAACCCCCCCACAAAAAAAATACGACGGATCTTGTCAATGTGTTTGATTACCTACACTGGGAGGAGGTAGAAAGACATTGTAGCTCGGGATCAAGGTCAGTACCGCGTTCACCAGTGTTAGGCGACCACCGATGGAAAGCAACCGCCCTTTCCAACCTGCTAGCCTTCGGTCCACCTTCTCCACTAGCTCACGCCAAACCTCCCGCTTGAGGGCACGATCACTAATTGATCGGCACACCCAAATACCTCAAAGGCAGTGTCACAAACTGACAATCCAGAAGACTGGCAAATAAACTTTCCTCACGGTCATTTCCCCCAATTAGGAATAGTGAGCTCTTCAAGAAGTTGATATTCAACTCCGAGGCCACCTCAAATGCATAGAGGATAAACTTCAACACAATAATCTATGCTTGGTCAGCCTCGCAAAACAGCAAGGTGTTATTGGCAAAGTGCAAGTTGGACAATCTCCATCCATTGTGCCCTACCCCCGGATGTACCCTAACTTAGATGCCCGCCTGAGGATGCCATCGAACATGTCCATGACCAGTACAAACAAGAACAGAGAAAAGGGGCACCCTTGCTTGAGACCACGCTGTATCTTGAAGTCGTTCACCGTTTCACCGTTGATGAAGCAAGCCACGTGGGAGGAGTCAAGACAACCCTTTATCCACCTCGACCAACTCGGGGGGAAGCCTTTCGCCGACAGGATCTCTAGGAGGAAGTCCCACCGCACCCTATCGAGCGCCTTCTCGAAGTCAATCTTCAGAAGTATACCTTGTTGTTGCATCTCCCATAAATGAAAAATAGCCTCTTGCGCCAATGCTATACTATCTAGAATATTCCTTCCTCCAATGAATCCCAATTGTTTTGGTCGAACCACCACTTCAAGCACACTTGATAAATGACCGGCCAACACCCTAGCGATGATACGATAGGAGCAACCGGTCAAGCAAATAAACCTGAAACCAGACAATACTGTAGGCGAGTCCACCTTTGGAACAAGGGTAATCCAAGAATGGTTGATGGCATGGAGACGTAATTGACCTGCCACAAAGTCAACCACTAAACGTTGGACATCGTCCTTAACTGTATCCCAAAATTATATGAAGAAGAGCACCAAAAAGTCATCTAGGCTCGGTCACCGTCCGCCCTAAGACCACACACGGCCTCAAAGATCTCTTCCATTGAGAATTCACCACACAAATTCAAACCCTCCATCGGGAGACGTAACATGCCTAATAAGTCCCAATCCATCTTCATCGAACCCCGCCTTCAACCAAAAATATACCATGAAAAGTTGCAGAAGACTCTGCAATAATATCTTGAGTCGTAGACAAAGAGATCCCATCGAAATCCATCGTCCCGATAAAGTTCGTGTGCCTTCTAGCATTGGCAAATCTATAGAAGTATCTGGTATTGGCATCCCCCTCCTTCACCCAACGCTCTCGTGCTCGTTGCTTCCACATCAGCTCCTTTTCAATCAACAACTTCTGGAAGCTAGCCCGAATGCCCAATAACTCCTCCCGCTCCATCGAACAAAGGACACGGGTTTCCTCTAGCATTTCCGTTCCGCCTAGTCACGCTACCAAACTAGGGTTGTGCCTATGTAATAAGCTTTCACTGTACAAATTAAAGTTTCCCGGCCAGGTTGGCATCATCACAAGCATGAACAGGTGCCTAAGCCCACCAAGCTCCAACCAAGTCCACTAACTCTATGCATGTGAGCCACATGGCCTCGAACCTGAATCGACTACACATTGGAGGTAGGCCTTCCATATCCAGCACAATCGGTGTGTGGTCCGAGACAGACGCCGGGGAAGCAAACTGTGAGCAATCCGAAAATTGCTCCTCCCACTCCTGGGAAACTAGGAATCGATCCAACCTGGCCAGAGCAGGGGAACCACGACGGCTCGACCAAGTGAAGTTGTGCTCGCCGAGTGGTAAATCCACCAGACCACAAGACCTCACAAATCCAACAAATTCACACAAATCATGGTTCCTCGTTAAACATCCTCGTTGCTCCTCCATGAACCTGGTGTAATTGAAGTCCCCTCCAATCGCTCAAGGCCTATGCACCTACCTAGGGATGGCAATTATCCGGGTTACCCGACCCGACCCTATTTGGTCGGGTTTGGAATGCTCAAAAACGGGTTTGGGGTGGGTTTGGGATTTGAATTTAAAACCCGATCGGGTTCGGGTCGGGTTTGGGTTTTACTCCAATCCGTCTCGATCCGACCTGGGTATATAACCTATCATATATTCATATATCTTAAATATTCTTTGATATGTTGGTTCTCAAGATAATATAATAAGTTGACTTGTGCTTATAACTGTGTGATCATAATATAGGAGAAACATTTGCTCTGTACTCTTCTCTATTTAGAGCTGTGATTAGGTGGGCCCAAGAAGCTAAATATGTAATTTTTTGTGAAGCCGATTTGACCCGACCCGCAATGCATAAACGGGGCGAGGTGGGTCGGGCACGAGTTTTCCCAATGCTAATTGAGACGGGTTTGGGAATTACCCTCAAAACCTGACACGGGTTTGGGACGGGATAAAATATAATGGACGGGTTCGGGATAGGGCCGACCCATCCCAAACCCGACCCGCTGCCATCTCTACACCTGCCCACGTGCCTCTTTCAGCTTCGACCAAAAACCAGGGCGCTGAGAGAGGTCAGTTGGGCTATAGACCACCGTAAGCACCAGCACTTTCTGATGCAAGTCCTGAAGGGAGGACGTTAATGAGAAAGAACCCACCTTCTCCTCAACAAGGATCCCCCTCGAACTATCCCAATATACAACGATGCCTCCCGCCGATCCGATAGCATCTCACGCCACCCAACGATCTAGGCACCCACCTCCTAGCTCGGACATCAGCCTCTGACTGAACTGCTCACACTTGGTCTCTTGCAAGCAAAGAATGTCCACATGCAATAAGCGGACTAGAGCGCGAACAGCTAAGCGCTTAGTGGGATCTCCCAAACCCCGAACATTCCAAGATGTAATCCGTATTGCAACCGCAAGACCCCAACAACCTACTTATGCCGTTGGTCCGGATCACCTCACTAGGCGGAGGTCCTCTCCCTATCCAATTGACGCATCACCCCCAACAATGCATCCATCATGGCCCTCTCTTTTATCCCCTTGAAGCCACAATCAGTGCCCAATTGGACCAACACATGATCTGGTATCATCAGAGGGGGAGAAGAGGCTTCACATCCTCCGTGCGAGCTCGCGACGATAACCTTGGGCATGCTTCCACACTACGTCGCAATTATGCCGTCTCACCACCTTCAACAACTTTGTTTTGTGTCCTCTCAGCCTCCATGGCTTCATCGTGCACGTCCGGTGTGCCTAATACCTCCCTCACAAAAGAAGAAGTGTTTGGGAAGCCGAGAGCGAAGGGGGGGGGGGGGTACACGGGCTAGAACACCCATCACCATCCGTGTGGCCCGCCCTGCCGTATGAAACCGATAAAAATTGTGACATCTCAATTAGGGATGGCAATTATCCGGGTTTACCGGGTTACCCGGCCCGACTCGATCTGATCCTATTGGGTCGGGTTTGGAATGCTCAAAAACGGGCTTTGGGTGGGTTTGGGATTTGAATTTAAAACCTGGTCGGGTTTGGGTCTTACTCCAATCCGTCCCGATTTGACCCGGGTATATAACCTATCATATATTCATATGTCTTAAATATTCTTTAATATGTTGGTTCTCAAGATCATATAATAAGTTGACTTGTGCTTATAACTTTGTGACCGTAATATAGGAGAAATATTTGTTCTGTACTCTTCTCTATTTAGAGCTACGATTAGGTGGGCTAAAGAAGCTAAATATGTAGTTTTTCGTGAAGCCGATCGACCCGACCCACAATGCATAAACGGTGTGAGGCAGGTTGGGCACGGGTTTTTCCAATGCTAATTGGGACGGATTTGGAAATTACCCTCAAAATCCGACACGGATTTGGAACGGGATAAAATATAATTGGACGGGTTCGGGATAGCGCCGACCCGTCCCAAACCCGACAGGTTGCCATCTCTAACCTCAATCCCTTCAGCATTCACAGCATAGTTGTTTCGTGGGCATATGTCCATAGCCAAGTCTGCTACATGTGCCTACTGCCCCTGAATAGCTGGCAAACATCGGGTGCCTCGAACCATCGGCTCTAATTCGGGGCATTAGCAATGTTTTTTAAACCTCTAATTCACAGCATTCTTTACTGGGTCCGGTTCCAATAAGACCTCCGCTTCTTTCAAAGGGGTGGCTGATAGCATAAAGAATTCTCTCCCACTCCCTTTGGGCTCAATATCCCAGCCCAGCCCAACCCGATACCCAAATCCACCATGTCCATAAATGGCCCAGACTAGGCCCGGCCCGGACCAGGTCCATTAACAGCCCTAGGCAAGAGGCATAAAAATTTGTAGTTCGGGAATAATTCGGCGAGGAGGCAAAATCCAGAATTTGGAGAAAATACAGAAAGTTCGGAATGAGTTCGGCAAAATTTTGGAATGAGTTCGGCAAAATCTTATATTACAGTTGCTATTTTGTCTAAATGGATTATGGTTATATATATATATATATATATATATATATATATATATATATAGAGAGAGAGAGAGAGAGAGAGAGAGAGAGAGAGAGAGAGAGAGAGAGAGAGAGGAATGGGATGCTGCCTATCAAAACAACATTTTTTACTGCTTTGATATATTGTTTGACCATCCTAGAAGTTTTGGAATTTGATAAAATTTGGTGAGGGTGTTGTCTAGGGTAAGATGATCATCCTCACAAATTTTCATCAAATTCCAAAACTTCTAAGAGGGTCAAATGGTCGAAGCAAAATCTGCAAAATCTGCAGTCACCGTTAAAATATGTAGATTTTGCTTCGACCATTTGACCCTCTTAGAAGTTTTGGAATTTGATAAAAATTTGTGAGGATGATCATCTTACCCTAGACAACACCCTCACCAAATTTCATCAAATTCCAAAACTTCTAGGATGGTCAAACAATATATCAAAGCAGCAAAAAACGCTGCTTTGATAGGCAGCATCCCATTCCTCTTATATATATATATATATATATATATATATATATATATATATATATATATATATATATATATATATATATATATATATATATATATATATATATATATATATATATATATATATATATATATATATATATAAAATTAAAATGTAAGAAATATCATATAAAATAGCCTTATGTATGAATTATTTGTAATAATTCCGGGGTGATTTGAGCAAACCCTAGGACAACAAAAAATTTCCGAGAACAATTCGTTTACCTTTAAGCTCACGAATTATTCATGAATTTTTAAAAAATGCGAAAGAATATATTGTTGCTATGGTAAGAGGTAAAGGGTAAACTTAATTTTGACCCCCTATAGTATGGTTCTATTTGCAATAGTGGTCACATAGTCTGAATCAATTTGTAATAATTATCTCTTTTTTGTGTGCTTGTTATGAATTTTTTTGGTTCATTGAAGGGGGAGATCGCAATCAGACCTTCATAGAGGCGCCACATGCCGGCACTGCAGAGAAAGACCTAATGACCGGGGCACCATCAAACCGCCTTGTGGCGAAGAACCCAAACCACCACAACAATGGGAACATAGCCTGCCCATCGGCGGGGACAACACAGTCTGCCAAGCTGGCGATCCACCACACTTGCCGCACCGACATTCAAACCAAACGTCGATTCGGACCTCCAATGATGAGAAAATAAAACAAACACAAAACAAAGATCTACACCATACACCATGGGAGATGCTCTCACACGAATCAAAAGAAAGAAAAATTCCATAATGCACATTTAGACCAAAAGTGGTCATTACACTATGACATGGAAGTCCTCCTGTACAAGACCAAACAAAGCAGTAGGGTAGTCCGATAACCAGTACCCTTCATGCCCATACATTCTAGCCTTCTTTGCTAGCAAGTATGTGGCCCGATTCCCAGCTCAAGCGACTCATTTGATAGTTACATCCTGCAATTGACCCCAAGTCTGAAAACAAAATGCAACAATCGGACTTAACTCCTCGGTATACCCTTTACTCAATACCAGAGCATCTCTAGCTTGTGTTGCATCAGTCAGAACTAACACTCCCCCTGAAGTTGTTTGACTAGCATGCATGCAATCCGAATCTTAGGGGTGGCAATGGATTGTGTCAGGTTGGGGTTGTTAGGATTGATGTGTTCTAAGCTTGTAAAACTTTATGTTTTGGTCTAATAAATAAAGATTGATAGTTATTATATGAGATGCATTTAGGTGCGTAACATAGTTACGTGTTCTTTTAAGAACAGAGAGCCATTGTTATATGGTAGTCCACTGAGTTGAAGACTAAGTGGATTGGTCCTATATAATCTAAATCAGTTCACAGCTATGATCATGTTGGTCGCCTCATCATGATAAGCTATTGGGGATGACAGTTCATGGGAAGTCTTCACCATGGTCATCACCAGGCACAGTGTCTGTGGCTGAACGGAACTAACACGGTGTACAGATCAGTGAGCAGACGCTGGTACACTAAGCCGTGTTTCTGCTTAGGGTAAAACGGTCCTAAACCCTGAGGAACCACGTCTGATGGACTAACCAGTTGTGTGGTGCTTTGGCGCACCAATGTGTGAGGATCCGTATGCAGTAATACAAAACCACAGTATACTGGGTTACCCGGCTGGCGTTGCATTAGCATGTCACTCCTGCAGGCCATCCACACCCCTGAAGGGAGGTG
Organism: Chamaelirium japonicum; assembly: GCA_947650365.1. Taxonomy (NCBI): domain Eukaryota; kingdom Viridiplantae; phylum Streptophyta; class Magnoliopsida; order Liliales; family Melanthiaceae; genus Chamaelirium; species Chamaelirium japonicum. The sequence continues at coordinate 79,452,069 of OX393550.1, read as the reverse complement.
CATTCCTTGGTGTGACTTACACTGTACCAAACCCAGGCATGGTGGTCATCAGTTTGACTGTTGACCATGTTTGATTACTCGACGGGGTAATCAGAGGTACGATGTATAGGTCAACCTGGAAGGAACTAAGTCATATGATCATTCGAGTCTGACGGTAGTCTCTACCGCTCGAAGTGAATCATGGCATCAAGTGGAGGGATAACGGGTTTACCACTACTAAGCGGAGAGCAGGGGTATGACAGAGAACATAGTAAGTCTGGGTGAATTGGAGTACAGCCTGCGTCGCACCCTCCGGTGGCTTTAGTTAATAGTAAGGTAACTAGTAAAGATCACTTAAGTAGTGGTCGCTAGGTCTCGCACACTAGAAATGGTCAAATTGAGGCGTCATGGCGTTTTGGTAAAAACTCACTCTGCCGGACCTCACTTGTGGCCGACCCTAGCAGTGAGAGACCATGCTAGGACCGACCCTATATTGTGGGGATGAGAATCCCCCATCAATAGGACCGGCCATAGGGATAGGGATAGGGTTTTGAATTGGTCAAAACAAGCCCTAAAAGTGGGGAAAACAGATAAATACAAGGAGAGATAAAAGGGTGATTTTGGGGAGATAATTGTGGGAGGTTCTTATCCCCTTGGATCATTATCCAAGGGGGTAGGCCGACCCTATATAGGGAGCCTTATGGGGCCGACCATGGGGTTGCAAAAACCGAACCCCCCCTCTCTCTCATCTCCCTAGATCTCTCCCTAATCTCTCTACTTCCCCGCTTGCAACTTCGTCTTCCTCGCGTGGAGTTTCGTAGGAGTAGGGTCATTCTTCGGAGGCACTCAGAGATCCGAGAGTGATATTCCGTGCATCGTGTGAGATCGGGTGAACAAGGAGGCATCATCTTCATTCATACCATCGGCTTCTTTGTGAACGATTTCCGTCTCCATCGACAAAGAAGATAATTCTCTGCGGTTAAAAGATCCGCACAAAGGTATGAATAATCTAACACGTAGATCTAGCGAGCTTTATGATTTGCATGCATGCTAGATAATCATTATGCTAGATTGTCGTTAGGGTGTTCGATTCACGTGCATACACATGCACACATATGTAGATTAGTTTTAATGAAAGTTTAAATCGTGTAACGTGCACCATGAACGGTCTTTCGACCGCCAAATCGTTTCTGCTATGAGCCTCTACCATGGGATTTTTCCCAGCAGGGTTCGTGTCGTGTCTAGCTTTGGGTCATGTCCAAAGCCCCTACACCCGGACCCGACCCATTTAACTAATAGTGTCTAGACCTAAACCCGTACCCGACCCATTTATAAACGGGTAGACCCGATAAGACCCGTTAGACCCGTATACCACACGGGTTTATTCAGTTGACCCGATCCGACCCAATCCGACTTGGCCCGACCTGACCCGCTGGTACTACATACTACAGTAACGGATTGCGGGTAGATTCGACCCGACCCGACACGACCGATTGAATTTTAAACAGGCCTTCCCAGGTTTACTGTATCCAGACCCTAAACTTGGACCCGACTCGTTTATAAAACGGGTCTACCGTGTGGACCCGTTTACGACCCAAACCCGTTTAACCTAGACCCTAACCCGCTAACTTTGTGTCGGGTCTACCGTGTCAAGTCAAGAATTGCCAGCTCTATCGAATCTATGCTAGATCTACGTGTTAGAGTATTGCATATTTTTTGTGCAAATCTTTTAACCGCCGATAATTGTCTTCTTTGTCGATGGAGACGGATGATCGCCCGCGAAAAAAGCCGACGATATGCAAGGAGATGATGTCTTCAATGTTCACCCCGATCTCAGCTGATTCACAACGCGCCAACGAAGGGTCTCTGAGTGCCCCTTATGTTAGCCATTCTCTGACTACGAAGCTCCATGTGAGGAAGATGAAGTCGCAAGCAAGCGAAGAGAAAGATAAGAGATGGAGAGGAGAAGAGGAGGGGTCGGGCAAGGCTTTACTAGGCCAGCCCCTCCTAGAAGCTAGGGCTGAACCCCCTTCTCTCCCTCTTTATCTCCATCATTTCCTAGTTTTTTAGGACTTGCAAAGATCGAGTCAAACCCCTAATCCTATCCTTTATGGCTGGCCCCTACATTGGAGGTAATAACCACCGAATAACTAGGGGGCCAGCTTGGACTCGATCGACACACTACCCGAGTGTACCATCGATCCCCTGAGTCTGAGTTGACCTGCGTAACTACCCAGAGTGCGACACAGGCTGCACTCCAACTCCCCTGAACTTATTATGTTCTCTTGGATACTCCTGGTATCCGCTTAGTAGTGGTAAACCCATTGTCCCTCCACCTAGTCCATGACATGACTCGAGCATACAATTCATGGTTCCTTAGGGTTAAAGACCGATTTACTCTAATCAGAAACATGGCTTTGTGCATCGGTGTCTGCTCACCGATCTGTACACCGTGTTGGTTCCGTTCGGCCACAGCCACTGTGCCTAGTGATGACCGTGGTGGAGATACTCATGCTCTGTCATGCCAACAGGTTAACATGATAGGGCGACAAACCCTAATAGAGCTGAGAACGATTTAGGTTATATGGGATCAGTCCATTGAGTCTCCCACTCAAGTGGATTACCATGTAGCCATGACACGTTGTTCTTTATTCAGAATACGTATCAATGTACGTACCATGATACAATCCTAAACTATTAACTATATACAGCTAAACTATAGGCTTTTATGAGCTGTAGACCTGATCAATTCCAATAGTTAGTTATCTGTATAGGCTATTTTGTATATGAGCCTCACATGAGGATACATATGTACTCTATATATATTGGGCAATTGGCCCAATAAGACGTAGTGTTTATTCTCCCCAAAACTAGGCCTCTATCTCTCTATTTCCTCAAGGGTTGTTATCATATGGTATCAGAGCTGCACTCATTCATGGAACTTCTTCCGAGTAGCCCCACCGCATACGCTGACGTCCTTCTCTGCATGCGGGTAGGTCCCCTTTGAAAAGAAAGGAAAAACCCAAAATGTACATTTAGACCCCCTGAAGTTTATTTTTTTGGTAATCCAAAGGTGGTCATTACACTATGACATGGAAGTCCTCCTGTAAAAGACCAGCCAAACAAAGCAATAGGGTAGTTCGATAACCAGTACCCTTCATGCCCATACATTCTAGCCTTCCTTGCTAGCTAGTATAAGGCCCGATTCCCAGCTCAAGCGACTCATTTTGATAGTTAAATCCTGCAACTAATCCCAAGTCTGCAAACAAGAAGCAACAATCGGACTTAACTCCTCGGTATACCCTTTACTCAATAACAGAGCATCTCTAGCTTGTGCTGCATCAGTCAGAACTAACACTCCCCCTGAAGTTGTTTGACTTGGCTTTCATCTTGTTTCACTATTATGGAGTTATGGAATTATCCACTAAATGTACATTAAAATCCATGAAGTTGTGACGCTGGTGTTGGAAAATCTAATGATAGAGGTTCGCAACGGAAGCGATTTGTTAGTTAAAAGACCGCGCGTGGTGCGCATTACACGATTAAAACTTTCATTGAAACTAACCACATGTGCTTGTATGTGTGTGCACGTGAATCGAATACCATAACAACAATTTAGCGATGTGAATATCTAGCATGCATGCAATCCGAATCTTAGGGGTGGCAATGGATTGTGTCGGGTTGGGTTCGTGCGTGTCTAGTTTCGGGTCGTGTCCAAGACCCCATACACCCGGACCCAACCCGTTTAACTAATAGTGTCTAGACCCTAAATCCGTACCCGACCCGCTTATAAACGGGTAGACCCGATAAGACCCGTTTACCACACGGGTCTATTCAATTGACATGATCCGACCCAATCCGACTCGACCCGACCTGACCCGCTGGTACTACATACTACAGTATCGGATTGCGGGTAGACCCGACACGACCCATTGAATTTTAAACGGGCCTTCCCAGGTCTACCGTGTCCAAACCCTAAACCTGGACCCGACCCTTTTATTAAACGGGTCTACCGTGTGGACCTGTTTACGACCCGAACCCTTTTAACCTAGACCCAGACCCACTAACTTTGTGTCAGGTCTACCGTGTATGGTCCAGAATTGCCAGCCCTACCGAATCTATGCTAGATCTATGCGTTAGAGTATTGCATATTTTTTGTGTAGATCTTTTAACCGCGGAGAATTGTATTCTTTGTCGATGGAGATGAAAGATCGCCCGCGAAGAAGCCGACGATATGCAAGGAGACGATGTCTTCAATGTTCACCCGATCTCGCCCGATGCACGACACGCCAACGAAGGGTCTCTGAGTCCCCCTTATGTTAGCCATTCTTCGACTACGAAGCTTCATGTGAGAAAGATGAAGTCGCAAGCAAGCAAAGAGAGAGATAAGAGATGGATAGGAGAAGAGGAGGGGTCGGGCAAGGCTTCACTAAGCCAGCCCCCTCCTAGAAGCTAGGGCGCCCCCCCCCCCCCCCCCCCCCCCCCCCTTCTCTCCCTCTTTATCTCTATCCTTTCCTAGCTTTTAGGACTTGCAAAGACCGAGTCAAACCCTTAATCCTATCCCTTATGGCCAGCCCCTACATTGGAGGTAATAACCACCGAATAACTAGGGGGCCAGCCTTGACTTGGTCTCCTAACACTTAGGGCCGGCCCCCTAGTCCATAGTGACATTTGGTATTACCAAAACGCCCATATGGCACTAGTTGACCGTCCCACGTGAACGAGAACTTGCAACACACACGTAAGTTGGTGCAGTTGTGATTTCACTATTTATTAGATTGCCCCTTAGTAAACACATAGGGTGTCCCTACTAAAGTCAACTAGTCAACTTGCAACATGTCTCGATGCATCGCACCTATGTAGCGGAGTCCACTTATAGTAAGGGATAACTACATGTTTCTCTATGCCACTTTAGGGTTTTCCCTTAGCACACACACAAAGTTGCTCATCTACCGTGCATTAATGTGAAGCACACACGGAGTGTAGGATTAGACTTCTCACTTTCTCTATCCTTTAACTACATCTTGAGTTTCAAAGAGATGATTCATGGACCATACATAATATCGATAAGGTGGAACCTTCAGGGACCATGGTTCATTATTTCAACTTGGACTCGATCGACACACTACCCGAGTGTACCATCGATCTCCTGAGTCTGAGTTAACCTGCACAACCACCCATAGTGTGACGCAGGCTGCACTCCAACTCCCCTAAACTTTGCATACTCCTGGTATCCGCTTAGTAGTGGTAAACCCGTTGTCCCTCCACCTAGTGCCATGTCGTGACTCGAGCACATAATTCATGGTTCCTCAGGGTTAAGGGCCGATTTACTCTAATCAGAAACACGGATCAGTGCATTGGTGTCTGCTTTTCGATCTATACACCGTGTTGGTTCTGTTCGACCATAGGCACTGTGCCTAGTAATGACCGTGGTGGAGATACTCACGCTTTGTCATCCCAACAGGTTAACCTGATAGGGCGACATACCCTAATAGAGTTGAGAACGATTTATGTTATATGAGATCAGTCCATTGAGTCTCCCACTCAAGTGGATTACCATGTAGCCATGATACTTTGTTTTTTATTTAGAACACGTATCAATGTACGTACCATGATGCAATCATAAACTATTAACTATATACAGCTAAACTATTGGTTTTTATGAGCTGCAAACCTCATCAATTCCAATAGTTAGTCATCTGTATAGGCTGTTTTGTATATGAGCCTCACATGAGGATACATATGTACTCTATATATATTGGGCAATTGGTTCAATAAGACGTAGTGTTTATTATCTCCAAAACTAGGCCTCTATCTCTCTATTTCTTCGAGGGTTGTTATCATATGGTATCAAAGCTGGACTCATTCATAGAACATCTTCAGAGTAGCCCCACCACATACGATGATGTCCTTCTTTGCATGCGGGTAGGTCCCCATTGAAGCACCCGCTGCGTGCAAGTGGGTGTTGAGCTATTAGTCCCATATCTGTACGTGTTTTTTTACTTATAACCCCACTTTTAAATCAAAATTCGAGTTACACCCCAATTTCCTAAAAATGTGACTTTACACCCAATCCATTACTTCACCGTTAGTGACCCGTTAAAAAGTGGGGGTGTAACTTAGATTTTGACATATAAATGGGGGTGTAAGTCAAAAAAAGACCCCACTTTTACAGCAAAACTTTCTTTGTCGGCCAGAAATTTTGCTCGTGCGAAATCTATGGTCAGGCGCAGTGTTTTCAAAACCGGACCGGAAGGCGAACCGAAAAGGCATCCGGTTCGGTCCAAATCGGTTCAAACCGGTGGTTCAACCGTTTGAACAGTATGAAAATACGTTTTTTTATATAGATATCTACTAAATTCTTCAATGGAGAGGTTTGATTCCTGGGTTAACATACAAACCGGTTTATTCAAAGACCGAACCAAAACATATGCCGGTTCCGGTCCAAACCGGTTGAACCGCCCGGTCCGGTCCGGTTTTCAAAACACTGGTCAGGAGCACCCTCGACCCTGTGACATTTTGCCCGAGTGAATCCAATTTTGCTCGGGCGAACTGACCTATAGCCCACCTCCTCGCCTGCTTTGTGTCGCTAAAACTGAGCCAAAATCCCAGCAATAGCTTCATAAGAACCAAGACTCAGCCGAGCATGAGCACGAGCACTTGCATGTGCATGGGTCGCTGTCGTGGCTCGCGAGCCGCATGACCGCGAAGGGGCTTCAGGCTTCAAGCCTTTTTTTTAATTGAGTTTTTATTTTTAAATATTTAATAGAGTTATTTCTTTCGTTACCTGTTACCCAAACATTGTCAGGTTCGTTAAAATTGGTCGTATACTAGGACACATACAAATGTTACCCGACAGAGCTATGGATGCTCTTCGGTGCGAGAACCATTAGTGCATGCGGGGCTTTAGATTATGGACAGTGAATGAGGGAACGTTTTGGATGAAGACTTTTTTATAAGAGAGGGTCCAAGGAAGCCAACGATACACATACACCAATAAGCCAAGAGCTCTCCTCTCTCTCTCTCTCTCTCTCTCTCTCTCTCTCTCTTTCTCTTTTTTTGTTCTGATGTCTGGAGTACTGCTTAAGAGTCCATAGTCATTCTTTCTCATGTTGAAAAGAAATGAATGTTGTTGTATTCTAGGAAGCATATGCCAAGGAGGCCGGAAGTACCTCCGGAGGATTAGGGAACGACGACGTTCTTGCTTTCAGGAAATCGTCTCCATGCACGACCCTCAACTATCTCTTAAACTTATAAATCCTTCAAATCTCCTTCTTGCTCTTCCCCAAAGCTGTATATCTTTGTAGACAAGCTCTATGTTTCCAATCAATCTGATAGACAACCAATACCTTCTCCAACACGCAGTACACGTCCGAGGCAAAAAGGAGCAGTTGTTTCTGCATACAAAGTGAGCCTACAAAGCGCCAGAAGTACCAAGAGCAAATATATTTTGGAAAAATCCCTTATGTGAGAAATTTGGCCCCATGACCCATGGAAAGCATATGGGCCTATTTAGATATGCTCCGGATTCTGGATTCTGGATTCTGGGATTCTAAGAGTCTAGAATCTAAAAGTATTTCTTCATAGAGCTCAAAAATATACTCTTGGGAGTCATTTTCCGGAATCCAAAATCAAGGATCTGGGCTCTGGAGCTCTTTTTTGGGATTCAGGGATTCCAATAATCCCAAAAATTAGAATTCTATCCAAACATGGCCTAATATTCCCACTTAACTCATTGCAATTATTATTTGGTGAAAATCATATACAAATGCAGTATCTAAATAATCTTTTTTAAACGCTTTCAAAATCAACAGACAAAAATTAACATAATTTGGTTTAGGGATGTAATACCACTGTCTCTTTTTGTTTCTCCCTTTGCGTATTTATACTTTAGAATATTTATATACTTTAGACTCTCATGACCCATTCTTTTTTTTTTGTTGGGTACATAGTGGGGGTTCTAGCTAGACTTAGAAGTCTCCACCTCAGGGTTAAGCCATACACAGCTACCGGAGCCGAATCGAGCAAAAGAGGCCACATAAATCGTCACGCAAGCAACGGAAGCACCACACCGAGCGGGGAGGGTTCCACTTGGCCACAGAAATGCGCCACACTATCGAGCAGGAATGCCACCACGCGTGGAGAGTGGGCTAATTTCGAACCCAAGATAATGCAGACTAGGTGTGGTACCACTACCAACAAGACCAGAGGAAAGGTCCATGGCATTCGATTACACAACCTGCCGGATAAGAGGCATGTGCTTTGCCATCACGATGTGCAAACTTAAGGAGTATTCTTGTAAACATATTCATACACCAGATGAGGCAATGACTACATGGCCCTCAAGCCTTCATATACAAAGGTATGAAGGACAGACGAAAAATTACATTCCAAATACTCCCCAACGCCAGTCAGATTAACCTCAAAGAGAGAGCGAGCGAGCTGCAAAATTTATAGTCCGAGGATCCAATGTCTACTAATACCGGCCACCTGCCGCCACAGTTGGTGGCAAGCAACCAGGACATGATTAACCTCCGTTTATGGCAACTTACCCACAACCAGAGCATTCCTAGCTTGAGTGGCATCCGTGTACACAACAACACGCCCACACTGACATTTGACCAGGAGTGTCACCCGACAGAAAAATGATCGAAGCAACGGCGACAACTTCCTAATGAAGAATACCTAATGCTTAATATCTAAGAAGTTCGTGCTCAATGGTTGAACCTCTATTCCGATCACCCAATGGTTGAGCACGAACTTCTTAGATATTAAGCATTAGGTATTCTTCATTAGGCATTAGATATTAAGCATTAACCTCCCAAAAATGATCGAAGCAACGACGACAACTTCCTAATGAAGAATACCTAATGCTTAATATCTAAGAAGTCCGTGCTCAATGGTTGAACCTCTATTCCGATCACCCAATGGTTGAGCACGAACTTCTTAGATATTAAGCATTAGGTATTCTTCATTAGGCATTAGATATTAAGCATTAACCTCCCAAAAATGATCGAAGCAACGACGACAACTTCCTAATGAAGAATACCTAATGCTTAATATCTAAGAAGTTCGTGCTCAATGGTTCAACCATTTTGGAAATTTTCTGAAACTATTCCGATCACCCTTTCTCTTAGATGGTGAGCTGACGGAACAGTTAATTTTGGGAGATAAAGTATAATTAATGAAAATTTGGAGGGTAAAGTCTAATTCAAGGCAAAATTTGGGGGGCAAAGTCAAAATAACCCTTTAATTATATGGTGCTTAACAAGAAAGTTTTGAGGCAAGCTCGGAAAAACTTGAAGTATTTGATTCGGGTGGCAGGGTCAAGTGATCCCCGTGCTTGGCGTAGACATTGTCATCATATAGCCCAACCCAAACGGGCTCCGGACTAGGCCCATTTATACACCTAAAACTAAAAAAAAAGTATAAATGGGCCTTCCGTACAAGCGATTGCAACCATGACAACAGTGACCAACGGGCTCTTGGACTGGTGGTATTTCCTTCCTCCCATGTTGGAGTGATTTCGGTATTGACACTGGAGCGAACTTTCCTTCAAGATTGTTGATGATCGTCTCCCTAGTTCTCTATCGGTTGCTGACGATTTGGGAAGCGACATGTGGCTATCCGAAAATCAACAGTGATAACCTATGGTCATGAGATGAATCTATGGGGGATGCCACCACCCTCGACCACCATCGCAGGTCACCATTTTCGTCGACCGACATCGGCAACCACCCCTGCCGACCATAGGCCACCCATTGGCCACCACCTACCGCTGCCACCGGAAAGGGCGACAGCCGGTGGTTGATAGGGGTGGTCGATGGCGGTGGTGGTCAACTGTGGTGATGTTGCCCGATGGTCATCGTCTGCGGCGTTCGGGAGTGGTGGCATCCCCCTCGGGATCATCTCATGGTCATAAATCGTGGCCGTTGATTTTTGATCGACACCTATCGCTCTCAAAATCATCAGCGAGGAGACGATCATCAGTGGAGAGGAGTCGTACATGACCCTGGTGCCTCCTTGTCTGTATGTGCCCTGACTGCTGGTCACAAAATAAAAGAAGTTAATGCTATTTGAACAATCCCCATCGACAAAAACTTTAACAAAACTAGAACCAGGCCCCTAGTGGTGGGCCCGCTTGGTGCGAATGCAGCCCTGGCCCCACCACTAGGACATGGGTCTGGTTTGTCAAAGTTAGTTTCGATGAAGATTGTTCAAACAACATTACTCATAAAGAAACAGATTGAAGTGGGGAAATGATACCCAACCCATACATCACCAGATTCATCTACTCGCACACATGGAATTAGTGATGGCACCCAAGTAAATTTAATTTAGTTTTTTTTTTTTTTCATTTTTACCCTATCCATAAACTCTATTTGGTCACCATTAAGTCGCTCACCCATTGCACTCCGCCTTGGCCACCACCCGTAGCGCCCTTCCTCCTCCTCCCTCATTCCTTCTCCTTCTCCTCCTTCCTCATTACAAAGTCGACAGATATATGCTGACATTGCCTGGCAATGTTAGCTTGTATCTACTGTCGACACCTCCGACGGATAGGTTAGGGTTTAGCGGGGAAGAAGATGAGGAGGAAGGAGGAAGGAGGAGGAGGAAGAAGAAGAAGGGAGGAGGAGGAGGAGGAGGAGGAGGAGGGTGGGGGGGGCGGCTTTTGGTAGAGGAGGCTAGAGGACGCTGGGGTGACTGTCGCGGCGGAGCACGATCGGGGCGTTCAAGCAGATTGAAAAGAGAAGGAGGGCATTTTGGGGATATCACCGGGCCCCACCATAAAAAAAATCTAAGAAAACAACGGCTATGCTAGGTCACTCCTTTTCTGGAAACCGATACTCAAACCCCATAATTCAAACCACTGTTCATTTATATCCAGCCGGATCCAACCGTTTAGCACAGTGCTTTGCGTCTATGATTCACAAAACAAAAAACGACAAAAAATGTAAAAAGATGGGTTATTTTGACTTTGCCCCCAAACTTTGCCTTGAATTAGACTTTACCCCCTATATTTTAATTAATTAGACTTTACTCCCCAAAATTTATTTCTTTTCCGTCAGCTCACCCTTTCTCTTAGATGGTGGCTGACGGAACAGTTAGTTTTGGGGGGTAAAGTATAATTAATGAAAACATGGAGGGTAAAGTCTAATTCAAGGCAAAATTTGGGGGGGCAAAGTCAAAATAACCCTAAAAAGATCTACCTCACTCTCACTCACAGCCCTACATTCCCTATCTCACACGTGTCTTCATTTCTCAGATTTTTCTTTTTTCTTTTTGTTATCCCCACCGCTATTAAACCCCTCACCACCTCCAGTGCAGCCATTGCCAAGCTCTAGAAAGCTCCAAGAAAAACCCTAACCCTAGCTAGATTCCCATCCTCTCCACAAAGGAAATGGCGACTATGGTCACCTCCTCCCTCTCCTCCAAACCCAAGACCCCCTTCATCGACCACCACTCCTCCACCTTCCACGGCGTCTCCATCCCATCAACCCGCGTCTCCGCCACCCGTTCGCCCGCCCCCGCCGCCGCCCTCTCCATCTCCGCCGTCGCCGCACCCAAGTACGATCTCGACTCCTTCCGTTTCGAGCCGATCAAGGAGTCGATCGTCTCCCGGGAGATGACCCGCCGGTACATGACCGACATGATCACCTACGCCGACACCGACGTGGTTGTGGTCGGCGCCGGATCCGCCGGCCTCTCCTGCGCCTACGAGCTCTCCAAGGACCCCTCCGTCAGCGTGGCCATCGTCGAGCAGTCCGTCTCCCCCGGCGGCGGCGCCTGGCTCGGCGGCCAGCTCTTCTCCGCCATGGTCGTCCGCAAGCCCGCCCAGCTCTTCCTGGACGAGATCGGCGTGCCGTACGACGAGGGCGACACCTACGTCGTCATCAAGCACGCCGCCCTCTTCACCTCCACCATCATGAGCCAGCTCCTCGCCCGCCCCAACGTCAAGCTCTTCAACGCCGTCGCCGCCGAGGACCTGATCGTGAAGGAGGGGAGGGTCGCGGGCGTGGTCACCAACTGGGCGCTGGTGTCGATGAACCACGACACCCAGTCCTGCATGGATCCCAACGTGATGGAGGCCAAGGTGGTGGTGAGCTCCTGCGGCCACGACGGGCCGTTCGGCGCCACCGGCGTCAAGCGGCTGAGGAGCATCGGGATGATCGACTCCGTCCCCGGTATGAAGGCGCTCGACATGAACGCCGCCGAGGACGCGATCGTGCGGCTCACGAGGGAGGTCGTGCCGGGGATGATCGTCACCGGGATGGAGGTCGCCGAGATCGACGGGGCGCCTAGAATGGTATGTTGTTGTGGATGTAGGTAAGGTTACCTGTAGGTGTCCGGAACTGGGTTCACTGTATAATAATAATTATTATTATTTTTTCTTTTGTTGCAGGGGCCGACGTTTGGGGCTATGATGATATCAGGGCAGAAAGCGGCGCATCTGGCGCTGAAATCACTGGGGAGGCCGAACGCCATCGATCGGTCGACGACCGTCGGATCGATGCAACCTGAGCTGGTGCTGGCCTCATCGGACGGCGGTGCTGTCGTCGATGCTTAGGATGGAGTTGGGCTTTAGATGAGATATGAGTGGGCCTCTTTGTAAATGGGCTGGATGATAGTTGATGTAGTAGTTTAGTTGGATTGGTTTGAGTTGGGCTGGGCTGGGCTGGGCTGGGCTGGGCTGGGCTGAGACGAGGCATCTGAAAACTTTTTCTTGTTTTGTCTTGTGGTTTCGACTTTCGAATCTTGCCTTGCATCAATAAGAGATTATGGCGTCTGTTGGGGTTTTTGTTTGGTTATATTGTGTGGCCGTAGTGAGAAGGTTTTTTTTCCAAACTGACCACGGATGACCGCATATTCTTCAAAATGCTGCTCTTGACTTCTACGTTACTTTCATGACCACAGACCCTCGGTTTCTTATTTCCCGTTATAGCCAACTACTAGTCTACTCCACGGTTAGGGGTGGCAATTCTTGACCCGACCCGAACCCGACCCGAAGTTAGCGGGTTTGGGTTTGGCCTAAACGGGTTCGGGTCATAAATGGGTCGACCCGATTGACCCGTTTATTTAATGGGTCGGGTCCGGGTTTGAACTTATAACCCGATTGACCCGACTTGATCCGTGTTAAATGGGTCGTGTCAACCCGACCCGAGCCAACCCGGCCCAATCCGATCAAACCAGGCCCAATCCGACCCAACCCGATCAAACCCGGCCCAATCCAACTTGTCTTGACCCAACCCGACAGGTTTACATGGGTTCTGTTGATCCAACCAGAGCTAACCCGACCCGACCCGACCCTTTTAGTAAATGGGTTCAACGGGCCGGGCCGGGTCGGGTCAACCTGTTTATTAGACGGGTCAGGTTTGGGTTTAAGTTTTTGACCCGGTTATTAAGCGGGTCAGGTTGGGTGTTTTGCCCTTATACATATGTCTCAACCCGACCCGAACCCGACCTGACCCGACCCATTGCCACCCCTATCCACGGGGTCGATGACGGTTGATCCTCCCCGATCGTAGATTCTGACTGTTGTTCTCACGTCGAAGCGTTTACTGTGTGTACTTTATAGTGCAACAACATTTGAATTTTGCTGATTTTTGGTGAAAAACATTAGGGTGGTTAGGCACGACGAACGACTGTTTAGCTTAATCCTTATACAGCAGAAGGTATTTCTGTCAATTCCCATTTCTAGTGTAAATACTGTGGCTCAGCGTCCGGTTGGAAGAGAAACGCATGGAGCGATAAATTCTCATTTCCAACTATCTATTCATTGCACCAAAACAAGTACTAACCGTAACTTTTAAAATCAGGAACCGGGGAAAAAAACGGGAGGTTATGTAATGATGACCAAACCCCCCCCCCCCCCCCCCCCCCCCCCCCCCTATATGACGAAAGAATCCCCCATATTGAGCAGAGGCAACAAATATCTTGCACAGTTGCTCAGTTTAATAGAGGTGAACACACTTCAAGGTGCTCGGTTGAATGGAGCCAAGCACCAGAGGACATGGGGAACAAGAGGAATGAAGGGATGTCCGGTTATACATGAAAATATTGTTGGGTTTCTACTCTAATATGACATGCAAACGATGACTAGCAATATAATAAAGAGGCTACAAATCTAATTTAGAAAACAGTAGAACTACGGTTGAGGGATTTAGCATGTAAAGGTTGACACAAGAATCGAGCAAGGTTTAGATGAAATCCCAAGGCCTTCTATAGATATGACAAAAGGAAAAAAAAGGAAAAGGAAAAATGTGAACTTAGCAGTAGTCGAGGTTTGTGCTAGCACAATACCATGAAAGTTATTTCGCCGCCTCAGTAGATGTTTGAAGGTCTCCGACGAACGCTCCCCATGGTACAACAATTGGATTTCTTTTCAGCACCGAAGGAAACTCCTTTGGGACTCTCAGTGTACTCCAGACAGCAACCGAATCACGAATATGATAAATAAACTGACAAAGAGAGAGGAGATAGCTTTTAGCTTTTGGTTGTGTGTTTCTGGATTCATTGGACCCTCTGTTATATAGAGGTCCTTAGCCGTAACGTTCCCCCACTCACAGCCCAACACATGCAGCAACGCTTCCCGCGCTAAAAAGAATTCACTGTTCTGTCGGGTGTAACAATTGCATTCGTCAGGGCAGATGTCTAGGTTCAACGAACCTAGCTCAATCTCGTGAAGCGTGTAATAGTAGGAATAACTCTCCATTAATGTGACACTTGTTTTGATACTTTAGTCAAAACCAAGTTTTGACAACAAATGTGACTTTTGATACTTTAGTCTTGTGCTCAAAGAATACACCGGTTCAAATATTAACTCCCTTTTTTTATTATGAGTTATAAGCCAAAGTCTTCTCATCTTTCATATTACGAGTTTTTATTTATGAATCAATCCTATAAAATCTGGGATTGATTACTATTGCCTTGATTCCATTGAAAAACATTACTTGCTGTTTTTTTTAGGTTATCTGAAAGTTCTACTTGTGAGTAATCGGGCAAAATAGCTCCATCGACTCTACAAGGTGCTTAATGTCGAGCTTGTCCCACTCCTGATCCATAGTTGGTTGAGCTCAATCATGCTCATTGTAAACTTATGCAAAAAGAATTTTGTGTTTCACTCAATAGAGAGATTGTTAGTTGGTTGGTTCATATTGATCTACTACCTCTTGTACTGAACATTTTTGTATGATTTATTGATATATATATATAGAATCTTTGTCCCATGAATTGGTTTTAATTATGGGATTTTTCTATATGGCCCTTTGGAAAGTAGGCTAATTGCATATTAACCACTGAAAGCTTTGTATTTATGGCTTGATCCCTAAATAATAGGTTAATTGTGCAAGTAAACACCTCGGGTTAATGGATGTCTATTTGGGAGGAATATTGTTGGTATATTTATGGTTTGTTGGGTAGTTTCATACGACGGTTTTTTTGAGATGATTTTACACTTGTTTAGGATTGGAGAATCAAACAAACCCCCCTAAATTAAGGCAAATGGAGAGCAGAAGAGGCTGGGTTAACTATGCTTGAGGATAAAATGATCATTTTGAGAGCTCGGGTTAAAGACATATCATGGCTAAAGTCAATATGCTAACGATGGGTGAAGATAAACTATGAATATACATGGCTTATTCTCCATAAATAGATGCCAAATAACCCGATCGGTTTATTTGCACAAGTAACCAAATTTTAGGGGTTAATGTGTAGATATGATGTTTCCAAGGGGTAATATGTAGTTGACCTAGTTTTAATTAAGGGAACTGGATTTATACCAGCATTAATCTGTAAACAAACCCTGCTTCACGAGAAAATATTTAGTGGGACGGAAATACTACATCAGCTGTGTACCCCCCACACCCAATGCACTATCAATATGGTACAATTCAACTTCCTACTTTAGCTGTTGTTGTCCCCATATTGATAGTGCATTGATTGTGGGGGGTACACGGCTGACGTGATATGTCCGTCCCATTGAATATTCTCTCACGCTTCACTTGTTTCTTAAGGGTTTTTTTTTAATCCCCTTTTATGACAAGAATACCCTTTTTATATACCCAACCCTTTCTGTCCCCATTCTCCACTCGCATTGCATACCCCACCCATCGCTATTCTTCTACCAAGACTACCATGCCGGCATGTGGAGAGGGTAAAGAAGTGACCGCGGGGGGTGAGAGGAAGGGGAGGCGACGGCGATGACCAGAATGGTGTAGAAGGGAAGAAAGAAGAGATACCTACTTGGGAGTCAGTCCTTTATCTAATATGGTACCTGCTGCAAGGACTTTAGTCATATTATCCCATAAAATTTTCTTTAATTAAAAGGAACCTTCTCTTTCTTTCCGCTTAATGAGATTTGGTTAATGAGTTGTATCTGTTTGCCGTACATTCTCTCCCTCTCAAAACCAACTCAAAATCCCGCTCAACTCCTAATCGGCATCAACTCCCTCATTTCAAGGCTCGCTCGCTCCCACCGGAGCTCCGAAGCCCTCCGCCTCTTCTCCCACGTCCACTCCTCCCCCCACCTCGCCCCGGACCACTACACCCTCGCCAGCGCACTCACCGCCTGCGCCGCCCTCCGCGCCGCCGCCTCCGGCGCCCAGCTCCACGCCCTTGCCCTCTGCTCCGGCTTCCACTCCTTCCCCCACGTCGCCAACTCCCTCCTCTCCTTCTACGCGAAATCCCATGGCCCCGAGGCCGCTCACCGCCTCTTTGACACCATCCCCGTCCCCGATGTATACTCTCGCACCACCCTCTTGTCGGCTTACGCCAAAGTCGGCAAGTTTCTGGAAGCCCTCCAACTGTTCGAGGGAATGCCCCATAGGGACACTGCTGTGTGTAATGCGATGATAACGGGCTGTATCGAACATGGGTATCACGGGTTTGCTTTGGAGTTGTTTGTGAAGATGCATCGGTCCGGCGTGGGGCATGACCAATACAGCTTTGCGAGTGTTGCGGGCTTGTGTGGCTCCCCGGAGTCGGCCGATTTAGGGAGGCAGGTGCATTCGATGGTTATAAGAACTGGGTTTGTCGCATCTCGGGTTTCCGTGATCAATGCTCTCGTGACCATGTACTTCGACTGCGGATTAACGGGAGATGCTTGTTATTTGTTTGAAGAGGCAAGGATACGTGACCAGATCACTTACAATGCGGTTATAGCAGGACAGGTGAGGTGGGGAAGAGATGCGGAGGCTTTGAAGCTGTTCAATGAGATGCAAGGGGAAGCCTGTTTACGTCCAACAGAGCTGACCTTTGTGAGTATTTTAAGTGCTTGTTGGTCGAAGGCGATCGGGGGCCAAGTCCATGCTCAAGCAATCAGAACGGGCCTCGATGCTTCTCCATTGGTGGGTAATGCTGCAGTAACTATGTATGCAGATTACGGAGATCTGGCCTGTGCTCGACAACTTTTTGAGAATATCGGTTACAAGGATGTCGTTTCATGGAATTCTATGATTTCAGGGTATTGTCAGGGGAACTGCCATGAGTCGGCAATTGAGGTATATCACCAGATGCAGACGGCTGGGATTGAAGCAAATGACTTCACCTATGGGAGCCTAATAACTTGCTCGAGAGTTGGGGAGCATGCTGATATGATCAGAGGGCTAGTAGCTAAAAATGGATTCCTCTCAAGTATTGAAGTTTGTAATGCTTTGATATCTACATATGCAAAGCTTGGAGAGATAGATAGTGCTTGCAAAATCTTTGATGAGTCGATCTTTAAGAACTTAATATCGTGGAATTCGATTATATCAGGATTTTTGTTGAATGGACTTCCATTGAGAAGTTTAGAGTCATTTTCTCACTTGCTGAAATCAGGGCTCAATCCGAATTCCTACACTTTGAGCACTGTATTGAGTACGTGCGCAAGCATATCGGCCCTTAGACATGGAAAGCAGGTTCATGCTTACATTCTTCGATCTGATTCTGGTTGTGGGACCGCATTAGGAAACGGCCTCATCACAATGTATGCAAAATGTGGGGATTTGGATTCCTCTTCCAAGGTTTTTAATCAGATGAACCAAACAGAGGTGGTTTCGTGGAATGCAGTAATCGCTGGTTATGCACAAAATGGAGATGGGCATGAAGCTGTTCGCTACTTCAAAAAGTTGGAATCCTCAGGAAATGTACCTGATGAGATCACCTTTACCATTGTTCTTTCGGCCTGTAGCCATGCTGGTTTGGTTGAAGAAGGCCGTCTGATTTTCTCTTCCATGGTTGAAGAGTATGGAATAGAACCTGGAGTGGATCACTATGCTTCTCTCGTTGATCTTTTGGGACGAGCGGGGCATCTAGAGGAGGCAGAGAGACTGATAAACAGCATGCCATGCAGAGTTGATGCCCACATCTGGTGGGCAATGCTGAGCGCATGTAGCACTCATGGGAACACGAGGCTGGGAAGAATCGCGGCTGGGTTTCTTCTGGAGACCGAACCGGACAATCCCGCAATATATGTGCTCTTGTCTAATATTTATGCGGCCGATGGGCAGTGGGAAGAAGCATCAGCTGTAAGGGAACAGATGAGAAGAAACGGTGCGGTCATAAACCCTGGATGCAGTTGGATTGAAACTGAGAATCGCTCGACTACATTCTCCATGTAAGTCTGGGTCCAACCACAATCCCTTGATTGTTATTGAGTTCTTTGAGACTCTTTTCCGTTAACTCGTGTAGCTCTTGTATTATGGTATACCTACTGTTCTTCCGCAATATACACCAATTACTGTAGATTGTAGAATGAAGACACCATTTATGAATATAGAAGCTAGAAAGATTTAATCTGAAAACAAATCTGGATGACATAATACTTAGTATGACACGATCGCGGGTATAAGCAAAACTGGATGTGTTTCTGTATGTGATGTATTATGTATAATGGTCAGTGCATAGATGCATTCATGACAATGTGATCTTGGAGTATGTGAGTAGTTGTTGGTGTTGCTAGCAGAGGAGTGGACTTCTTTTTTTCGGTTATTCTGTGGTTCAGGATACTAATGCAAAATCTTATATGATGATTGATCAGCAAGATTCTCCTAGATAATTTCAATATAGAATTTAGGATTTAGTCTCGGTTAATTTTTTTTTTCAAAACAAACGATTAAAACAAATATTAGATGGAAAAAGCAAGGAGATAGTGTCGAGTATTCAGATTAATGAAAATGTTGAATCATGAGATTTCCGTTGGCCAAGGAGAGAAATAGATTTAATATTAAAAGATTGATAACCCTTACAATCTAAGAGATTGATAACCCTTACAATCTAACTCAAGAGGGTTTCTATTTATAAGGCTAATCTATTATCGAAGATCTGCTGAGGTAGCAATAAATTGGTTTCTCGGGAAGCCTCGGGTGCCTTTAGAAAACAACTTTGCCTGGGGTGCTCTTAGCAAATCTAGGCAGCACATGTTGTAATCAGCAATCAGCACTGCAAGGGTGCCCATAGTAAGTGACAGTGTGGAGGTGCCCTAAGCAATCAAGTGGATTTAAATACCTTGTCCTTATGCCTTTTTTCCTACGTGAAAAGTGGCATGGTTTATGGGGTTTTTCGTGCTGACCAATCAGAGGAGTGCTGGCGGCTTCCTCTCTTAATGCGGAGACAGAACGATGGGAGGGGGGGTTGACAAGGTCCTAGGTTATTTCTTTTACTGCTTGTAGTGTCTCATATTTATTGGCTTAATTTGTGAGTTCAAATCAATCAGTGAGAAATTACATGTAAGTCCTTTATTGTTGAGTGAGCAGTTCAAGATCTGTAAAAGACTCAGCAGTCTATCACACGGCCTTAGTTGCTCACCTGAGAGTCATGCGATGAGTGGATTTACTAGAGTAGATAGGGTCTCTCGATTGCATCGTTTTGCGTGTGTTTGTATCATCTTTCACGATTCATGCTTTTCGAGGTTTTGACACGAGTTTTATATGATTTTTGTTTGTGTTTGCTTCAAAATAAAACATCTTTACATTCTCGAAAACCGTTTTTGGTTTTGTCGCTTCCAAGTCGAGAGGATCCAACACTTAAATTTTTTTCCAAGTGTTGGCTGTCAACACTAGGGGTTCGAACAACTGTTTGGACCGTTAAACAGACGATCGGACTATTCCTTACTTGTTCGGACCGATAGGGACGTTTGGATACAAGGGGTCTGAACAACTATTCGAACTGTCTTTGTTTTGTCCATAGGGGACTGGGTCTACCATCCGAACAACTGTTTGGACCAGAATCAAGCCATTCCGAATAGCTGTTCGGACCACTAGTACTTAGAATCTAGTCCACCAAGGTTAACTTGGTTTTTGGGCCGTTTGATCTTGATCCACGAGTTGGTTTCACCCCCTTGGGATTGATCTATGGTATAAATACCCCCTCCGCACTTGTGTTTGTGTGAAAAATTAGACGAGAAAGTCATTTTGATTTGGATTTTAGTGGAGAACCCTTTGAAGATTCTTCTCCCTTTCCTCCTCCCGACAAGCCCTACTATCAAGGTAAGATCCTTATAGGCTTGTCGGTTATTTTCCACCACGTATGGTTTATCTTAATTAAAGCTTTGTTTTTTCCTTAACAGATTGCATATAGAATTCCTTTGCTTAAGTTTATGTTGGTTTTTTCCTTATCAAGGTAAGAATAACTCTAATTCCCCTTAGTAGGGTGTTGGGGTGTACCGACATAATTCATTTGGGGTCCGTCGGATGAGTTACTCTGGCGAAGTAGTCCCTTAAAGGGTGTTATCATCCACAATGGAGTGCGATTCACCTTTGGGTACATTCGGTTCTTGCAAGGACAATCGTTGGTGTCTTCGCGTGAGTGAATCATGAAAGTCCAAGCTGTGACTCGGGTGAGCACTAGGGCGATGGTGTTGGAGTATCATATACAGTGGCGGATTCAGGAATAGCAAAATTCAAAATTTTGAAGGGGCCATCTGCGAACATTTTTAAAAAAATTTCAAAATCTCAAGAGAGGCCTGAAGATCGTTTCAAAATTTTGGGAGGGCCAAGGCCCCCTCTAGTCTCCACATAGGTCCGCCCCTGATCATATAGGCAGTCAGACATCAAGCTTGCGAAAATATGGAAAGTGCAAGACGGAAGACAATGAGGTGTGGGGTGTACTCCTAGTAGGGCCCGTATGTTCTCGTGTTCATATTTGTAACCGAACCTTTGAAGCTTAGTTGATTGCTCTCATCATTCGACGCGAAGTTGGCGAGGATTTTTCCTGCAAAGGGTAGTTTAATTTCAGAATGCAAGCCTTGTATGCTTATACCCATCACTTCACAGAAACCCCTAAACTGATTATCTTTTGCAAATGAAGGAGAGAGACAACCACCCGGCATATAATCACACCATTGCATGTAACTTGTAATATTCCGTGATGAGTTGAGAACTTAGCATAGTTAATTTTTAATCTACCTGAGTCTAACATAATGCATATTGATCAGGGCAATTATAGGAGGTATAATTTTGTAGAGACCATCATGCTCCGGTCGTACCTCCCACTGATCTCTCTAAGAGGGATCTACCTGTGATTTGGGTAATTTCAATTGGTATTTGAGCACGGTTCTCCTGTTTGATAGTTAGACTGTGTTAGACTCTATTTTGATTACATATTTTTTATGTTCTGTTCTTTTGTTATGGAGGCCGAATGCGAGGGTAACACGATAATAAATCAGCCTTATTCGGACGAGTGCCTTTTTGAGTTCTATAAATGTTTGGGTTTGGCACTAGACGGAACCATCAGAGGACTGCTGAGGGTGTGGCGACTAAGTGTCCAAAGTCAGTGGAGAGATGGATAGAGCAAGAGCTAGAAGCTACACTTTCGACCAGAATGGTCTATATGCCATCTATTCCGGAGTCACTATGGATGAGTTTTGTTGTATCTCTGCGACGAAGACTTCTTAGGACACATGGGACATTCTGTCAGTCACCCATGAAGGCACAAAGATCGTTCGTCATACTGAACTGCAGAGAATGATGGCTTAGTTTGAGAGTCTATCAATGGATGAGAACGAGTCTTTTGACGATATCTACTCCAAGCTGAATGGAGTTGGTCAATTAGTCATTCAATTTGGGGGAGTCAATATCTGAATCCCTCATAAATAGAAAATACTGAGGTCCTTACCTGAACGGTTTAGGTCCAACGTTACTGCAATCGACGAGAGCAAGGATATTGATCTGATTTCTTCGAAGGAACTTGTAGGGAACCTCAAAACCTCTTCGAAGGAACTTGTAGGGAACCTCAAAACCTACGAGGACACATTGCCGTTTGTAAAGAAGTCGAAGGGCGTCGCCTTCAGAACCCATAAGTCGGTCAGAGCTGATGCTTCTGACTCTAATTCTGATAAGTGCCTCTCTGATGAGCAGCACGCTTTCATAAGGAGAGACTCCAGAAATCAGACCTTTGGCGGAGTTGGAAGCAAATGGCATTTTGCCAACAAATGGAAGTATGCACAAGGTGAACCATCTAGTTCTGCTAGGAAGCTCAGAACCTTTGATCTGAAGCGAAACATTGACGACAAGGATGCTACAGGTTCCAGAAGATGGTCGCGTTGTTACAAATTTAAGGCTGTTAATGGGCCGGGTTCGGGTCGGGCCACCCCATGCCCAGGCCCGGCCCAAACTTATGAGTGTGTGCCCATACCCGGCCCAAGGCCAAATTAAAATTTTGGACTTGGCCCAAACCCGGCCCGAAACTTTCTTACAAAGCCCAAGCCCAAGCCTGGCCCAAATTAAGCCCATATTTCTAATGCGGTATATGCATAAATATTTTTTCTTTCTCTTTATCAAACAATAAAAGTAGAAAATAGCATTGATTACGATATACATTGAAAGGATATATACGAAATAATGCTCCTACTGTCCGAGGCATTGATATTTGTAACGTGGGCACTTTTAAATTATGTATTTATTGTATATAAGAAATAAAAATAAAATATTTCGGGCTTCGGTTCGGGTTTCGAGTCGGGTTAGTGGTAGTCCATACCCGGCCCATAACACAATCGGACAAGAATGTTCAAGCCCAGCCCGGCCCGGCCCAAAGCCCAAGCTTACTCTGTTCAAAGTAGGCCCAAATTGGGCTTGCCCCAGTGGGCTTCGGGCTGGCCCGAGCCCATTAACAGCCCTACAGAGGATAGAGACTCTGAATCTGAAGTCAAATGCGGCGTTGCATTTGTGGCATTGGTATAGGAATTTTCTGAGAACCATTATTTTTCTCTGATGCTGAGGAATCACAAGATGACATTGATGCACCGGTGTCATTGGAAGACATTGTTGAAAATAATCCATAGTTCAGATTCGCAACAAAAACAAAAAACCGATCAGAGGAATCGTAGATTGCGCGTGTTCCAATTTAAATTTCATGTGAACCAATCTATATTTATGCATATGGATTAAAGCATGAATGAACCCTAAAGTCAATCTAGCGAAACGAATTATCTATTTATATAAAATTTCTAATATAATATACACCATTTTATGTTTCTGAACTTTTGCTCAACTCATTCCTACCTTTCCAGATTTTTTCCAAACTCTGAAATTTTTTTTCCCATCATGCCAAAATTGTTAATATGGGGAAGACACTTGCCAACCTTTCTACAAGATCCTGGTCTCTGCACCGAAAACAGAACCTAGAGCCAGAGTTTTTCCTCTTTCCAGTATGGCAATGACGATAAAAAAGGCGGGCGAGGGGAAGGAGTAATGACCACAAAAGTTGGAGATTTGGGCAAAAGATCATCTAAGTCCTCCCACGCTATCATGCTTCTTTAATTTCTCTAACAATGCCATGTGAGATACAGCACAGTTGAGTGTTGTAGAGAAAAATCATCCAAGGGCAAAAGTGGCTACACCTTCAATAATTTTATAGAGAAAACATGAAGAAAACACGAAGATTCACTTAGAATGGTGGCGTAAGTTCATGTCTTTTGTTTAGCTGGCTGGCTTACAAGAGAAATATATTTCGGCATTTGCAGAGGCCCTCGGGAAAGCTCGAAGCTTTTTCTTGAGGGTGGGGGCCAACTCCGACTCCAATGAAGGTATCTCATTGGTGCTGATAATCATCTTATCCAGCATCTTACAGCACTTGAGTAACATCTTTACTAGCTTGATTTCCTCTGCCCAAATCCCTAAGAATTTGTATATCATAACAGTCTTAAGCTGCGACTGGGCTGATAGTGCAAGCTCCAAGGATTCCCATGGTTCAAGTGCAACATCATCATTGATTTCCTGAAATCAAAGGTAAGAGTTATCAAGCATTGGGAAGAAAATATAAAAAGCAATCAATAATGCAATCGGCTACCTTATAATTGGTGAAGTTTAGAACAAGAGTCTGGAGACAATGAGAACTCTGCAGCAAGAAGGCGATCGCAGGAAGTAGCGACTTCTTCTTCACATTAGTTTCTAACTCCAGACATGTAGCACTGATAAGCGGCCTCCCCAGATTCTCTTGCTCTTTGTGGGTCAACATCTGTAGACAATAAAGCAAGCTGCTCAAGCTTGAAATAAAACTATTGAACATACTCCACTTATTCCGGTATTCTCGTTGCAAGTGATTCTCCAAATAAATCATCCATATATGAAATTTAACCGATTCTATGAGTTAATCACCCATGCTTATACACATTCCATGGTATTTACTTGAACAATATGTAAACCTTTTTCACTTCTTATATTCTCTGAACTTTTAATTTTTAGATTTTGGAAAGTAGAAGTCACTATGTACAATCGACGCAGATGTGATCCGAGAATTCAAACAGTATAAGTACGATACAATCAAAGAGCAAGAAAGGAGAACGGTAGTAAAAAGCCACTACAGCATATATGACGGGTATTGCTGTACTCTACTACCAAGGGTGTGTGAGGTATTGTAGTGGCTTACAAATGTTCTGTAGACAAAAAGTTCACTGTGCTATATAATTTCAAAGCAATCTAGGATATTGCCTTCCCAAATTCAGGCTCCTATGTTCTTGGCTCTAATCAATATATATTGTTAAACTAAAAAATGATAATTATGAAGTAACTAATTCGGGAAGATAACGCTTCGAGGGTGCTCTTCCTCGATCGCAGGTGCGGGAACGAGGCTGATTCGAGAAGATGTGGCATGGCATCTGGAAGAGCCACCACCGATGGAGCTTCCCCTCTCCCTCCTCCCCTCTTCTTTTTTCTCCTTTCTCGTTTCCGGTTTGCTGGAGTGCAGAGTATAACATGCAAAACTCTAAACCTCGAAAGCTTGCGGAACAGGGGCCCCTCTTCTTCTCCTCCTCTTTCATCTTTGCTTCTCTTTCGGTTCAATGGAGATTGGAGAGTCGAAGCCTACGTACCGAGCGGGTTTCTGAAGAGCAATTGATGTAGGGCCTGTAGGCTATGATAAGGCGCACTACAATCCTTAGCCCCTTGGGCTTCTTTGGTTAATAAAATTAGATTTAATTATCAATATAGCGCAGTATGACTCAAAAGGACAGCAAGCATATCATTCTCTCATGAAGTTTTGTGAGGCATATGCAGTTAATATTAACCATGGATCGAAATCTAACACGTTAGGATGCAATATTATAACAAAAAACAGAATTCAGCATATAATAATCCTAATCGTGTCAATAGATTCGGATTCAAAGAGATGATATGCAGCATATTTTTTTTTTAAAATAAGGCTATGTATGCTTGCAAAGGTTACCGACGATCTAGATATAGCTAAGATTATAACTAGGCATGAAGTAGACTTCAACTAGGGGTGATATGAGAGCAAAGCCGGCTGCGATGTGATGCGCAGGTGGTGAAAACAAGCGGAGAAGGATGCGGAAGCGGAGGTAAAGATGAACGTGAGGATAGATAAGAGACAAATTCTCATAAAAAATCTCAAAATTTATTTATTTATTTTTCTCTTTATAGAACTAGGGTTTGTAATGGATGGTGGGGATCAATAGGAGGGATAACGAAGGGTTAGATGGAGGTCTAAAAGAGGTAGCAAAGAGAGAGAAACAAGGGAGAGAGAGAGAGAGAGAGAGAGATGACTTGAGAGAGAAGGAAAAGGGAGGAAGAGGGGGTTGACGAGGGTATACCGTGAGAAGAGAGAGAGCCACAGTGGTATGAGGAAAAAACCCCTTTGGGCTTATCTTAAAAGCTCTTTAAGGCTTTAATTGAAGCCCAATATGCCACGTCATATTTATTTAAGTTATTAGCCATCTATCCGTCGTTTTTGATACGTAATCTCGTCTGTTGGAACCCCGCAAGCACACATGTTACATATTTTATTAATAATATGCAGAAAACTCATCAAACGAGCCTGGATTCAATCCAAAAAGCCATCGGATGAGATCATGGACATCTTCTATGATTTGGGCAAGAACAAGACTCAAATAAGTGCAAAAAATAGACCAAAAACATAGAAAAAAAAGGCCAAAAACTGAATTGAACAACTGAAAGTTCCAATATGGATAATGTTCTCAAGCATAAATAAAAAACGACATAATATCCTTATCTATATGTATGAACTAATTCTAGATTTATGCATAAGATCCTAAAGAATAAGTGATGCAGGATGACCTATGGGACAACTCTACAATGCAATATGAAATCAACTCGACAATGAGATTCAATCTGATATTAAACTGCAGCAGTCACAATTGTCCACAAATCTAACCCACTAGCACTAGAACGATCCTAGAAGGATCCTATACCTGCCCTAGGCCAATGCAACTATTATGCAATATATACTATGATGTCTGTTGAAATCTTAGATAATTAATATACAAGTTGAAACTATAATAATGCACAAATATTACACGGGATTGCAAATAAACCCAATAAGAAACACAATGACAGTAAAAAAAATTATGTTACGCCCTTGAGATATTTGATATATTAATGCTTCGAGACACAGTACACATAGGTCCTCATCACAATCGCGCTAAACATAGGAAAGTACAATAAGTTTCAAGTTGAGATCTAAATAATTATACTTTGAACCTTTTCAGATCTAAAGGATATCGGATGCGGATGTGTTGCGAAAATGGGTTCGTGCGGTGGAAAAGGTTTATGGATTGATGAAGGGATGTTAGGTTAACGTTTTATTAAAATTGATTTCTCAAATACGTCTTCAGATGACAAGATCACAAATCTAGAATTTCAATCCAGATCTAGAAATTTGTCAATCGAGGGTCGATTCGATAATGCATATAGGGGCATATTGGTTTAAATGAATGGTTACAGTTTCACTGGATTCCCACTAGTATCGGGAAAGTTATGGCAAAGCCTAGGTGTAGGTTTCAAAAATTACAGCAAGCATAATTTTTTTATCCATAGGATTGAGACTTGTGAGAGTTTTTGGTTGATGGTGAAGGAAAATAATTTCAATTCAGTTGTACCACAGATTCCAACACAACCAAAGAAAGATGAAAGAACAAAGTTCATAGATGACGAGGCCTCGCACCCCTCCTATCTCTTCAGAACAACGAAATCTTTTCGTGGAACACCCGAATCTCACAATCAAAGAAGCGATCAGAGCAAAGTGATTGCTTCTTTGCTCGTGATGTCCATAGGACTTTAAATAGAGGTACCTAAAAGAGATAAGAAAGCAATGGACAGACTCTAGGGCCAATGCACAACATGAGAATCCACGGCCTTGATGAGCCATCCGTACACGTACTGCGTGAGGTGGAGGTGAATCCCCTTCTCTTCTTTATTCTTTCCTGATCTGATTTCTTTTCTCCTTCTGCGTCCCGGCTGCATCGCATTCATCCAATATTAACTTAAATCCTATGTGTCAGTCAGCTATCGGCTAACTTAGACTGAAAAAAATAACATGCAAAATATAATCCAAAAACTAAAAAAAACAAAGCAAATGATGTAGGAATTTGGATCTATTTGAAGACTCTTAAAGCTATGCTCCTTGATGACGATGGCCGTGATATGTATTTATCTGGAGCTCTTGAAGTCTCTTGACCCCACCCATCAATATGATTTTGTAATTGGATACCTTTTCTCCTCCTCGATGACGATGGTCGTGACATGTATTTATTTGGAGCTCTTGAAGTCTCTTGTCCCAATCAATAGGATTTCGGAATTGGATACCTTTCTCTAACTTATGCACAATACAAAAGAAGGTTCGACTGCTCTGCATAATCTATCTCCATGGTTGGATCTCCAAATCTTGAAAAACCTCCAATATTTGGCCCCCTAAAGAAGCCAAAAAAAAAGTAATACACCAAATTGTGGAACTAAAATTTGAGTTTCTAAAAAAGAATTAGCTAGATCTAACTCGACATTTATATAACCCTACAGATAACATCAAAAACCCTAAAGGCATACCTTACCCTTGATCTCCCAACCTTAGACGCTTTAAAACATGCAACCTATGATAGTTCATAAATCAGCGATTATTTGACAATGAGAAAGACAATAACCTTACCCTTGATCTTCCAACCTTCAACACTTTAATAGTTCATAAATCATTCATTATTTGATATTTGACAACGAGAAAGAGCTATAATTGTTTAAGGAACACATCAACTAACCCATTGAATCTAGATTTCTATTCCAACTTAACACTTTTCAATCATGTGAATGATGTTATTGAATCTAAATGGATGCTTGAATCATTTGATTGCCATGTCAGACTTAAAACTAGTAAAATAACCTAAAACCCGAACTTGTTAGAAGTTAATTTGGATTACCCTGTAAACAGTAGACACCAGCATAACCTACAAGAATTCAAACAAGTGAGTGAATTGGAGAGTTGTTTCTAGATTGTATATCATTAGCATCCACCTACATGTGTGAAGAAAAAAAAACATACAACAAAATACAGAGTGCTACAAGGATCCAAATGTTGTACATGAGAAGGTACAATACACTAAAAGATGAGACAAGAGATGGGAACAATGAGTTAGCATTTTGTAAAACTAGAAATATGTGCGCGTGCGCGTGCACACACACACACACACGCACCACACACACGAGAAAGTATAAGATGAGACCAGAGATGGGAACAATGAGTTAGCATTTTGAAAAACTAGAAATATGTGCGCGTGCGCGTGCACACACACACACACACCACACACACGAGAAAGTATAAGATGAGACCAGAGATGGGAACAATGAGTTAGCATTTTGTAAAACTAGAAATATGTGCGCGTGTGTGCGCACACACACACACACCACACACATGAGAAAGTATAAGTATTTGGGTTAATAAAGTAGTATAACAAAGAACCAACTAATATTGTGTGGAGTGTGGACAACTACGAAAATGGTGTACAAATATGCAAAGCAACTCTTACTATGCCCAAAAAGGAGATGAGTTTGGAATAATATCAACTAAAAGAACGGGAAGATCTAAGAGAAACTTGAGGAAGTTATGAGAAAGAATTCAGAAAAACCAGACTTGATGGATACAGACTAAATATGAAGAAATGTCCAGGACTCATAACCCCATCACAAATGTAACGATAGGATATTAACCATTATTATACTTGTCATTAGGAACCTATATTCTAGGCAGTGTAGTGAAGGCGGCTAGGCGGTGCCTAGGCGTTTTGGCCTGTCTAGGCAAAGCGGTGCCTAGGCGATGAGTACTTATAAAATATTTAAACATTCTTATATATGGTATAAATATTTAAATTCAACTCAATTTTGAATTAACTCAAGTATTCAACTCAATTTTGAAAAACCCCTAAGTTCTTATGAACCCATCATAAGAATTTGAGTTAATTCAACTAAATTTGAGTTAATTTTACTCAATTTTAGTTAATTCTACTTAATTTTGAGCTAATTCAACTCAAATTTGAAAAAAAAAACAAATTCTTATAAACCCATCATAAAAATTTAAATTAATTCAACTCAATTTTGAGTTAATTAAACTCAATTTTGAAAGCCCCCCAAATACTTATGAACCAATCATAAGAATTTGAGTTAATTAAACTCAATTTTGAGTTATTCAACTTAATTTGATTTAATACAACTCAATTTTGAGTTAATTCAACTCAATTTTGAGTTAATTCAACTCAATTTTGAAAACCCCTCAATTACTTATGAACCCAATATAAAAAATTTGAGTTAATTCAACTCAATTTTGAAAAACCCCCAAATTCTTATGAACCCTCTATAAGAATTTGAGCTAATTCAACTCAATTTTGAGTTTATTCAACTGAATTTGTGTTAATGCAACTCAATTTTGAGTTAATTCAACTCAATTTAAAAACCCCCCAAATTCTTATGAACCCGTCATAAGAATTTGAGTTAATTCAACTAAATTTTGAGTTGATTCAACTCAATTTTGAAAAAACCCCAAATTCTTATGAACTTATCATAAGAATTTGAGTTAATTTAACTCAATTTTGAGTTGTTCAACTCAATTTGAGTTAATGCAACTCAATTTTGGTTAATTCAACTTAGTTTTGGAAAAATCCCAAATTAGGTCAAGTGAAAAAACTGCCCAAGCGCCTAGGCGAGCCTAGAGAAAACCGCCCACCTAGGGGTCGCCTAGGCACCTAGGGGTCCAAATCATAAAGTGTTGTATGGAGACTGAAGTATGTAACTCTAAACATAAAGTGTTGTATGGAGACTGAAGTAGACTAGAAGGGGGTATTTGGCATGCAGAACAGCTGTTCCGCTGGCATCTCATCCGGATGAGGATATTTCCGTAAATCATCTTTTTTAGTGTTAATTTAGTGGTTTGGCAACCGGTTGGCAGAGAAACCGACAGAACAATAAAATCTCCTTCCCAAATCTTCAGTCCACCGGAATAAACACTAGTCGTTACTTTCAAAATCCGGAACCGGAAGTAGAAATGGGCGGTTACGGATTGATGCCAAACACCCCCTAAATGCCCAATATTATGTTTCTTGATGTATCAATTAGTTGACATTTAAGTATCACAAAAACAAAAAAAAAAACAGTTTAATTACACAACGATAAATCGTAATTAATTCTTTATCGGTTCAAACATTAATTGTACCAACATGAAAAGCAATAAAATAAAGTATCCATATAAGAAAGAATAGATTCTGTTGTGGGCAGCTCGACAAAGATGAATCATATTCATGATACATCATGGGACATTATCATATCAATATGGTATTGATACTTCTACTATGGCTATGTAATGTTTGTGTCATGCAACTTCTGTGATAATAGATAAAATATGTAGATATATAAAGCTCCAAGACAACAGGGATCTTGGGATATACAAAGCATTTGATGTTGAGTGATCCTTTTAAACTATCTAGCTAAATCAAGTACCCTACACAAAATTTGCAAGTGTGAGGATGTAGGTGCCCGCTAAATGTGTCTTCACCTTCACACCATGCCAGGATCTAAACCAATTATTTGGAATTCAAAGCTTTCGCTGTCTAACATATGCATACCTTTATGCAGGATATCGATAACTTAAGGGTTCTAGCATGACCAAGACGTTCGAGAAGCTCCACTAGCGAATCAGAATTGTCTTTCCCCACATTGTAAAAATCAAGACTAGCACTTGTGATCGACGATAAGTCTTTAAAATCGTAAAACTTCCTGAAAGCCCCCGTGAATTCAATAAACAAAAGGTACGGAGCATAGAGTGTGAAACCAACTAATTTCGTATAAGATGCCAGCTTCAAGTATCTAAGTTTCTGATTTGGGGCAGATACGTTGAGACAATTACTGCAGTATTCCATGATTAATATTTCCAGGAGCGGGCAACCGGAAGTATCCAAATCATTCAGTTCGACTTCATAGAGGTGAAGGTTCATGAGCGAGCGCAAACAAAAGGATGCAGAAAAATCTAGAACACAATGGGAGAGGTAAAGCTTCGTAAGCGAGCCGAAACAAGAGGATTCAGAGAGATCTATATCACACCAACCCACCTTCAATCCCCTCAGTGCCCCACAGTCAAGAACACAACGGGGCAAGTTGTAAGGTTTCTCGTCAGGTCCATGGAGGTATATATCGAGCTCTTCGACGTTGCACCTCACTGCAAAACTGTGTCATGTGGGAATGGGGTTGCATGAGATTGCTTGGGAATTGATGGGGTTGTTTCTCGAGTTAATGGCCTACTTTATGGGAAATAGTATTTTGTAGTAAGTATGGGTTGAAAGGGGGATATGTGTTGTCATGCATGGCTTATGGGAAATAGTATTTTGTATTAAGTATGGGTTGTAATGGGGATATGTGCTGTCATGCATGGCTTATGGCTTATATGGCCTTGCTTGTGAAATGATGAAAAAAAAGCTAAGTTATCTCCCATTTTCTTCCTCTTAATTTTCTCTTGCTCTCCTCTTTCTGAAAGAATTCCTTTCTTCTCACTATCTGAAACTTTCTTAATCTTGGGGTTTGTTCATCTTGGATAGCCCTCGCACTCAACCACCCACTGTTTCCGTTACAAACTGATCCATAGATCGATATGGGAGGGATCCACCTTGTGGAGGATATGGGCTTTGAATCTCTGGATCTTGAGGCCCTCGAAGAGGGCGAGGGAGGAGTCTATGAATGCAGCGGTGCCCGGGCCAGGATCGGAAGACCACAAGTAGCCGAAGTCCAGGACGGGGACGAACTTCCATGCGTGCCTCCATCTCCTCGACAACAGGCATGTCTTGATGACGTCTCTCATCTCCAAGAAAGAGAGGATGTGGTGGATCATGGGGTCGGGGAGGTCACTAATCCTATCCCCCGCATCCGCCCTTCTCTCGCTCTTGGAGCGCTTCCCCTTCTCCGCGCCACCCACCATGGCTCACAACCTGTTTCCCCTCGAGGGTTTTAGGGTTGGAAATATCAAGAAAGCAGAGCAACCCATTTGATGGGGAGGGTTTTAGGCTGACCTGCGATTTCGATCCGATGCTTGCAGAGATGGCAGCGAGCTGCGAAACCCCCGTAGGGAAACCGTGAGGGGGCGGCGCTGGCTCAATAGATCCCGACGGCGGCGACCCCTGTGCCGTTCTGACGGGAAATAAGGCTCAGTGATTCCGTAAGGTGTCTAGTACCCTAATGTGACGGGGGCTGATGCATCTGCAGCCATCAGTTCCGGCTGAGTGCCATTCATCTGTTGGGTTGCCTGCCATCGGACGGCTCTTAAATTTTCTTTTTACTATAAAGTAAAACACCACTTTGTTATACAAGATAATCTTGGTTTATAAATATAGATGTTAAGTAGAGATATAATGAATGAGTATTCTATTCTTTTTTTTTTACAATTTCACAACATATGATTAACATGTAACTCTGTCGAAAAGAAAAGATAGGACGCGGTGGAAAGAGAAAGTGCAACGTTTTCTTTTTTACATTACTACCAATAATTTAATTGCATTAATTTTGAATTGAAGATTGTAATAGTTTAAATGTTTAAGAGGTGATTTGTGGGTTTTAATTGATAAAATATGGGTGCCAATTTTTTTTTTTTTTCTCTTTTATTATGGTGAATCTTATGTTTTCATAATCATATTTGATGATCTATTAGAACCCGAAGTTCTATATCAACATATTAAGATCGAAAGTTCTAAATCAAGTAAAGAGAATAAGATTGTAAGTCTTATTTGAACATGAAGTTCTATAATTAATTAGAAACCCGAAGAACCTAAAATTCTTATCGTTAAGTTAAGAAGTTGAAGTTCTAAGTTTTTATCTTTAATTAGTCTATCTTTTATCATTTTATTTTATTGATCATTACACATGCCTCATTGTACTTTTTTTAATGAATAACTCCTAAAAGGATGATAAATGTTATTGAACTTGATTCAAGTCTCTTGAGCTATCTGGAGAAAATTATCTGTCTTGGATCCTGAATACACAAATCCACTTCCAATCTCAGAATTTTAAAAATTCAATGATGGCTGACAACGTTATATCCTAGCAAGACAAAGCTGAAGTTCTTATCTTCCCGGGGCATCATATATGTGATGATATAAAAATAAGTACTTGACAGTTAAAGATCATCTGAATCTATGAAACTCCCTAAAGGGGTGCTAGACCACCAAAAGACTATTATACTTTCAAATGCACGCCATGAGTGACTGAACCTGAGGTTCCTATTATTGATCAGGCAATCGACTAGCATAGTGAAAACACTAGATCACCAAATGTCATAGGGTAGTGACGAGCCCAATGAGAAGACGATCCAACAACTAGAACGCCCAAAAAACTAAGCACCCAATTAAGAAGCCACCTGAAACACAAATCCAAAAGCAAGCAACACTGAAGCAAAACGAACTAAGCAAGCAAAAGAACGAAACAAGATTTGTAAAGATTCGGCAAATTGCATATGTCCTCTCTCCACCGTATTGATTCTATTATCTTCAATAAATCAGAGCAAACCACTCAATTATAAGAGGGTTATCACCTCAACCGAGCTTCATGAGAATACCGCGTGCAATCGACGAACAAGGATTTCTCCCTCCTCATGTTCGGGAGCAAACCCTCGTCGATTGCCAGCCACCGTGCCTCTCAAAGATTAGGAATATAGTACTTGTACAAGGGGACACAAAGTATATATAGGAAAACCCTAAGACCCATCGAAATCCATTGCAAAGCCGTTGATCCTCCTCAAACTCAGTATCCATCTCTCTCAACAATCTCCCACTTAGAGACTGAGAAAGATGTCACCTCCTCTTGAATACTCCGTCTATTCTTATCCCTTCTTGTTAGTGGTATCGGTATGGTCTTTGGACCTTCACCCTTGACGTCCAATGAAGCTAAACAGGCTTTCAGCTTCTTCACCGTGACGACCTTCGTCAATATATCCGCAAGATTTTTACTCATGTGAAAATTCTCCAAGTTCATAACATTCTCCTTCAATTGCATTCGTATGAAGTGGAACCGAACGTCGATGTGCTTTGTCCTTGTATAAAATGCCAAGTTCTTTGCAAGCTATATATTGCTCTGACTGTCACTATATAACATACAATTCTCCTGCTCCTTCCCCAGCTCCTTTATAAGACCCTTATGCTATATCAACTCTTTGCTATCCTCTATCCTAGCCACATACTATCTGTCATTGACAAAGCGATGATGTCCTGGAACCTAGAAATCCAACTGATGGTACTGCTAACCAATATGAACACTACCAGTAATACTCCGCCTACCATCCAAGTCACCTGTGAAATATGAATCAACATAGCCATGCAACTTGATCTCGAATCCACCAAAGCAAAATGCCATGTTCTTGGTACTCTTCAAATACCTAAATATCCACTTGATTGCCCACTAATGCTCTAGTTCGGGATTGTTTATAAATATGCTCGCAACTCCTACTACTTGAGTAATTCGGGTCTCGTGCAAACCATGGTGTATATGACACTCCCAACCGCCAATACATACAAGATCTTGCTCATCTCAAGTTTTTCCTCCTGTGTCCATGCCCCAAGCTTCATGGACAACCTAAAGTGGCCTCTTAGTTGATTGCTAACTGGCTTAGCCTCTACCATACTATATGTATCAAGTACCTTAGCTATGTGCTTACTTTGAGACAACCATACCCGCTTGCTTGGTCTCCCCTGCCTGATGCGCATCCCAAGGATCTACTTGGCTGCACCCAGACCCTTCATCTCAACCCCTTTAAGAGTTCACACTTTGGCTTCTAGATTTCTGGCATGCTTGACCCCGCAACAAGCATGTCGTCCACATACAGTAGCATGATGTTATATGATCTTTTAAGATCATTGAAGTAGCAACAATGGCCCCTGTGGTAATGCTTGAATTGAACACCTTCCATAAGCCTATCAAAACTGTAGTACCACTGTCTCGACACTTGCCTCAAACCATACAAGCTATTCCTGAGTCTATACACTAGGTTCTTGTCACCTCGCTCATTGTATCCATCTGGCTGTTGCATGTAGATCTCCTCCTTGAGATCTCTGTGTAGAAGCATGATCTCTGTGTAGAAGCATGGTCTTCACATCTAGAAAAAAAATAGGCAACCGTGAAAGGGGAGGATTCAAGCGGTGACGAGGAGGATTCTGGTGAGGCGATACAAGATGCGAGGACGAGGGCGTGGAAGGGGAGGATTCCATTCGTTTTAGCATCGGAACTCGAGTTTTCTACATCATCATGGCGGTGGGGGAAAGAGAGTTAACTTCTCGCCCTTTATCCCCACTCAACCCAGCAACCATTTGCCTGAGTATGGACACTGGCCTCCTCAGGATTCGTTGAAGAAATCATTTAAATCCGCCCTTGTGGAGGGACGTAAATCTAGATCCAACGAGGCCCTACAAAAAGTCACAATATCGGTGCCTCTGGTGTGGCGACCTCGACCATATGGCATCTTAGTGCTGGATTGTCCTCTGGTGTGGTGACCTCGACAATGTCGACAAGGCATGGCTCTATGGGGAAGGCTAAACCTTCCATAGTTAAGCTCAGGATTGAAGGGATGCAGTTTCAGGGCTGGAACTCCATCTCCATTGCTGTGGGTGAATATGGTAAATCTTCAGTTGCCGCGAAGGATTTTAATTCTGATTCTGCCACCATTAATGAATTGCAATCCAATGGTTTTGAAGAGACTAACATGGACTCGCTGGCGGGTGGCCCCCAACTCGTAAGGTGGAGTTTTCACCAATTCATGAAATCTTACTTTAATAGTGATCCTGTGTCCTAGCAGCACCTCAGGCAACAAATGCATGTGATTGAGGAAGGATTGGGTGATGGACCAGCTCGGGGATCTACTCCGTCCGGAGCTGCTACTCCTTTCTGAACTTCGGCGGGATCCCTTGCCCTCCGACGAAGACCATCTGGTGGACCAAGTGCGCCCCCAAGACGAAGATCTTCATGCTTCGCGCACTCCGGAACAGAATCCTTACGAAGATCAACCTTATGCGGTGGAACCATCCGGGGGTCTCTGACCCGACTTGCGGCCTGTGCGGCAAGGAGGAGGAGGGTGCTGACCACCTGTTGATGGGATGCGACTACTCGAGGACCGTGTGGACTCACTTCACTAACCTCCTGGGTGTCAGACCGATTCCGGATTCCGTAACAGAATTGTAGAGACGATGGCGTCGCAGACGCTTCGGGGGTTCGGACAGACGCGTTTGGGATATGCTAGCCATAGGGATCTCGTGGTCCTTATGGTTGGAGAGGAATCGGAGAACCTTCTTCTTTCTAATAAACAGGTTGGGGTCTAGGCCGAACCAGCCCCCCCCCCCCCCCCCCCCCCCCTCAATTCAGAGGGATTTCTCAAAAAAAAAAAAAAAGAGGAAGGATTGGGTGAAGAGCTCCCCTTACCTCTTAACTTTTTGTGACTCGACAATCAGGCGGATCATGCATGAGTACGGATTCTCAGATAGCAAAGAAGGCCTACAACTTTTTGTTTCTTCGTTCAGGAGCATGGAGCAAGCTATTGTGTAGCAGCTCTATTTTTTGGGTTGGAGTTTGTGGAACTTATGTGGAGAATGATGTTTTTGGTAGTGTTCTGTTATCTCTAATTTGTAGCTTGGGCTAGTGGGGTTAGTCTACTTGGGATAATTTTTCTGGTCCATGAAACTATTAACTTCGAATGTTAGGGGACTTGGTGCTATTGAGTAGCAGAAGACTATGGCTCTACTCGTTGCCATGCACAAGGTTGATGTTGTTCTCATTCAAGAGACTAAGTGCAATGATCTATCTCAATCCTTTTGAACGATATGGGAATTAGAGGATTAAATGAGTGGGCTTGCAAGAATACGATGGGCTCCTCAGGGGTTATTAACTTATTATGCTAGGATGGAATGACAATCTTTTTGCTTGCTTAACGACAGAGTGCAAGGATTTCTCTCTTTCGGTTATTCTCTCTCTCGGAGGAGTGATAATTTCTCCTTTATGGTATTCTCAGTCTATGGGCCTAATGATAATGCGTTGCGAGCAACAATTTGGGCTGAATTTGGGGATATTCGCTCTCTTACGATAGTCCCTTGGATTTTGAGCAGTGACTTTAATATCACTAGATCTCAAATGGAGAGGTCGGGGACTCTTTGGCACTTTCATCAGTAATCATGGTCTGATTGATATTCCACTTGGAGGGAGGCAATTCACATAGGCTAGTAGTCGGAGCGCAGCTAGGCTTGATAGATTCTTACTTTCGAATGACTGGTACCAGACTTTTTCACTCATAACACAGAAAGCTCTGCCTTCTTTCCTGTCAGACTACACCCCTTTACTTTTAGACTCGAATTCGGCGGAGTCTAGAAGCATGTCATTCATATTTAAGAAAATGTGGGCCAAGGACGCGATCTTTGATTCTCTAGTTGCAGGTTGGTGGGCTGAAGTTCTTCCTAATCAAAATTTCGCTCTCTCTTAACTCAAAGTTCAGACACCTTAGGCGACGTATCAAACAGTGCTTCACCTCTTGTTTTGGGAATATTATTCGGACTAAGAAATCCACTCTTGATTCTATTAATGAGCTCAAAGTCAAGTCGGAATCTTGTCCGCTTTCCAAGCTCAGAGATACAAAGTCTTGAAGTTTTAAAGGAGGAACTTTGTTATATTCTTGTCAACAAAGAAATCTCAGGAGAAATGGGTCCAGCTGAGTTACTCTAATACAACTTATTTTCATTCTGTTGCCAACCGTAGAAGACGCAAGAATCTAATTTCCAATCTGTCGATTGGTGATAATGTGTTCACCACTCAGTGTAAATTCTTGAGCAATTCTAATGCCTATTTCAAAGATCACTTCTCCAAGAACATGGTTGATAAACTGAATTTGGACTGGGAAAATCTGTAATTTCAGAAGCTATCTGAGCCATCTCTTCTGGTCAAACCTTTTTCTAAGGAGGAATTCGGGAAGGCAGTCATTAGCATGGAACTGGATGGTGCTCCAGGCCTTGACGGATTCCCAATATTTTCTTTTTTTAGCATTATTGGAATCTAATTGGTGATGATGTTTGTCGATTCTTGCATGATTTTTTTGATCTTAAAGTATCTATTTAGAGCATTAGCTTCTCTTGGATCATCCGTCTCCCGAAGAAAGAGGGGGCCTCTTCTATTACTGATTTCCGTCTGATAAGTCTTTCGAATTGCCTCTACAAAATTATGACCAAGATCCTTTCCCTCCGACTGTCATCGATCATGGATAGTGTTATCAGTCCCTCACAATCAGCTTTTATCAAAGGCATAAACATTCTAGTAGTGTGGCTTCTGCTCAAGAGATAATTTTTCACATGATTGAGAATAATAAGGAAGGGGTGCTTCTTAAATTAGATTTCAAAAAAGCTTTTGATACCATAGAATATGATTTCCTTTTATAAATACTTGAAGCTATGGAATTCCCTCCACAGTGGCGCTGCTAGATCAGTGATTGTCTCTCCTTGTCTAAACTTTCATGTCTTATCAATAACAATTCTGCTTCACACTTAAAGATAAAACGGGGGGTGAAGCAAGGATGCCCTTTGTCTCCCTATCTTTTTAAGTTTGGTGGTTGACATGTTTCACGTAATCATTCAACGAGTACATTGCAACAATCTCCTCCGGGGTATTGGCAATGAATCTTAGAGGGTATCCAATCTGCACTTTGCGGACGATACTATGTTATATGGTGAAGCAGACATATCTCAGATCATTGTGCTGAAGATTATATTGTATGCCTTCGAATCGGTGTCGGGCCTTAAGATCAATTTCAATAAATCTTTCCTCTTCTACATTGGAGAAGATCAGAGGAAAGGGGAGCGGCTTGCCTTTTGCCTTAACTGTAACTCTGATGGATTCCCTTCTAGGTATCTTGGCATTCCTATTTCCGTCAGAAAACCAAGGAAACATGATTGGATGGCAATTGTGGAAAGAATAGAGAAGAGGTTATCAGGATGGAAAGGTCGATTCCTATCGATAGGAGGATGTCTCACTCTTGTTATTGCGGTGCTCACATCCATTCCCACATATATCATGCAATTTTATTACCTACCCTCCTGGTGATAAGGAGAATATATACTCTCAGACGGAGGTTCCTTTGGAGAGGTGGTGACTCCTGTAGGTACAAATTTTGACTAGAAGTCTCACAAACAGCGGGACCCACCAGCCCTGCCTGGGGGGCCCCAGACACGACAGCGGGACCCACCAGCCCTGCCTGGGGGGTCCACAAAGACGACGTCGGGACCCACCAGCCCTGCCTGGGGGGTCTACAGAGACAACATCGGGACCCACCACCCCTGCCTGGGGGTCCACAGAGACAACATAGGGACCCACCAGCCCTACCTGGGGGGTCCACAGAGACAACATCGGGACCCACCAGCCCTGCCTGGAGAGTCCATAGAGACAACATCGGGACCCACCAGCCCTGCCTGGGGGGTCCACAGAGACAACATCGGGACCCACCAGCCCTACCTGGAGGGTCCACAGAGACAACATCGGGACCCACCAGCCCTGCCTGGGGGGGTCCACAAAGACGACCGCGGGACCCACCGGCCTTGTTTGGAGGGTCCACAGAGATGACTGCGGGACCCACCAACCTTGCCTGGGGAATCCCCAGATACAGCAACGGGACCCACCAGCCCTTCCTGGGGGATCCCCAGACATGACGGTAGAAACCGCCGTTTGCCCCGGATTTCCTCCCAAAGATTTCTATAAATAGCAGACCCTTCAAATGTAAAAGGATCAAAATCTGAAATCATATTCCAGAGATCCAAAGCCTGAGATCCAATCTCAAAAACCCAGAGCTCTGACATCCTAACCTTTCGATATTCCATTCCCTTCGATCTTCTTTTCAAAAAGACCAGTGACACTCGGCCTGTCGAAGTTACTTAGATCAAAGTGTTAGTGAATTCGGGTTGCTCCCTATAGCACGGAGACGTAGGCTTCGGCTGAACTTCGAGATCATACCTTGTGTTAACCTCCACTATGTTTCCATATAGCAAGCCTTAACTCAAAGGTACCAAGACATCGACCTTCAAACCTACCTTCCAGATGATAGTTCGATCAAAGACCTTCGACTCAACTCAATTGACTAGTTGGGTGGAGTCTTCGGATTAGCACGAAGATCATCCCCCACAGTTTGGCACCGTCTGTGGGATCCATTCGAAAAGCTCAGTTCGCTCTACAACAAGTATCAGATCGGTTGAGCAGACAACCGATCTAGATAACCAAAT
This sequence comes from Chamaelirium japonicum, assembly GCA_947650365.1. Taxonomy (NCBI): domain Eukaryota; kingdom Viridiplantae; phylum Streptophyta; class Magnoliopsida; order Liliales; family Melanthiaceae; genus Chamaelirium; species Chamaelirium japonicum. The sequence goes on along the minus strand of OX393550.1, from coordinate 79,411,115 downwards.
TTCCCGGCCCCCTCGGTTGAGCAGACAATCGCTAGGACATCGATGATCTGGTTGCTTCCTTTGCTTTCTCTAAATGGCGAAGACGAGGCATCAGGATCACCCAGAGGGAAGCAACACTCGTCAAAATCAACCTCGACCTGAAACTCGTTCAATGAGTCAGCGACTCAACTTCGGGCAACCTCTCACTGTCCCCGAGATAGCAGCTCATTCAGGAAGTGGAAGATCGATCGATTGACTGATCCCCCCACCTCTCTGACTGTCAATCGGGCAAACTGCCCCCACTCCTGCGGAGGACCCTCCATCCACCTACCAGATCTCGGCGCTCGACTTTCAGCTGCTACAGCTGGCTAAGCAGAACACTACGTACGCTCACAGCCGAGAGAGACGCCCTCAAAAAGGCAGCTTCTGATGCCGGGGTTGCCCTCCCCATCCCTTCATTCAACGAGAGAGTCGATCCGCCTCGGCGATCGGTTCACTCCGAGCTACGAAGATCTATGGGCACCACTGCCCCCGAGAAAGTTCGTTGCAACCCCACCACCTCTGCAGCTTCATGGAAGTAGAGTGTTTGGGATCGTATCGACAACTAATCATCTCAATCATCCTCGGGTCGCAACTGTGTTAGGCAGGCATAGTCGAAACCCAACCTACGGGTGAGGCATCGAACAAAAGGAGCGCCATCGAAGAGCGGAGCCTCCCCATCTCCCCCACTCCAACATGAAACCAGAACCGATCTTCGCCACCAAATCCACCCTGCAACTATCCAAGGGCTCGGACGAGACCTCTCGATCTTGCCCCTTGATCTGCATGCAGGTCGAGGACATGATCGCAGAGAAGGATACTCTTCCGCTGGACCTCTCCACCGAAGCTTATTTTAATCTCTCTTCCCGACAGGCTGGAGAATCTTGACTCTCCCGAAGTTCAACTGTCTCAAGGGGGATCCTACCCTCCACATCCTAGCGTTCAAGCAAGCTCTGACGCCGCACGAAGAAGAGAACAACTTGCTCTACTGAACCTTCACCGGAAGCCTCGATGAACCATCTCTCGGTTGGTACCACAACCTTCATGTTGGGTCCATCACCCAATTCGGAGTACTCACGGACCACTTCATGCAACACTATCAACTCAACTTGAAGCCGGAGAAGAAACTCGATTCCTTCTACCGGCTGAGGATGTGAGCCGACGAGAGTCTTCGCAGCTTCACGCGAAGATTCCGCAACGAACACACCGCTCTTTCCGGACGGCATTTGGACATCCTCGATAAGGCAGGTCGAGCGGGTCGAATGACGAAATGGGTGATTGAGATGAGTGCTCTTGGGATCCAGTTCGAACCTCGCACTTCTCTCATAGGCAGGCGATTGCTGATTTCCTTGCTAACTTTCCCGTCGAGGATCCCATCACTTGGGAGGAAGACGTCGATATGCACCTCGAAGATATAGATGAACCTCCACTTAATCCCGTTCCGAAGGCCCTCGTTCTGAGCCTTGAGGCTCCCACTACCTCGTCGACCCAATGGAAGCTCTACACTGATGGGGCTTCAAGTGCGATCGGTTCGGGAATTGGGATAGTTTTAATATCCCCTGAGCTCGATCATCTCCAAAAGGCTATCCTCCTCGGGTTCAACGCTACCAACAACGAAGCAGAGTATGAGGCGCTCATCTTCGGATTAGAGATTGTTGAATCTCTGGGGGTAGATCGTCTCACCATCTACAACGACTCCCAGCTGATAATTAGACAGATCAACGGGGAGTACACAGCGCTAGAAGAAAGGATGCAACATTATCTACCTCTGGTGCGACATCACTAGCAACGTTTCGCTTGCACCGAATTCATCCAAATCCCAAGAGCAAAAAATTGAAAGGCAGATGCCCTAGTTAACGTTGCTTCGATGCTCAGAAACTCACTCGGAGAAAGGCGAATACAGATCGACTATCAAGAGTCGCCCAAGACTACCATTGAGCAGCAGATTGTTGCCACCATTGAAAGATCTGGAGGTTGGAGACAACCAACCTTCAATCTTACCATGGCACACGAACTCGAGATTGGAGACAGTCAATCTTCGACTTCTTCAAGCAAGGCAAAATGCCAAACGACCCAATCCAAGCTAGAAGACTCCAAAGGAAACTTCCGTGCTACAGCCTCCAAGAAGCTTATCTCTACTTCATATCACAAGTGGGATGCTGCTCAAATGTGTTGGTCCCCTACAAGCGAAGGCGATCCTAACCGACATTCACTCCGGGGCCTGCGAAAATCATTCAGGGTGGAAGATCTCTCGAAGCCAAGACAAAGCTTCAAGGTTACTACTGGCCCACTATGGCAAGAGATGCTCACAGGGTCGTTCAAAGGTGCTAGCCTTGTCAATGACATGCACGAGCTATCCATCTCCCAGCAGATGAACTCCATCCGTTAACAAGTCCCTGACCCTTCCACTAATGGGGGTTGGACTTCTTGGGTCCTTTCCTACCATCACCAAGCAAGAAGAAGTATCTGTTGCTGGCTACAGACAACTTCACCAAATGGGTGGAAGCGGTAGCACTCTTCCGAGAGATCGACGATGAAGTCATCAAGTTCATCAGACATGGCATCTTTTTCAGATTTGGCATACCCCAAGTCCTGATTGCCTACAACGGAGCTCAATTCGATTCCGATAAATTCTGATACTACTGTCTAAACCACGGGATCAAACTATTCTACTCGATACCGAGGTACCCTCAATGTAATGGTCAAGCAGAAGCCTCTAACAGAGCTATTCTTGGTCTACTCAAGAAGAAACTGGATGACAAAAAAGGACTATAGGAGAAGGTCCTACCAGAGGTTTTATGGGGCTATCGAACTACTCCGAGAAGATCGACTGGGTTTTCACCCTTTCACCTGACCTATGGATCGAAAGCAGTTCTCCCAATAGAAGCCATCTCTAACACTCTAAAGACCAGAGCAATCGAAGAAGGGGTAAACAACAAACTTCGAGCCAATGATCTCGACTTCTCAGAAGAGTTGCGTGATCAAACAACCATCCGCATTGCCGATTACCAATAGAAGATCAAACGAGCCTACGATCAGAAGGTTAGCAAAAGGCACTTCCCTATCGGAAGCCTAGTTCTCAGAGCAATATTCTCCAACACAAGGGAGCGAGGCAGTGGAAAACTAGCTCCCAACTGGGAAGGACCCTACATCGTGGAATCCGTAGGAGGCAAAGGATCCTATTGCCTGATCTTGCCAGAAAGAGATAGACTACCACTAGCTTGGAATGCTAGACATCTCAAAATGTTCTATCCTTGATGTAAACCCTATTGAATGAAGACCAGTTTCGATGTCAATCTCTTGTCCATTCCTTGCTAGTTTCGATATCAATCTCAGCTACCAGGTCGATTAACAAGTTTGGGCGTTTGTGTTGCGACACGACCCCTTATAGGCATATATTATACGATTTTGGATTATGAGACAGCACAACCCTCAACTACCAGATCGATTAACAAGTTTGGGTGTTCGTATTGCGACACGATCCCTTACAGGCAGATGTTAAACGATTTCGGGTTGTGAGATAGCACAACCCTCAACTAATAGATCAATTAACAAGTTTGGGTGTTCGTGTTGCGATACGACCCCTTACAGGCAGATGTTAAACGATTTCGGGTTGTGAGACAGTGCAACCCTTAACTACCAGATCGATTAACAAGTTTGGGTGTTTCTGTTACGACATGACCCCTTACAGGCAGATGTTAAACGATTTTGGGTTGTGAGACAGCGCAACCCTCGACTACCATATCTATTAACAAGTTTGGGTGGTCGGGTTGCGACACATCCCCTTACAAATAGATGTTAAACATTCATTCAATCAATCATCCCATTCAAAACACTAACATCCATAACATTCAACCTAGGAGACACTCCATTTCAAACACGCAAAACAAATTTTTTCTATTACTCAAAACTTTGCAGGTACAAGTTTTCGAGGATACAGGTTACAAATACAAAGAAAGAAAGAGTACATCAAGGTTTCGCTACACTCTGAGCGCGTGACCTATCTCCCTCAAATCCACCGCGAGACTTGCTCACCGCAGACGCCTTGGAAGAATGGATACCGCTAGTGTGAGCCTGCCTGAGGGCCTCCATCGCCTTCTCCGCAGTCGACCTGTAGCTCTCACTATCGATATGCATATGCTCGAGCTCCTTCTTATAGGCCTCCTCCTTGTCCGCAAAGGCTGCCTCCTTCGCAGCGAGCTCGGCCTTCAGCTCCTTTATTTCCATCGCGCGATTGTAGGCAGTAGTCTCCATCTTAAAGAACGTGTTCTTCAAATCATGGAACTCCTTGCCCCAATCGATATAGGAGGCGTTCAAGTTCTTCTTCTCCTATTGTTCCTTACGAATAGCCTTCTTACTGGCAGACAAAGCTGCCTGCAGCTTCTCCTTCTCGTCGTTTGAGGCCTCCAGAAGGGCGTTCAAACGAGTGACTTCTGCTGAAGCCCCCCACTCACCGGCTCTCCTGAAGAGTCTGCTGTTGAGCTTCAACAAAGCTGAATTCTGCGAACGACAGAGAACAAGTCAGAAGCATATCGAAGAATTACGATTCACAACCCAAGTACAGTCGATGCACTTACCACAACTTCAAGCCTGTTGAAGGCTTCTTCCAGGGGCGCGTCAGGAAGGTTGCACAACTTCCTTAACGTCCCCGTCGGGTGGTTGATATCAACCTCACCCAAATCCCTCATTACGGGAGGAGGGCCAGCAGGTACATCTGCAGACAAAACAAAGACTCAGACATTTCTAACTTCAAGTACGATGAAGAGATAGTACAGAGTTAGCAGAAACATACCTGCAGAGGCCCCCCGGGATGCTTCTGCATGTCCTTTCCCCCGATCGGAGCTCTTAGCCCTGGGGGTCGACCTCTCCCTCACGGGGGATACGACAGAGATCGGTTGGGGCGTCTCTACCTCCCCATGACTTCCTCCCCCCCTTCGAACAGGAGAAGGAACGTCTCGAGGAGGAGAGATCTCCCCTTCCTCGAGTTGCACACCTGCCCCCTGTTAGAAGGCCACAAGTGCGACAGCCTCTTCCGCCATCTGGGCTGTAGTGGGTCGAGGCGCAGACTTCGGCTGCTCAACCTCCATCCCCCCACTCGTCGAGGCCCCTTCCTGACGAAGGCCACCCGGGGTACTTGTGCGATGGGCGTTGGGTTGCTAGCAACCCCGTCGCTCCTCGAGTACCAAATCTTGATGCGCGTGGGGCACGTCAGAGTCTCAAAGTGATAGGCGGGCGGCACCTTCTTGCCGTCGCCCACCATGTACATGACATCCTCCATTCGACGGGCCTTAGCCTCGTCGATAGGAGGGACTTTTCCAGATTCGAGAGGTGTGGCAGGAACCTTATTACCTCCACCCTCACTTCCTCCTCCCCCTTCCTCGTTACCTTCTTTCTTTCCCGCTCCTCCCTCTTCTTCTTCATCTTCTTCTTCTTCCTCATCCTCCTCCTCTTATTCTTCTTCACCTCCACCTTCTTCCTCTTCCCCTCCTCCTTCACCTCCATCTTCCTCCTCCTTTTCCTTCTCCTTTTCCACCTCCTTCAGCACCTTGCGCTTCTTGACCTAGCCCCGCCTGGTCATCACCAACTTCTCCTCAGTCGGGCCCAAGCTTCGCCTCGCCCCATAAACCTTCTTCTCAGCGCTGATGTATTGGACCAATCTGCCCGTCTCCGGATCCTCCTCGTAGTCGGAGTACATAGCATCATTGTCTTCGTACCTCACCATCAGCCGGTGCATCAAGTTGGCATTGCCGTGCCGCACCAGGTAGTTCAAAAACTTCTTCCATGATCGGGTGCCGCAGGTCAACTCCAGAAACAGATTATCGATCGCCCCGACCCGATCGGACGACCAGCACAAGTCCTCTCCCGGGGCGTATCTCTCAACCTCCTAATGTACCTGAGTATGAGGAGTCTCAGGCATAGAGAAGAGATCGAGTCCACGCCCCCTAGACGGAGATGGGCCAGTTCGTGTACAGCTTGTCGGACGGGACCGTGTCGGTGATCGGGCGGAGGGCGGAGATGTCGTGGAGATTGAAGAATGGGCTATCCTTTCTAGACACCCACTTGTAGTGGTAGAAGAAATAACCCAACTATATCCGAGCCGGTTCGCCTTCAGGGACACTGGAATAACAAGCTCTCAGCTCCTCTTGATGGTTAGACTCCACCCGGCAGAATGCATAATGATCCTCCACACGTTCCCCATCAGCTGCCCAGGGCAGAGGCCCGAAGTGTTCAACACTCGAGCTGCAAACATCGGCAGAGGCAGACGCAACCCGCAGTTCAGTTGATCGATCGTAACGATCGTCCCCATGACCTGCTCCTTGCTGGCCACCTCAGTGAAGACAGTCCACTTGTCGATCTCGAAAGCAGACTGCACTCCAGCAAGGGCAGGACGATGGGCGCCTTCAGTGAAGCAGCTGAGCAGCTTCTCCTACTTGGCCCTCTTGGCATCAGTGGTTTTCTTGCCAACGCCATACTCGAACGCTGGCTCCTCCTCCAAGGGCCTCAGCGGCCCCAGCACAAAATCCGCCTTGGGGATATGCTCCGATCGGGAAGGCGCAGAAGCAAACCCTCCCACTCCTAAGTGCCTCTTGCCGAGGACGCCAAAAGCACCTTTGCCCTTGCCTCTATTAGCAACCTTGGGCGAAATCTCCGCCTTCTCCTTCCCCTTCTGCGAAGCCCTCATCTTTGATGGGACGACGTTCTTCGCACGGCCTGAGGATGCCATTGCGCCCGATCAGGAGAACACAGAGCAGAAAGCAGAGAATTCGGAAGCAAAAGCTGGAGACTCAGAAATTTTTGATAGCATGGGGAGAAAAATGAGCCTCGGAACGGAACTTATAGACCTCAGAAAGTTGGTGGGAAACCAGAGTGCCATGTGGTGCCTCGAGATTGCGTACCTTCTTTCCAAGAGTGCCATGTGGCACCTCGAGATCGAATGCCACGTGGTGCAAACAAGGCGAAGCGTCGGACCAGTCGAAGCATCGGAGCAGGCGAAGCTTCGTCCGAATTAAGCACCGAGCCGCAGGACATAAACTCCACTTCATGGACCGATCGGGCAATTGTGACCGATCGCCATACAAGACTTCACCTGTTCGACAGGCAGACGATCGGGGGAATTACCAAAGGATCTAGCAAAAAACGTGCTTTTTTGCCCGATCGCCTCAACCTCCACCGGTTGAAATTGACCAATCGGTCAAAATTGTCCGATCGGGCAATTTTGACCGATCGTCTTACAAGACTTCACCCGTTTGACAGGCAGACGATCAGGCGAATTACTAAAGGATCTGGCAAAAAAATGTGCTTTTTTTGCCCGATCGCCTCAACCTCCACCGGTTGAAATTGACCGATCGGTCAAAATTGTCCGATCGAGCAATTTTGACCGATCGCCTTACAAAACTTCACCCGTTCGATAGACAACCGATCTGTCAATTTTCCACAGGATTTGGCAAAAAACCATGTTTTTTGCCTGATTGCCTTAACCTCCACCGGTTAAATTTGACCGATCGGGCACTTTTGACCGATCGAACAAATTCGACCGATCGATCGATTTTCCACTGGATCTGGCAAAAAAACTATATTTTTTGCCCGATCGCCTCAACCTTCACCGGTTGAATTTGACCAATCGGGTACTTTTGACCGATCGGACAAATTCGACCGATCGGTCGATTTTCCACAAGATCTGGCAAAAAAAAAAAACGATGTTTTTTGCCCGATCGCCTCAACCTCTACCGGTTGAACTTGACCGATCGGTCAAAACAGTCCGATCGGATAATTTTGACCGATCAGACAAATTCGACCGATCGGTCATTTTGCCCGATCGCCTCAACCTCTACCGGTTGAATTTGACCGATTGGTCAAAACTGTCCGATCGGACAATTTTGACCGATTGGACAAATTCGATCGATCGATCGATTTTCTACTAGATCTGGCAAAAGACCATGTATTTTGCCCGATCGTCTCAACCCCCATCGGTTGAATTTGACCGATCGATCAAAACTGTCCGATCGAACAATTTTGACCGATCGGACAAATTCGACCGATCGGTCGATTTTCTACTAGATCTGGCAAAAAATCGTGTATTTTGCCGATCGCCTGAACCCCCACCGGTTGAATTTGATCGATCGGTCGAAATTGTCCGATCGGACAAATTCAACCAATCGGTCGATTTTCTACTGGATCTATCAAAAAACCCTGCTTTTTGCCCGATCGCCTCAACCCCCACCGGTTGAATTTAACCGATCGATCAAAACTGCCTGACTGACAAATTTGACCGATCGGACAAATTTGACCGATCGGTCAATTTTCCACAGATTCCGGTAGAAAAACATACTTTTTTACCGATCATCTCAACCTCCACCGGTTGAAATTGACCGCTCGGTCAAAATTGTCCGATCAGGCAATTTTGACCGATCGCCTTAGAAAACTTCGCCCATTCGATAGATAAGCGATCTGTCGATTTTCCACAGGATCTGGCAAAAAACCATGTTTTTTGCCCGATCGCCTTAACCTCCACCTGTTGGATTTGACTGATCGGGCACTTTTGACCGATCGGACAAATTCAACCGATCGATCGGTTTTTCACAGGATCTGGCAAAAAATGATGTTTTTTGCCTGATCGCCTCAACCTCCACCGGTTGAATTTGACCGATCGGGCACTTTTGACCGATCGAACAAATTCGAGCGATCGATCGATTTTCCACAGAATCTGGCAAAAAAACGATGTTTTTTGCCCGATCGCCTCAACCTCCACCGGTTGAACTTGACCGATCGGTCAAAACTGTCCGATCGGACAATTTTGACCGATCGGACAAATTCGACCGATTGGTCGATTTTTCACAGGATCTGGCAAAAAACGATGTTTTTTGCTCGATCACCTCAACCTCCACCGGTTGAATTTGATCGATCGGTCAAAACTGTCCGATTGGACAATTTTGACCGATCGGACAAATTCGACCGATCGGTCAATTTTCTACTAGATCTGGCAAAAAACCATGTATTTTGCCCGATCGCCTCAACCCCCACCGGTTGAATTTGACCAATTGGTCAAAACTGTCTGATCGGACAATTTTGACCGATCAGACAAATTCGACCGATCGGTCGATTTTCTACTAGATCTGGCAAAAATCCGTGTATTTTGCTTGATCGCCTCGACCACCACTGGTTGAATTTGACCAATCAATCAAAACTGTCCGATCGGATAATTTTGACCGATCAGACAAATTCGACCGATTGGTCATTTTTCTATTGGATCTGGCAAAAAACCCTGCTTTTTGCCCGATCGCCTCAACCCCCACCGATTGAATTTGACTGATCGGTCAAAACTGCCCGACCGGACAATTTTGACCGATCAGACAAATTCGACCGATCGGTCAATTTTCCACAGATTCTGGCAGAAAAACATACTTTTCCACCAATCGCCTCAACCTCTACTGGTTGGATTTGACCGATCGGCCAAATTCAATCGATCGTACAAATTCAACCGATCGTCAAATTCGACTAATCGATCAAACTTAATCGATCGGTCAGATTTTACAGAACTGACGGATTTAGCTTATCTATTGCAATCAATCTATCGACGGATTTTCTCTTCTTTACAGATATCGGGGGTCCCTCACTCAGCAATGCTCTACAAGGCCACAACGTCACCAACCCTTGACAAGGGGATTGGACTTTGCGCTAGGAGTCCAAGTCAGCATGTATAGCCCCTAGCTAACTTAGAGGGGGTAACTGTGGGTGCAAATTTTGACCAGAAGTCTCACAAACAGCGAGACCCACCAGCCCTACCTGGGGGTCCCTAGACACGACAGCGGGACCCACCAGCCCTGCCTGGGGGGTCCACAAAGACGACGTCGGGACCCACCAGCCCTGCCTGGGGGGTTAACAGAGACAACATCGGGACCCACCAGCCCTGCCTGGGGGGTCCATAGAGACAACATTGGACCCACCAGCCCTGCCTGGGGGGTCCACAGAGACAACATCAGGACCCACCAGCCCTGCCTGGAGGGTCCACAGAGACAACATCGGGACCCACCAGCCCTGCTTGGGGGGTCCACAAAGACGACCGCGGGACCCACCAGCCCTGCCTGGAGGGTCCACAGAGACGACAACGGGACCCACCAGCCGTACCTAGGGAATCCCCAGATACAGCAACGGGACCCACCAGCCCTGCCTGGGGGATCCCCAGACACGACGGCAGAAACCGCCATTTGCCCCGGATTTCCTCCCAAAGATTTCTATAAATAGCAGACCCTTCAAATGTAAAAGGATCGAAATCTGAAATCATATTCCAGAGATCCAAAGCCTGAGATCAAATCTCAAAAACCCAGTGGTTTGACATCCTAACCTTTCGATATTCCATTCCCTTCGATCTTCTTTTCAAAGAGACCAGTGACACTCGGCCTGTCGAGGTTACTTAGATCAAAGTGTTAGTGAATTCGGGTTGCTTCCTATAGCACGGAGATGTAGGCTTCGACTGAACTCCGAGATCATACCTTGTGTTAACCTCCACTCTGTTTCCATATAGCAAGCCTTAACTCAAAGGTACCAAGACATCGACCTTCAAACCTACCTTCCAGACGATAGTTCGATCAAAGACCTTCAACTAACCTCAATTGACTAGTTGGGCGGAGTCTTCGGATCGGCACGAAGATCATCCCCCACAACTCCTCATCAGGCTCTTACCATCTCATGAAATGGGAAGATGTCTGTAAACCGAAACATAGTGGGGATCTTGGGGTCAAGAATCTGAGGGACTTCAATGTGGCTCTGTTACGAAAATGGTGATGGCGACTGCAGCAAGTGAATAGGGACAGGTGGAATGCTATTATTAGAGATAAGTATTTCAAGCAGTTCTCCCCAATTCAAATACGTAGTCGTATATCAAGTAAAATCTCTCCATTTTGGAAAGGTCTTATCAAGATTGACCAAGACTTCAAATCTGGGACCTTCTTTGTTCTCGGTGATGGCCGAATATCAAATTCTGGGATGACATTTGGTTAGGCGAGCATAAACTCTCTGTTTAATTTATTCCCAGAGATCTATGAGAGAGTGTATGATAAGGGGGCTTCTATTAGATTACTCTCTTATAATCGGAGAGGGACTACCTATTAGCGAATTCCACTGTCAGAGGACCTTCCGCCCACTCAGGCACATAATTTGGCAGAATTGAAAATTATTCTAGCTAATTTCTCTCTTACGAACTCTCCGGATCATATTCGATGGCGAGTGACTACATTTGGTAAGTTCTCTGTTAACTCCTTTTATCAACTGCTAAATCGAGGCCCGACCAAGTGCCCAGTTGCTAAACACCTTTGGCGTGCAAAGACCCCACTGAAGACTAGAATTTTCATGAGACTTGCAACTAAGGATAAACTCCTAACTAAGGTTAACTTACTAAAAAAGAATCATCCAAATGTGTCTGATTCTAAATGCCCCTTGTGCAATAATCATGACGAAACTACTGATCACTTGTTTCTTCTCTGCACCTTCTCAAAAAGCATTTGGGAGGCCGTCAGTGCCAGGTTTAGAATTTCTGCACATCCGAGAGGTATGATACATCTTTGGACCACTTATCGCAAAAGAAGGGTGCCGGCAGAATATAGACAAACATGGGACATCTTTTGCATATCAACATACTGGGCCATCTGGTTGGAACGAAATTCGTAGATATTCTCGAGCATCTATGGTTCCGTAGAGAATATTGGTTTCAGAATTATCCAACTCGTCAATCTGTGGTCCACTAATCTGTCGCCGCGGTGGAGAGAATATGTTATGCTCTTATGTAATTAGCACCTAGTGCCTTTCTTGCTTTTGTTTTCTTAATTTCCTTATCTTGTAATACTAGTTTTATTAGAATAAACCGATAGGGGTCCATGCCAAACCCCCCTCCACACAAGAGGGATTTTTCAAGAAAACTTCACCAGTTCCCAAGTGTGGTTCTTGTCAAGTGAGTTATCTCCTCATCCATTGCTTGCTCCCACTGTTTCTAGTTTGGTCCTATAATGCTTCCTTATAACATTTAGGCTCGTTGTCGTCTGATAACAGTAGATAACCGAGAGATGATGCATAACACTGAGGGGCCTGAGCCTATGTGCTCTTGGTCGATATTCTCAGTTGTAGTGGGACATCTAGTTTCTCTATATGTGATTCTTATTCTTTTTGGGTTTCCTGTGGCTTCTAAGAGGTAGACGTGGAATCTTCTTCAAGTTCCACGAATTTAGGGTTCTTTGGGTTTTCACCTTCCTCTGAAGTTTTGTTGTGCATAGACTTTCAAGCTTGTTGGATCCCAAAGCCAGTGGCCAAATTCCTAATGTCTGTACCCAACGAATATATGCACCGTCGTGATTTTGGCACCTCGTTTGTTGCACTTTACAGAATCCACATGAACATAGGTCGTGCAACCAAACATTTGTAAGTATGCGAAATCGACCTCTCTCTCTCTCTGTCCATGCTTCTTCTGGTAGCCCAACCTCTAGTACAACTGATGACCCTCTGTTAATCAAATGAATCCCGGACACGTTGGTGCACCAAACAACCACACAACCAGTTAGTCCATCGGACATGGTTCATCAGGGTTGAAGATCAACTACCTAAAACGGAAATATAACTTAATGCACCAATGTTTGCTTAACGATCTGTGTACTGTATTGGTTCTATTCGACCACATACACTAAGTTGAATAATGACCATGGTAGAAACACATGCTATGTCATCCCAATAGTTTGTCCTGACAAGGCAAGCAACCAAATCAGAGCTATGAACTATTTAGGCTTACATAGAACCGGTCCATTGAATCTCCCACTAACGTGAATTGCTATGTCGTCACGGATCGATCCTTGTTCCATAATCAAAACATGTAAAAAGATACGTACTAAGACGCAATTCTAATCAAACTATCAACCATTTATCGATGATCTAGAGTCTTTCAAGCTATTGACCATATCAAACTCAACAGAAAGATCCAACTCGCATGCAATCTGGACACCATTCGGTGCGCACCGCCAAGACAAAGCAGATTGAGGTGTTTATGGGAATCAGGCGGTGTAAACCGCTGTATGCACCCCCAAACCAGTGGAAATACGATAGCGGGGTGTGGTCTAGTATCTTCTGTAAATGGAACAATTCTTCAACAATGCTAACCTTGTCGGGTTTGTCGTGGGAGTTTGCCGATGTTCAGCGAGGAGGGTGTTGTCTCTCTCTCTCTCTCTCTCTCTCTCTCTCTCTCTTTGATAAATCCCTCGGAGAGAGGGGGGTTAAGGAAATGACCCCAACCTGTGATTAATAAGCCAAGAAATACAAAGCAAGGTACCGATATGTATCCAAAACCAAAAAATGAAAAAGAAAAACAAAGACAGACTAACGACCTCCCGCCTCAGAAAAAGGGGAAAAGAAAGCTGCTACTAACGGCCTTCGTCTAAGGCTGAGCAAGGGGTACCAAGACTCCACCAGCCGCTCGATCTTCTGAAGAATCCCTTCCCACGAAATCTGTTCTCCAGAAAAAATTATGTTGTTCCTCTCCAGCTAGATTGACCAGATAGTAGCCACCACCAGCATATCCCAACCCGACTAGCTGAGGCGATCAACCGCAATGTCCAATGTGACCACAATGCAACGAGCAACGAGGGGAGATCAACAACACCCAGCTTTTCCTTGAGAAAATCCCAGATATGAGAGGCAAAGGGGCAATTCAAGAGCAGGTGATCAACTCTTTCGGCTTCAACACCACACATCGGGCAGTCCAGGTCAACAATAGGAATGTTCCTCTTAACCAAATTATCCTTTGTGAGGATTCTATCGTTAATGGCAAGCCAAGAGAAAAACTTCGCTTTAAGAGGGGCTTTACACTGCCATAGATGCTTGGCAAACGGGCATCTTCTCCCTCCGTTATTGACAAAGCAGTAGAACAATCGAACCGTGAAGACTCCCTTCTTGTGCCATCTCCAAGCTAACCTGTCAGGGTTACCAGATAGGGAAATGTTAGACAAAAGAGAATCCAGCTGAGAAACCTCCTGCTGTGCCTCTCTGGGAAGAGGCCTAGAGAATTTGACCGCCCAGGTCCCGCCTCTCCCTCTGCGGAAGAAGGAGCTGATAAGACCGGATTGAGACCTAGCGTGCGTAAAAGCATCCGGTAGTTGCGTCTTCAAGGGACAATCCCCCAGCCAGATATCCTCCCAAAATCTCGTAGAATGCCCATCCCCCACCATAATGCAAGTACCACAAGCAAAGACATCTCTTACCTTCGCCACTCCCCACCAGAAGGGAGAGATATTTCCGGATTTCTTACCCCTCGCCTAAAAGGTTGACAACCTCTTGAAGTACCGGCCTCTGATGATACGCGCCCAGTTGTCCTCCGGCGAAGAATGAAATCTCCACCACCATTTACCAAGCATTGCCACATTAAAATCCCTCAAATTGAGAACCCCCATACCCCCTTGCTCACGAGTCTTGCAAACCCTCCCCCAGTGAATTAGCGGAAGAGCTGTTCGGCCTGGCATGTTCCCTTTTCAGAGGAAATTCCTTCGCACCTTATCAATTTTCTTCACCACCCATTCATGAAGAAAGAAGAAGGAGAGGAAATAAGAGGGGATGGCTGAGAGGACTGCATTCACCAGAGTGATCCGTCCTCCTGAATAAAGGCACGAGCTCTTCCAGGAAGTCAGCTTGCGCTCCACCTTCTCGATAACGGTCTCCCAATCACTCCTCCGCAAAGCTCTCTTGGCTAGCGGTAGTCCCAGGTACTTCATCGGCCATTGACCCACTTGGCAGTTAAGCAGACCTGCTAGGTAGTTGCCGAGTCTCTGGTCCCCTCCCAGACAAAAAACCGCTGACTTAGAGAAGTTGATGGATAAACCCGACACCTGCTCAAAGGAATAAAGGATGATCTTCACCACCAACACCTGGAATTCATCTGCCCTGCAAAAAAGCAGCATGTCATCTGCAAATTGAAGGTTAGACACCTCCCATTTTGGTTCCCCCAAGGGAAGGAGAAGCCCGCTACATCGGGCCTGAGCTAGGACATCAAGCAGAATGTCCGCCGCAAGAATAAATAGCAAGGGCGAGAGAGGGAAGCCCTGCTTAAGGCCCTTCTTCACCTTAAAATGACCTCCAATTTCTCTGACCAAGCACGAAAGTTTGGAAGAAGACAAGCAAGCACTGATCCATCACCTCTACTCAGCGGAGAAACCTTTGGACACGAGGACCCGATCCAAAAAGGACCAACGGAGATAGTCGAAAGCCTTCTCAAAGTCTAACTTGATAAGAAGTCCCTCTTTTTTCCTCTCCAGCAGGTGGAAGATGACTTCTTGAGCCGAAGCCACACTATCCTGAATGTGTCTCCCCTTAATGAAGGCTGATTGATTGCAGCTGACCAATTGCCCCATGACTGAACCGAACCGAATAGCAAGCACCTTAGCAACCATCTTGTAAACGCAATTGGAGAGGCTGATAGGCCAAAAATCCCCGTCCTGCACTGCCCCTTCTTGCTTAGGAATCAATGATAGCCAAGAGAAATTCATCTGGTGGATAGAAACTACTCCCCCAAAAAAATCATGCATCAGATGGTAGATGTCTCCCCCGACCACCGACTAGTATCTTTGGAAAAAGGAGATAGGAAAACCATCCGGTCCCGGAGCCCCATCTGGTCTCATGCTGAAAACTGTCTTCTTGAACTCCTCATCAGAAAAAGGCAAATCAATAGCAAATGGCATCTCCAACCTCCTCATATTCAACAAGTTCCAGTCAAGCTCTATTGTAGGTTTGGATGGAATGGAGAAGTGGCCTTTGAAGTGGTCGGATACCCCCTTCAGAATATCTCGCTGACTGGAAAACCGAGAATCGCCAATCTGAATCTCCGGGATGAAATTGACTCTCCTCCGAGCATTGGCTACTCTATGGAAGAACTTCGTATTATGATCCCCTTCCTTCAGCCATCTCACCCTAGATCTCTGTTTCCATATGAACTCTTCCTCTCTAAGGACCTCTATCAGCTGCACCCCTGCCAAGTCTAAGGCTGCCCGGTCTGTCGCAGAGAGAGGCCCAATCTCCGCCCTTGTCTCTAAGAGGCCCATCTCGCTAATGAGACTCTTCTTCCTTTGATAAACTTGGCCAAAAAAATCTCTATCCCAAGCCTTAAGCTTAGCCCGCAAAAAATGAAGTTTACAGACAAGGGATAAGACTGAATTATGCTGGGTCCCCGTCAAACTCCACCAATTTGAAATGAGCTCGTCGAAACCTGCTCTGGAAGTCCACATTGATTCAAAACAGAACAATGGTTTAGAAATCTTGTCTGAAGTGGTCGAAAGGAGCAAAGGAGTGTGATCTGAGAGAAAAGAGGGTAGCGCCAGCTGGAAAGTAGCAGGACAAGCAACATCCAACTCCTTCGAAATAAGAAACTAATCCAATCTCGCAAAAATCAGGTTCTCCCTCTTGTTAGACCAGGTGAAGGATTTGCCGGACAAAGGCAGGTCCAACAAGTTCGCCTCCTCCACAAAAGCTGAGAAGTCCCCCCTATCACGCGCATTGCCCGGATCCCCGCTCCTCCCTGACGAAAACCTGGTAACATTGAAATCGCCACCCACGACCCAGTAACCTGAGATGGAAGAATGAAGCTCCCGAAGTTCTCCCCAAAACTCCTATTGCAAGGATCCCTCATTCGGCCCATACACCGAGGTAACAAACCAACCATTATTGTCCGATCTGTCCAAGAGCTGAACAGTGAGGGAGAAAACCCCTACCATGCTGCTAAGCAAAACGAATCTCCTGGAACTCCAACCCACCAGCATCCCTCCCGAAGAGCCCACAACATCAAGAGATTTCCATGAGTCAATCCGACCTCACCCCAGGGATTGAAGAAGGCGGTCGGACAGGCCGGAGATCTTAGTCTCTTGAAGACAAATAATATCTACTGAATTAATAGAGACGAAGGTAGAAGTCGCCCTCCTCTTATCACTCCCACCCAATCCCTTAACATTCCAAGAGAGCAATCACATGTCTGGTAAAGGGACCCCGCCTTAAAAACAGCCCAAAAAGGCACACCGAGTACATCGCAGGATCAAAAAACAAAACCAGAAAATACAGACAAGAACAAACAGCTATCCCTCAGCCTCAGCCTCTCCACCGCAAAGGAATCGCATCATGGACCCACAGACGAACCCCCATGCTCTAACTCCAGCTTTCAGATCGCCAGCAAAAAATGCCTAGCCTTGGTGGCCTCTCCTCCTAAGAAGTCGGTGCCCGACGCTATCTGAAGGATAGCCTCATCATCCAAGAGGTTGAGCGGAAGGCGGACCGCCTTGTTCAAGTCTGTATCCAAAGGAACAGAAGCCTGACCCTTCCAAGCCCCACCTGCCAGGGTCGGGTCAGAATCACCAAAACGTTTGAACAACCCATGCACACTCCTGCGCACCAGCACGATCTTCTGCTCCCCGGTGTCGCAGGCCCCTTCATCTCCAGGTGATGTCACCAAGCTACCAGACAACAAAGGAGAAGAGCGGTCAACAACTCCAAAAGGCGAAACACAATTGGAAAGGATAGGGGCGCTCTCCGCCCCCTCAGGCTCAAGATCCCCCATGGAATCGCACACATCAACCTCGAGCCGCACACCATCACCTGCGCCAACCCCTAAGTTGCCAGGTTCAGGCCCTAGGTCAAGAAGCTGCAGGTCTGTCCCACCAAGGCCCAAGACTTCATGAGCCCCTACTCCCACCTGCGACCTAGGGTTGAAATCCAAGTTGTTCCAAACCTAGTCCTCCCCCGCTCCCTGGCAGCTAAAGGAAGGAAAAGGGAAGTACGAACTTGGGCTACGGCGCCTCCACGAGGCTGTCGAGCCTGAATCTGGATCGGAGTTGGACCACTCTCTCTCTCCAACTGCTGCTCCGCCACCGGCTCCGACCTCCTCTTCACTTTCCCCGGCGGAGTGGCTCACATGTCTGTCCGGGTCGTCTTTCAGCATCGGCTCGACATCATCCAAAGGGGGGACATCCGCTGAGGGGGGGGGGGGGGGGGGGGATAACCCGCTGCTCCGATGGATCACTCTCCTCCTCCACTGCACTGCCGACCTGCACCACCGGCATCAAGTCCCGGTCTTCAACCGGATCATCGAATTCTATCTGGAATCATAGCTTATAAAGCATCCGCCCCACCCTCTCCACTGAGCTCTTAGGGATAAGCTCAAGATGGTTGGTATCCAGCAACACCATCAGATCTGAGACGTCATCCGCCTCCTCAAAGTTGTTAAGAACAGCTCTGACTATCCCAAAATGCCCTGCCAACTCTGCCAACTCCGAAATCGCCTTCTTCTCCCACCAGACGTGAATAGGTAGACCGAAAATATGGAGACAAAGGTGGGTACCTCTCCAGGTCTTCAAGGCTCCAGTACAGACAGACCATCGATAGAAAGAGAGAAGAAGATCACGAATCTTGACGGGCCCCCTTCGGATGGTCTCTCTCTCTCTCTCTCTCTCTCTCTCTCTCTCTCTCTCTCTCCTAATGATCTAAATGAGAGGGGGAATATGTGTGTACGTGATACAGAGGGGGAGTGAACGTGCTACAAAAAATCCAAGTGGCTGAAAGGGCTCCCATGGTTTGGCCTATAAAGGTGATGACACAGCATTCATTGGGCTTTGTTCGACCCATTGGGCTTGGTTTGACCCCATTGGATGTAGGTGGTCAGCCCACTAAAAAATCGCGTATCAGAAGAAAATAAAAATCTAAGAAGGATAATCGGTCATAACTTCCAAACTGTAAGTCTGATTTCTGCCCAGGACATGCCATCGGACAGGTCTCATCGATGCGGGTCTGATGGGTCCGCTTCCACTTGATTATACTCGTCATATCGATCGAAATCTCAAAAATGACAAACATATCACACCGAACAATCTTGATCGGACTTCAAAAGGGTCCCCACAAGATGGTAATGTCTCGCTTAGAAATATCCTATTGCCATATCCTTTCATACACACATCGGTTTTCTATAGGGCTGGCAATTTCGAACCCGACACGGACATGTGGTGTCACGAACATGTGGTGTCACCAACAAACAACTACTCATCCATCTGCGATGCAAGAAACTGAGTATCTAAGCTCCAGCCATACATTTATGATAAAGTTCCCGTAAAAACTTTTGAAAGCTGAAGAATACACAATCAGATCCATTTCCTTGCATAGGCCGGCAATATTTTGTCCACGACATAAAATATAAATTGAAAGGAAGAGAATGACACGGCTCCAATACGAACTCACAATGATGATGATGATGATGAAAATCACAGGCCTGAATGAATGAGAAGCTGGTCAAATAACTTGCATAAACCCAACTCTCAACTATCATTAACAAGAAGAAAAAACTATTTTAGCTATTACACTTTGCCCCCTTACGTTTAGCCCTCCATTTCAGTTTTGATTAGATAAAAACTACCAAATGATAAAA
Organism: Chamaelirium japonicum; assembly: GCA_947650365.1. Taxonomy (NCBI): domain Eukaryota; kingdom Viridiplantae; phylum Streptophyta; class Magnoliopsida; order Liliales; family Melanthiaceae; genus Chamaelirium; species Chamaelirium japonicum. The sequence goes on along the minus strand of OX393550.1, from coordinate 79,391,674 downwards.
ATTCAGGTTTGATGAGAATCAGACCTAAATTTTACCCTCCTTACGTTTAGCCCTCTAAATGTAGCTAGGAGGGCTAAACTCAAGTCCTCTAATCAAAGAAAGAATCAAAACTAAGTCTGTGATTCTCATCAAAACTATGATTCACAGACCTAACTCAAGTGATCCAATCATTTTACCCCCCTTCAATTTAGTTTTGATCAGATAAAAATTACCAAATGAAGAAATTAAGTAGTTGACAAAAGGGGGTATTGTGCTAACATTTCAAAACTTTTAGGTGCGATTTGGAACAAAAAAACTACAGGGGGGTTAAGCATTTTTTATCTAAAATTCAGGGCGGCAAACTGCAAAGTATAATTTACACGAAAACTATCTGTTAGTGCCAATCTTTCAATGATTTGGAAACTTAATGAGTACTATTTCAAATCAAAACAAAGATACAAAGAGAAAAAAAAATTACTGGAAAACCAAGGCTTACAGCTTCAATCCAATGCTGAAAAGCCAACTACGACAGTTGTGAATTTTCAGATATACAATACTATCAGATACAGGCATTGGATAAATACTATTTATACTGTGTAGGCTGAACATGTCCAATTATCTATATAATTTTTCAAGGGTTTGGGGGGGGGGGGGGGGGGGGAATAAACATGCAGATACAATGATTTTGCAACCAATTCAGCTCTTCGCTCAGCTTGGAAATTACTGTCTACACATTCAGATCATGTTAAAAAAACAGAGAAGGAAATAAAAGAAAAAAAAATTTTTAACAAACAACTCGTACAAAGTCTGGTTATCTTCCATCGTTGATTCTTGTATAAAAGCAGTGATCATATATATCATCCCAAAAAAATCAAATGATTTCCATGCCTATAACCTGATGTTGGTCGACGATCCGTCAGGTTATAGGGATGAACAGCAAACCAAAATCAGGTTATAACGATGAACATCATTAAAAAAAAAATACTAAAAGAAATATGCATTGGACATTAGCACACTATACTTTCAATGATGGGTGTCTTTTGAACCCTGAACCATGTCCCGTCTGCAATTAGCCCCTTGGGGGAGATAATGAACTTCACCGGTGCCGCAGGTGTCAATGGGATTTCTTTACTTCGGTATCAATTTTCACCTTAAAAAAAAATCAAAAATAGAGGGCATGCATGAATCATAGATCACCATCAAAGAATAGATTTTTAAAAGTACATTTTCTGATTTTTCTGATTTTTGCACCAGCCAGCCTCACCTTGGCTGCTGGTGCAACCGTCGCCAGAGCCGTTGATGGATGAGGAGGAGAAGCCGATCAGCTCCCGATTGAAGAAAAAAAAAATCCTAGCCCACCGCAATGGCAAGCAAGTACCTGAGGCCACCATGAACGTCGCCCAGAAGATCGCGGTGGCCTGCCTCCTCCCCACCTAGCGCCGTCGCCATGGCCTCTTCTTCCTTGCAGCCAGAGTACGCACCCAGCTACATTGCCGACCCCTCCTACATCTGCATCCTCATCACCACCATCCGCGATGGCGATCTGGCACCCACGCCGCCATGAACACCGCCCAGAAGCTCGCGGTGGCCTGTCTCCTCACACGCCTCGGCGTCAACGCCATCGAGGTCGGGACAACTTAGAGAGAGAGAGAGAGAGAGAGAGAGAGAGAGAGAGAGAGAGAGAGAGAGAGAGAGAGAGAGAGAGAGAGATAGGGTCATCACGGGGGGATCGGTGGGGGGAATCGCACAGAGAGAAAGAGAGAGTCGGTTCTCTTTCCATCTAGGGAGAGAGAATCGCGCGGGGATCAACGGGGGGGTCGCGCAGGACAGGGGCTTAGAAGGAGAGAGAGATAGCACAGTTGCCCGTATTGATCACCTTCCATTTTTAACCCAGCTCTGATGGGCCTGGTCGGGTATCATCAACTTTCATTTTTAACCCACGGTATAATCACAACTGTCCATTTAATCCATTCCGGACAGACACGGTCACCTTCCATTTAATTCTTGTGCCCGGGAATGAGAGAGCACGCGAGACGGTTGTGATCGCGCGGAACGGCTATGATCGTATGCCTCTCTCACGCGGTACGGTTGTGATCGAGTGCCTCTCTCACGCGGGACGGTTGTGATCATCCTGTGCCTGGGAATGAGAGAGCACGCGGGACGGTTAAATTTTTTGTCTAGTCAGCTTGTTCCTTTTTGTCTAGTCAGCTTTTGGTTCCATTTTGTCCTAGTCAGCACAAAACCGCAATGCCATGTTATATAGATAATACCAACGGGTCTATCGGGTCGAGTCGGATTGGGTCGGATCGGGTCAACTGAATAGACTCGTGTCGTAAATGGGTCTTATCGGGTCTACCCGTTTATTAGGGGGTCGGGTACGGGTTTAGGATCTATACACGATTAGTTAAACGGGTCGGGTTCGGGTCTAGGGGTTTTGGACACGACCCGAAATTAGACACAACACGAACCCGACCCAACCCGTTGACACCCCTAGTTTTTTATACACCACCCTCATATTGGAGATATGGAGAATACGGACAACGCTAACGAAAAACATTATTATGGTATACGTGAAACAAAATAAGAATTGGAGGAAGGAAAAATCTTGTAAAGGGGGGTCAAAATAGTCATTTCTTAAATATTGAGCTTATTTTATAATTATCAAAAGTACAAATCGTTATGATGCTAGAGGTAAAACTATAGTCCGGGCCATATACTGTGCATTGGATCATGACTCCTTAGGGCTGCAACTTGGACGGGTTTGACCCGACCTAATCCGAATTTTGGGTGGGTTTGGATTGATGTATTTAAAGATTGGTTGGGTTAAGATTGAAAAAATACAACCCGAGTGGAATTTGGGTTGGGCTCGGGTTGAGGGGTCGGGCAACCCGAGTACTCATATATATCTTTGAGTTTGAAATATATAAGTAACAATCACAACCATCCCGAGCACTCATGTATATCTTTGAGTCTGTTATATATAAGTAACAATCACAACCATCCCGAGTACTCATATGTTGAGTTGTCGCAGTCACAGTTATCCGTTTCACCCAGTCCCATATTATTTATTTGCTTCTTGCTTATCAAATAAAGACATTATCTAATGATCTAGTAAATTGCATGGTTATAAATGCAAAAAAAGTTATACGATAGTGTTAGTACGATAAGTTTTTTTGTAGATTTTGATCTTCAAAGGAGAAAATTTTAAACAATAAGTATACCCGAATCTACACAACCCAACCCGTCCTATCAACTTGGGCTAACCGAGTCCAACCCGAGCATAGAAATTTTTGCTTGGGTTGGGCTTGGGTTGGGCATCTTGGGTTGGAGGTTGGGTTGGGTTGGGGGTTTTAGTAATTGGATTAGGCTTAGCTTGACCCCCAACCCGACCCAACCTGCCCGAGTTGTACCCCTATGATTCATAGACATGCTTAGTTTGTAGAAGGGTATTAAGATATGGTTTAACTTTAACTTGAATAATAAGTTTATCTGACACTTGAGATGCAGATAACTGACCAAAGAAGGACCTTCATTATCTCAATTAATGGCACATTACTTAAGCCACATAATTGTTGTGGGTAATTTTGCAGAAAAGTCTCAATCACCTTGTTGATTCATGATAGGACCACCAACGATGTCTTAATCACCAACTTTATTATTTTAATCAATTCAGCAAGTTAGGGTAATGATTCAATAATACTGCATGCATAGTGACTACTACATTGATTTTTTTTTTTAGCAGCAACAATTTGGCTGAAAGTGATTTTACTGTTACTACAGTAAAATCACTAGCAACTGAATTGATCACTACAATAGATTTAGGTTTTAACGACTGAAGTGGTGACCATACTCCACCTCGTTGGAAGTGATGAGATATGCGCCCTAATTTGACGGAGCCGTCGGAAAAGATGTTCATTTATCACGGATTTGCAGAAGCCACCGGAAAAATTAGCCAAATACAGTGGGATAATTGGCGGTCTGATCCTCACAATCGAAAAATGTTGGTCTCAAATACGACGACAGCTAAGATCACCGAAAAAGATGACCAAATTCGACGCTAACTCAATCCGCCGAAAATGCAAGAGCTTTTCCAACTACCAAACTCAGCCCACCAAAAATATGAGAGCTTTTCCGGCCGCCAGCCGGAAATACCAGAGCTTTTTCAGTGGCCATGGAGTTCCGCTGGAAATCCCAGAACCTTTTCGGCTGCCATGGAGGCCGGCCCGTCGAAATCCAAGAGCTTTCTCGACGGCCATGGCTACCGTTTTCAGCCACAAAAGTGGCGGCCTATCGGAGACTCCTGCACCGTGGTAAACGATAAAAGGGTTGAAGGGTTTATAGGTGACATATGGTTTTGTTGTTTCATATGGTTGGTGGGTGGAGTTAAATAATCAGTCATCAGCCATGTGTTCGATTCATAGAGCATCTCCGACCGACTCCTACCCAACTTCGACTCCCATACTCCTCCCATGTGCCACATAGGATAGGATAGTGGGAAAAAAAAAACCCCTCCTCCAATGGACTCCTACCTAGGGCTGGCAATTTCGGACCCGACACAAAGTTAACGGGTCTGGGTCAGGGCTAAACGGGTTCGGGTCATAAACGGGTCGACACAATAGACCTGTTTAATAAACAGGTCGGGTCCGGGTTTAAGGTCCGGACACGACAGACCCGGAAAGACCCGTTTAGTATTCAACGGGTCGTGGCGGATCCGGTTGGGTCGGGCCTACCCGCAATCTGATGCTATAATATATAATACTAGCTGGTCTTTTGGGTCGAGTCGGATTGGGTCGGATCGGGTCAACTGAATAGACCCGGGTGGTAAACGAGTCTTACCGGGTCTACCAGTTTATTAGCGGGTCTGGTACGGGTTTAGGATCTAGGCACGATTAGTTAAACGGGTCGGGTCTGGGTCTAGAGGTTTTGGACACGACACGAAACTAGACACAACACGAACTCGACACGACACAACCCATTGCCACCCCTACTCCTACCCATCCTACATGGCTGAAAGAAATCAAAACAAAACATCCCATCATATGACGGCCCCACGGATGGGAGGCACTTCCAGCTCCCAGCTAGTTCAATCGGTGCCCCGGCTCCTAAAACCACATAGGATGGGTAGGAGCCGATTGAAGCTGAATTCTTCACTACAAGACAAAGCCACATGGGATGGGAGCTGAGATGGGACTCTGTTTGATATGGCCTTAGCACTAGGGGTGGCAATGGGGTCAAGTCGGGTTTGGTCGGGTTGCGACACAGGTATACGGGTAAAACATCCAACCCGAACCCGACCCGTTTAATAAACGGGTCAAAAACTTAAACCCAAACCCAACCCACCTAATAAACAGGTTGACCCGACCCGACCTGTTTAACCCGTTTACTAAACGGGTCGGTTTGGGTTGGGTCAACAGAACCCATGTAAACCTGCCGGGTTGGGTCAAGACAAGTCGGATTTGGCCAGGTTTGATCGGGTTGGGTCGGATTGGTTCGGGTTGGCTCGGGTCGGGTCGGGTTGACACGACCCATTTGGTAAACGGGTCAAGTCGGGTCAATCGGGTTATAAGTACAAAACCGAACCCGACCCACTAAATAAATGGGTCAATCGGGTCGACCCGTTTATGACCCGTACCCGTTTAGGCCAAACCCAAACCCACTAACTTCGGGTCGGGTTCGGGTCGCGTCAAGGATTGCCACCCCTATAATGAGCACAGTGCTTGTCCATCCCGGGTCCAGGCTCGGCTTTGGTTGCATGCAATCGGTTCCATTTAAATTTTTCTCGTTTAAATGAAGCGTAGATGCATGGGGTTCAAATTCGACGGCTGGCCACCACAGAAGTTGACCTCAATTTCGGCGGCTTGGCGATTAAACCCTTTTTGACGAAGTCTACTGCGGACATCAGATACTCCAAATCACTGTAGCAACCGAATTGATGGCCGGTTTGATGTAGACTGTGTCTTTTAGGAAGAGGCTGGAGCTGAAATGATCTTGTTGGAGTTATATAGGGGTGTCAACGTGTCGGGTTCGTGTCGTGTCTAGTTTCGGGTCGTGTCCAAAACCCCTAGACCCGGACCCGACCCGTTTAACTAATCGTGTATAGATCTTAAATCTGTACCCGACCCGCTACTAAACGGGTAGACCCGATAAGACCTGTTTACCACACGGGTCTATTCAATTGATCCGATCCGACCCAATCTGACTCGACTTGACCTGACCCGTTGGTACTACTATTACATTATCGGATTGTGGGTAGACCCGACCCGACCCGTTGAATTTTAAACGGGTCTTCCCGGGTCTACCGTGTCCAGACCCTAAACCCGGACCCGACCCATTTATTAAACGGGTCTATCGTGTCGACCCGTTTACGACCCGAACCGTTTAGCCCTGATCCAGACCCGCTAACTTCGTGTCGGATCCGAAATTGCCAGCCCTAGAATTATGGCTCAAAAGCATCTCTCAATAGGGCTTTTGACTAAGTCCCAAAGAATAATTGCTAAGAATCTAAAATTTAAAAGGCTAGTTAGCAGCCACGTTGTATACTTGCAGTTTCTCTCTATAAATATTTACTTATTTATCTGTTTGCATTTAAAATAGCGATATATCGTAAAAACACGAAGTTAAGACTTGATTCATTTTTGAAATTAGAAGTTAGACTTAATGCAGTTTTTTTATATGACCACATGCATTAAAGTAGTTAAGAAATCATCACCCGATTTCATATTGAGACTCTCTTTTCTATGGCAACATGACCTTCGACTTAAAATATAGTGGCACTTGGGGAAGAGGTTGATAGCAACTAGTAAGTTTTTTTTTTTTTTTGGGTATATCATATGGCTTTGGATCATTCCTTCGCGATCCGGAGGTCCTCATACACGAGTGCCGAAATGCCCGAGAAAAATTGAGAATTTCTTCGTGTTCGCAGAGCTGGTCTAAGCAACTAGTAAGTTACTAGCATGCATGCATGCTACGTGCTGCCCTAGCTGGCTATGGAAATTTTTTTTTTTTTTGTAATTTAAAACCAATCTCTTCGGCCACTACTCTGCCACGTTCTCAATCCCAGCATTGGGTCGTACCAATTCCAATTGATTGTCCAGAGCAAGTGGACCGGGATAGAGAAACGAGAAGAGCATTAATGGAACGATAGACCAATTTTATTAATAATATAATATTCAATGATACCCTTATATGGCACCTCTTCAAAAAATGGTGAGACACAGCTAGGAGAGATAAATAGAGAAAAATTAGCATTACAATACAGCGCATGAGAGAGGAATCCCAGCAATGGGTACCAATCCCAACTGGTTGTCCAGAGCAAGTGGAACGGGATAGAGAAACGAGAAGAGCATTAATGGAACGATAGACCAATTTCATTAATAATATAATATTCAATGATATCCTTATATGACACCTCTTCAAAAAATGGTGAGATACAGTAGGAGAGATAAATAGAGAAAAATTAGCATTACAATACAGCGCATGAGAGAGGAATCTTTTGTTTATGTTGTCATTTTCATAGGTGATGTATTATTGACTTTTATTTACGAACCTTTGGCTATCAACTAATTAACTTCTACTCAAAATGGAATTCCCCTTCACCCCTCCCCACTACTTGTTTGTCTATCTTGGATTCGGTCCCAAATCTTGTTTCGGATGCAGAAAACCGTTGGATTATCCGACCGGTCTCCTTCAAAGAGGTGAAAGATACCATGTTTTCCCTGGCTGACTCTAAGGCCCCAGGGCCCGATGGTTTCACTAGTGAGTTCTACAAGGCCAATTGGGACACAGTTGGGGAGGTGGTGAGTAGGGAGGTGCGAGGTTTCTTTCTTTCCAACTCCATGCCTCATAGTTGGAAGGATACTTTCATTACCCTTATCCCCAAGTCCACTGAGGCCTCTAAGCCGGAGCATTTCAGGCCTATCAGCCTGTGTAATGTGATCTACAAACTTGTCACCAAAATCTTAGTCAACAGAATGAAACCGCTTCTCCACAAATTGGTGTCTAAGGAGCAGGGAGCCTTTATCAAGGGGCGTAATATAACTGATAATATTCTTCTAGCCCAGGAGGCCTTACATTCCATGGAATACGAGGAGCTGGGTAAGGACACCATGGCTCTCAAAATTGACATGGCTCAGGCGTATGATCGCATGAGTTGGAGTTTCCTCGGTTTAGTCATGCGTAAGTTTGGTTTTTGTGAGGGGTGGATTAAATGGATTCATGGCTGTATTTGTGATCGAGCCTTTGCCATCCTCCTAAACGGCACCCCCACTCGGTGGTTTAAATCGACCAAAGGGTTGAGGCAGGGGGATCCCCTGTCTCCCTACCTTTTCATCCTTGGGTCGGATGTGCTGACCAGACATCTTGACTCTTTGAGCCGTCAGGGGGCAGTGTTGGGGCTCAAACCAACCCCGGAAGCCACGGCTATTCATAGTCTTGCTTTTGCTGATGATTGTCTTTTATTTGGCCAAGCTAACCAGAGGCAAAGTGCTACTCTCCTCCGGGCCATCAACTCTTATTGCGAGATTTCGGGTCAGAGTGTTAACAAGGCCAAATCTTCCATCATTTTCGGAAAAAATGTTAGCAACACTGACAAAAATGTTATCTCGGATTTTTTTGGGTTCCGGATCATTAAGGAACCCTTCCGGTATCTTGGGGTCACCATTTGGGGCAAGAGAATTCCAGCTAAGGATCAAACTAATGATCTTCTTGCTAAGGTCTTAGGAAAATTAGCAGGATGGAAAGCTAAAATCCTTTCCTTCCCAGGCAAAGTTACGATGATTAAATCGGTCCTAAACTCTCTGCCTCTATATGCTCTTTCTTGCACGTGGGTGGCCAAACACGCCATCAATCGTTTGGAGCAGGTTTTACGGAAATTCTTGTGGGGAGGAAACCAATCAGGCAAGGGGATCCATCTAGTAAATTGGTGTCAGGTTTGCAAACCCTTGGCTGAAGGGGGGCTGGGGATCCGGGGTTTCGAATGGTCTAAACAGGCACTGATGGGGAAGAAGTGTTTTGAACTTCTCAGCCAACCCACAGGTCTCTGGAGTGGGTTTTGTCGGGCTAAATATCATCTTCATGGTGACCCATGGACGTGGAAAACTCCGAAACGATGCTCTTGGGCTTGGAGGGCTGTACTCCAGGGGACCTCTGCGTTACATCACCAGATAAAACGTCCGATTTGGGTGGGTGCTAATTTTCAGGTGGGTCTAGAGCCTTGGATATCCACCATCCCACTAGACAAATGGCCTACCTTTGTGAATCCTATGATGCTTGCTAGTGTCAACAGGGTTGACGATCTATTGGATGAAAATGGGGGTTGGAACATTGATGTTCTGGGCCAGTTATTCCACCCAGATATGGCAGCCCAGATCATTAGTATTCCGGTGTTAAGCGAGGAACCAAGCAGTGTCATCCTTTGGGGCCCAAACGAGGAACCTAATTACAAGACCAACATAGCTTATCACATTTTGTCTTCGGACAACGGTATGAATGATGAGTCTATGTCTACCTATGGGAACCATCTAGGCGAGGATGAATTCGATGTTGAGCCAAACTCAAACCCCGACTTCATTCCAAAACCCTTCCTTTGGGATGTCTTATGGAAGACAAGATGCCCCCCCCGGGCTAAGAGTTTCGCTTGGAAGCTCATCCACAAGCGCATACCCACCAAAGACCTTCTCCTCAGGAGAGGCCTTGACCTTCTTCCCCTCTGTAGCCGGTGTGCTACAGAGGATGAAAATGCATCTCATGCGATCTTTGGTTGTGCAGGAGCTGCTGCTACGTGGGGACTTCTTGCATCTCTGACTGGAGGAATGTGGAAGCCAAACTCCTGGCGTGAGTGGGTCGAAGAACTGGGATCCGGCAACAGGGCCCGGCTAAGGGGTGGAATACTTATAGCTGGGGTGTGGGCCATCTGGAACGCACGTAACCACGAACTATTCAGAGGAACCAGGGAAGAGCCCAAACAAGTGGCACGTAATGTCATCCTTAGTCTTGAGGAATTCATACAAACTAACACATATTTTCATTCTATTACCCAGGAACCAGCGTTATCAAAGCATCAAGTCCAAGTCAAATGGGAACCACCAGTGGGGGAAGAGCTCAAACTCAACTTTGATGGGGCTTGGACCGGCAAACTGGAGAAGGCGGGAGCGGGGTTCATCCTTCGGAACAGCAGTGGTGGTATCCTCTACACCGGGGAGTGCCCGTGCTACACTCACTCGGCTCTTGTGACAGAGGCCAGGGCGTTATGGGAAGGCATCAGATGTGTTGAAGACTCGGGGTGGAGGGGCCAACTGTGGGTTGAAGGTGATGCAGATCAGATTATTCGGGCCTTGTGCACAAATGACTCAGACCAACCTTTGGTGCAGGATTGCATCCGCAAAGTTAGGAAATTCAACACGTTTCGGGCAACTCATATTTTCCGAGAGGGCAACCAAGTGGCTGACTTGCTGGCCAAAGGGGCTAGAGTTTTAACTAGGCCATGTATCTCATCTAGTAGTTTTAGCCGGGAGGTCATTGACCTATGTAACAGGGACCTCATGGGACCCCCTTTTGTAAGATCTTAACTAGTCTAATTGGTAGTACCAAAAAAAAAAAAAAACTAATTAACATCATATTTGGGAGTGATTTTATTACCAACGTAACTATTATTATTATTATTATTATATTATTGAGGTGGGGTTTTCGGTCCCCCCCCCCCCCTCTCTCCACACACACATTTTAAAACCATGTAAAATGGATGGGGGCTCAAGCCCCCCTCCCCAAGATGGGGGTTGATTGTGGCCTCCTCATCAATGGGGGTAGTTGGAGTAATTATTTTGGGATCCAACCCCTCAAAATCCCATGTGGATGTGGAGTAGGGGACCGGTTGGAGATGCTCTAAGGCCCAATGTGAGCTGAATTAATGTCAAATTAAAATAAATTAAATATCCTAGGCCCCATATGAAAAGATGACCCGAACCCACTTAAATAACCACGAATCAGCGCATCGTGGCCGCTGATTCGACATCGCACAGCCTGGGCGCTACAGGACGGTTACTGGCCACTTTCATTAACGGTGCAGAGTCGAGACCCAATTTGCAAGGTAAGAGGAAGCAAGTATCGTTCACTTATCTAGATGATTGCACTTTTCAAAAAAAAAAATTTGTGCTTTAGATACTTTTACAGAAATTTTATTTAACAAATTAAAATTATATTTTATGTATTCTCGCACTATGCTAAATACGGGTTGTTTTCATTTCCCCTCACTAAAGGAAACATAAACGATTCCACTTACTTAAATGTCCATTGACTTCATTTCCTTTCCCTAGCTTATCAATTTGAGAGAAAAAAAATTAAGGGTGGAAAGTTGTTTTATGTGTACATTTCCACTCTATTACTCACTTAATTTCCTTCCTCTCTAAAGAACGGGGAGTGGAAATGAAGTAGGTCCATTGGGAGGAAATGAAGACCGCAGGTGGATTCGTTTACAATGATTTTAAATGAAAAGGATTATGAAAACGAAAATAAAGTCAATATGTTAATATATTAATTTCACCCTCCCTTCAGCCCAAAAGAGCACACCTGGCCTTTAAGAAAAACTAGTAAGAAACCTGAGTAAAGCCTGGATGAACTTGATGCACGCCTTGTTAGAGAGAGAGAGAGAGAGAGAGAGAGAGAGAGAGAGAGAGAGAGAGAGAGAGAGAGAGAGAGAGAGAGATAATACAAATGACTTTCTTAATTAACATGAAATGATTATTAGCTGTCATTGAATGGATATAGGTTTTTAATATGATTTATAAGAGAAAGAGACGTGTTCACACACGGAAGAAGGATTCTGGATCTTCAAAAGATATCCACGTGTCACAATACGGGAGAGAGAGCTAACTCCATTTTAGTATTATACTATTAGATTAGACTATTAGATATGTATTTTACTAGTGCATGCCCGTGCCTGTCGGCACTGCAGCGGGCTGCCTTCGGCGGCAACACACCCCCCGGGCATCACCACCTCCACCGTCGTATGCGACGACAATACACCTGACCGCCTTCGGCATGCCCGTGCCGATTGGCACAACGCGGGAGCCTTCGGTGCGACCAACCAACCCCCAACTCCGCTACCCGGGGGGAGAGAGAGAGAGAGAGAGAGAGAGAGAGAGAGAGAGAGAGAGAGAGAGAGAGAGAGAGAGACCGTGGGGAAAGAGAGAGAGAGAGAGAGAGAGAGAGCAGGGCCGTCTCGATACAAACTGAAGCCTAAGGCGAAAATTCTAAATGGGGCCTTTTTATATTTATTTTTTTTCATAATGGGCCGGGCCTGAATGGTGGGTATGGTGGCTGTGGGCTAAGAGGCTGCCGGCCGTGAGTGAGGTAACCAAATCACCGGGCCGTTTTGGTAGCCATTTAGCACGGGCACAAACACAGACACGCAGAGAGAGAGAGAGAGAGAGAGAGAGAGAGAGAGAGAGAGAGAGAGAGAGAGAGAGAGAGAGAGAGAGAGAGAGAGAGAGACCCGTTTAACTAATCGTGCTGTGTCTAGTTTCGGGTCATGTCCAAAACCCCTAGACCCGGACCCGACCCGTTTAACTAATCGTATCTAGACCCTAAAGTAATAAAGTTAAATGGCCCGCTCCAACTTGATTATACCCCAATCAAACACATAACCCCTTAAATATACCCTAATTATATGCACTCTTGAATACACCCCTCTTAAATAAACCCCATGCAGTTGGCTGGTATTTGAAGGTAGGGGTGGCAATCCTTGACCCGACTCGAACCCGACCCGAAGTTAGCGGGTTTAGATTTGGCCTAAACGGGTTCAGGTCATATTAGGGTCAACCCGATTGACCTGTTTATTTAATGGGTCGGGTTCGGGTTTGTACTTATAGCTCGATTGACCCGACTTGACCAGTTTACCAAATGGGTCGTGTCAACCCGACCCGACCCGAGCCCACCCGACCCAATCCGATCAAATCAGGCCCAATCCGACTTGTCTTGACTCAACCCGGTAGGTTTACATGGGTTCTGTTGAGCCGACCCGACCCGACCCGACCCGTTTAGTAAACGGGTTAAACGGGTCGGGTCGGGTTTGGGTTTAAGTTTTTGACACGTTTATTAAACGGGTCGGGTTCGGGTTGGGTGTTTTGCCCTTATACCTATGTCTCAACCCGACCCGACCCGACTCGACCCATTGCCACCCCTACTTGAAGGCAGACGTAGGGCTGCAACTTGGGCGGGCCAATCGGAACCCAACCCGAGCCCAACCCGAACCCAACCCAAATTTGAGCAGGCTAACCTAAACCCAACCCGAGTCCAACCCGAATTATTTCTCCTCTACCATATTGAAGCCGATCAACCCAGCCCGCACAACCTAATCAACCTGGCCAACCCGGCGGATTAGGCTAGGGCTAAGGAAGTTCAAACAGACCTTGGATTGGGTTTAGTTGGGGGTACAAAAGATGCTAAGTTAGGGCTTTGAGGTTTGGGGTATAAAAGAAAAGGACAATGTTGGTATTAAAGGGTCGTTGAGTAAGTTAATGAGAAACGATAGGGAGACAGGGGCTAGTTACAGATTTTTGGGGTCCTTAATTATCTCTCTCTAAACCCAATCTAACCGAATCCCTCTCACAACATCACAGCTGTCCCTTTTTCCCATCCACTCTCTCTCTATACCCGATCGCACCCCCTCTTCTGTTTCTTTTATTTATCTCTCTAAGTCTGATTCCCATCTCTGTACCTTTCAAACGTCTCTCTCTCCTCCTTAATTATCTCTCTCTAAACCCAATCTAACTGAATCCCTCTCACAACATCACAGCCGAACCTCCTAGAAAACCTACGATGCTGATTTCCTCATCTCTCCTCTCATTTGATACTCTCTTTCTCTATCATCCTATCTTCTCTCCAACTAACAGATCCCATCTCCCGACCCATGCAACCCGAAACCCAGGCCTAACCAAACTCCATCACAGCCGTCCGAGATGCAACCCCCTCTCTAGCTAGCTGTACCCAGCCCCGACTTCATCGCGGCCCACTCTCTCAAACCCGAAGAGAAAAGAGAGAAGAGAGAGAGACGGAGGAAGAGAGAGAGACGGAGGAAGAGAGAGAGAGAGAGACGGAGAGAGAGAAGGGGAGAGAGAGATATCGGGGGAAGAGAGAGAGCGATCAGGAGAGAGAGAGAGAGAGGGGGGGGGGGGCGGGAATTGGGGGGCGATGGGGACGTGAATCCGTGATTTGGGGACGTGATTTAGAGAGAGAGAGAAACTTGAGAAGAGAGAGAGAGACGGAAAGATAGCGAGAGAGATTGGAGAGAGAAACGGACAGAGAGAGAGAGACGGACGGAAGAGACTCTCTCTCCTCCTTAATTATCTCTCTCTAAACCCAATCTAACTGAATCGCGGCCCACTCTCTTAAACCCGAAGAGACAAGAGAGAGAGAGAGAGAGACGGAGGAAGAGAGAGAGACGGAGAAAGAGAGAGAGAGATCGGGGAAAGAGAGAGAGAGACGGAGAGAGAGAAGGGGAGAGAGAGATATCGGGGGGAGAGAGAGAGCGATGGGGAGAGAGAGAGAGAGAAAGAGGGGGGGCGGGAATTGGGGGGCGATGGGGACGTGATTTGGGGACGTGATTTAGAGAGAGAGAGAGAGAAACTTGAGAAGAGAGAGACGGAAAGATAGCGAGAGAGATCGGAGAGAAACGGATGGAGAGAGAGAGACGAACGGAAGAGACGGGCATGAAATCTTTCCATATGCAGCCCCCTATATCTCTAAAAATCATCTCAGCCGTCCCTTCCACTAAGCTGGTCCCCCCCTTAATTCTCTCTCGGATTTCTCTCTTAATTCTATTTACATATATGCAGCTCCCTCTCTCATATGCAGCCCGCTCTCTCTCTCTAAACCTCATCTCAACCGTCCCTTACATCCAGCTGACCTACCCAATTTAGATTTAGATTGTGGGATGAGAGAGTCTAGTCTAGTCAGCGTTTTTTTGTCTAGTCAGCTTTGGTGCCATTTTTTTTCTAGTCAGCTTTGGTGCCATGTTGCCGAGTCTCTGGTCCCCTCCCAAAAAAAACCGCTGACTTAGAGAAGTTGATGGATAAACCCGACACCTGCTCAAAGGAATAAAGGATGATCTTCACCACCAATACCTAGAATTCATCTGCCCTGCAAAAAAGCAGTGTGTCATCTGCAAATTGAAGGTTAGACACCTCCCATTTCGGTTCCCCCAAGGGAAGGAGAAGCCTGCTACATCGGGCCTGAGCTAGGACATCAAGCAGAATGTCCGCCGCAAGAATAAATAGCAAGGGCGAGAGAGGGAAGCCCTGCTTAAGGCCCTTCTTCACCTTAAAATGACCTCCAATTTCTCCTCTAATCAAGCACGAAAGTTTGGAAGAAGACAAGCAAGCACTGATCCACCACCTCTACTCAGTGGAGAAACCTTTAGACACGAGGACTCGATCCAAAAAGGACCAACGGAGACAGTCGAAAGCCTTCTCAAAGTCTAACTTGATAAGAAGTCCCTCTTTTTTTCTCTCCAGCAGGTGGAAGATGACTTCTTGAGCCGAAGCCACACTATCCTGAATGTGTCTCCCCTTAATGAAGGCCGATTGATTGCAGCTGACCAATTGCCCCATGACTGAACCGAACCGAATAGCAAGCACCTTAGCAACCATCTTGTAAACGCAATTGGAGAGGCTGATAGGCCAAAAATCCCCGTTCTGCACTGCCCCTTCTTGCTTAGGAATCAATGATAGCCAAGAGAAATTGATCTGGTGGATAGAAACTACTCCCCCAAAAAAATCATGCATCAGATGGTAGATGTCTCCCCCGACCACCGACAAGTATCTTTGGAAAAAGGAGATAGGAAAACCATCCGGTCCCGGAGCCCCATCTGGTCTCATGCTGAAAACTGTCCTCTTGAACTCCTCATCAGAAAAAGGCAAATCAATAGCAAAGGGCATCTCCAACCTCCTCGTATTCAACAAGTTCCAGTCGAGCTCTATTGTAGGTTCGGATGGAATGGAGAAGTGGCCTTTGAAGTGGTCGGATACCCCCTTCAGAATATCTCACTGACTGGAAAACCGAGAATCGCCAATCTGAATCTCCGGGATGAAATTGACTCTCCTCCGAGCATTGGCTACTCTATGGAAGAACTTCGTATTATGATCCCCTTCCTTCAGCCATCTCACCCTAGATCTCTGTTTCCATATGAACTCTTCCTCTCTAAGGACCTCTATCAGCTGCACCCCTGCCAAGTCTAAGGCTGCCCGGTCTGTCGCAGAGAGAGGCCCAATCTCCGCCCTTGTCTCTAAGAGGCCCATCTCGCTAATGAGACTCTTCTTCCTTTGATAAACTTGGCCAAAAAAATCTCTATCCCAAGCCTTAAGCTTAGCCCGCAAAAAATGAAGTTTAGAGACAAGGGATACGACTGAATTATGCTGGGTCCCCGTCAAACTCCACCAATTTGAAATGAGCTCATCGAAACCTGCTCTGGAAGTCCACATTGATTCAAAACGGAACAATGGTTTAGAAATCTTGTCTGAAGTGGTCGAAAGGAGCAAAGGAGTGTGATCTGAGAGAAAAGAGGGTAGCACCAGCTGGAAAGTAGTAGGACAAGCAACATCCAACTCCTTCGAAATAAGAAACTGATCCAATCTCGCAAAAATCAGGTTCTCCCTCTTGTTAGACCAGGTGAAGGATTTGCCGGACAATGGCAGGTCCAACAAGTTCGCCTCCTCCACAAAAGCTGAGAAGTCTCCAGGTGACGTCACCAAGCTACCAGACAACAAAGGAGAAGAGCGGTCAACAACTCCAAAAGGCGAAACACAATTGGAAAGGATAGGGGCGCTCTCCGCCCCCTCAGGCTCAAGATCCCCCATGGAATCGCACACAGAAACCTCGAGCCGCACTCCATCACCTGCGCCAACCCCTAAGTTGCCAGGTTTAGGCCCTAGGTCAAGAAGCTGCAGGTCTGTCCCACCAAGGCCCAAGACTTTGTGAGCCCCTACTCCCACCTGCGACCTAGGGTTGAAATCCAAGTTGTTCCAAACCTGGTCCTCCCCCGCTCCTTGGCAGCTAAAGGAAGGAAAAGGGAAGTACGAACTTGGGCTACGGCGCCTCCACGAGGCTGCCGAGCCTGAATCTGGATCGGAGTTGGACCACTCTCTCTCTCCAACTACTGCTCTGCCACCGGCTCCGACCTCCTCTTCACTTTCCCCGGCGGAGTGGCTCACATGTCTGTCCGGGTCGTCTTTCAGCATCGACTTGACATCATCCGAAGGGGGGACATCCGCTGAGGAGGGGGGATAACCCGCTGCTCCGATGGATCACTCTCCTCCTCCACTACACTGCCGACCTGCACCACCGGCATCAAGTCCCGGTCTTCAACCGGATCATCGAATTCTATATGGAATCATAGCTTATAAAGCATCCGCCCCACCCTCTCCACTGAGCTCTTAGGGATAAGCTCAGGATGGTTGGTATCCAGCAACACCATCAGATCTGAGACGTCATCCGCCTCCTCAAAGTTGTTAAGAACAGCTCTGACTATCCCAAAATGCCCTGCCAACTCCGAAATCGCCTTCTTCTCCCACCAGACGTGAATAGGTAGACCGAAAAAAAGGAGACAAAGGTGGGTACCTCTCTAGGTCTTCAAGGCTCCAGTACAAACAGACCATCGAGAGAAAGAGAGAAGAAGATCACGCATCTTGACGGGCCCCCTTCGGATGGTCTCTCTCTCTCTCTCTCTCTCTCTCTCTCTCTCTCTCTCTCTCTCTCTCTCTCTCTCCTGATGATCTAAATGAGAGGGGGAATATGTGTGTACGTGATACAGAGGGGGAGTGAACGTGCTACAAAAAATCCAAGTGGCTGAAAGGGCTCCCATGGTTTGGCCTATAAAGGTGATGACACAGCATTCATTGGGCTTGGTTCGACCCATTGGGCTTGGTTTGACCCCATTGGATGCAGGTAGTCAGCCCACTAAAAAATCGCTTATCAGAAGAAAATAAAAATCTAAGAAGGATAATCGGTCATAACTTCCAAACTGTAAGTCTGATTTCTGCCCAGGACATGCCATCGGACAGGTCTCATCGATGCGGGTCTGATGGGTCCGCTTCCACTTGATTATACTCGTCATATCGATCGAAATCTCAAAAATGACAAACATATCACACCGAACAATCTTGATCGGACTTCAAAAGGGTCCCCACAAGATGGTAATGTCTCACTTAGAAATATCCTATTGCCATATCCTCTCATACACACATCGGTTTTCTATAGGGCTGGCAATTTCGAACCCGACACGGACATGTGGTGTCACGAACATGTGGTGTCACCAACAAACAACTACTCATCCATCTACGATGCAAGAAACTGAGTATCTAAGCTCCAGCCATACATTTATGATAAAGTTCATGTAAAAACTTTTGAAAGCTGAAGAATACACAATCAGATCCATTTCCTTGCATAGGCCGGCAATATTTTGTCCACGACATAAAATATAAATTGAAAGGAAGAGAATGACACAGCTCCAATACGAACTCACAATGATGATGATGATGATGATGAAAATCACAGGCCTGAATGAATGAGAAGCTGGTCAAATAACTTGCATAAACCCAACTCTCAACTATCATTAAGAAGAAGAAAAAACTATTTTAGCTATTACACTTTGCCGCCTTACGTTTAGCCCTCCATTTCAGTTTTGATTAGATATAAACTACCAAATGATAAAAATTCAGGTTTGATGAGAATCAGACCTAAATTTTACCCTCCTTACGTTTAGCCCTCTAAATGTAGTTAGGAGGGCTAAACTCAAGTCCTCTAATCAAAGAAAGAATCAAAACTAAGTCTGTGATTATCATTAAAACTATGATTCACAGACCTAACTCAAGTAATCCAATCATTTTACCCCCCTTCAATTTAGTTTTGATCAGATAAAAATTACCAAATGAGGAAATTAAGTAGTTGACAAAAGGGGGTATTGTGCTAACATTTCAAAACTTTTAGTGCGATTTGGAACAAAAAAAACTACAGGGGGGTTAAGCATTTTTTATCTAAAATTCAGGGCGGCAAACTGCAAAGTATAATTTACTCGAAAACTATCTGTTAGTGCCAATCTTTCAATGATTTGGAAACTTAATGAGTACTATTTCAAATCAAAACAAAAATACAAAGAGAAAAAAAAATTACTGGAAAACCAAGGCTTACAGCTTCAATCCAATGCTGAAAAGCCAACTACGACAGTTGTGAATTTTCGGATATACAATACTATCAGATACAGGCATTGGATAAATACTATTTATACTGTGTAGGCTGAACATGTTCAAATATCTATATAATATTTCAGGGTTTTTTTGTGGGGGGGGGGGGGGGGGGGGGGGGAATAAACATGCAGATACAATGATTTTGCAACCAATTCAGCTCTTCGCTCAGCTTGGAAATTTCTGTCTGCACATTCAGATCATGTTAAAAAAACAGAGAAGGAAATAAAAGAAAAAAAAAACTTTTAACAAACAACTCATACAAAGTTTGGTTATCTTCCATCGTTGATTCTTGTATAAAAGCAGTGAACATAGATATCATCCCAAAAAAATCAAATGATTTCCATGCCTATAGCCTGATGTTGGTCAACGATCCGTTAGGTTATAGGGATGAACAGCAGACCAAAATCAGGTTATAACGATGGACATCATTAAAAAAAAATTACTAAAAGAAATATGCATTGGACATTAGCACACTATACTTTCAATGATGAGTGTCTTTTGAACCCTGAACCATGTCCCGTCTGCAATTAGCCCCTTGGGGGAGATAATGAACTTCACCGGTGCCGCAAGTGTCAATGGGATATCTTTACTTCGGTGTCAATTTTCACCTTAAAAAAAAATCAAAAAGAGAGGGCATGCATGAATCATAGATCACCTTCAAAGTATAGATTTTTAAAAGTAAATTTTCTGATTTTTGTGAAAGGAAGAACGGAAAAAAGGAAAGTTACAAAAAAATTAATCGAGATCGAGAAAAGAAGGAACATGGGAAAAAAGGTAGAAAGAAAAAAGTGAAATCGTGATCTGGATCCAGCCTCACCTTGGCTGCTGGTGCAATCGTCGCCAGAGCCGTTGATGGATGAGGAGGAGAAGCCGATCAGGTCCCGATTGAAGAAAAAAAAAATCCTAGCCCACCGCAATGGCAAGCAAGTACCTGACGCCACTATGAACGTCGCCCAGAAGATCGCGGTGGCCTGCCTCCTCCCCACCTAGCGCCGTCGCCATGGCCTCTTCTTCCTTGCAGCCAGAGTACGCACCCAGCTGCATCGCCGACCCCTCCTACATCTGCATCCTCATCACCACCATCCGCGATGGCGATCTGGCACCAGCGCCGCCATGAACATCGCCCAGAAGCTCGCGGTGGCCTGTCTCCTCGCACGCCTCGGCGTCAACGCCATCAAGGTCGGGACAACTTAGAGAGAGAGAGAGAGAGAGAGAGAGAGAGAGAGAGAGATAGAGAGATCGGGTCGGGATCGTTGAGCGAGAGAGATAGAGAGATATATAGGGTCATCACGGGGGGATCAGTGGGGGGAATCGCACAGAGAGAAAGAGAGAGTCGGTTCTCTTTCCATCTAGGGAGAGAGAATCGCGTGGGGATCAGCGGAGGGATCGCGCAGGACAGAGGCTTAGAAGGAGAGAGAGATAATGGCACAGTTGTCCGTATTGATCAACTTCCATTTTTAACCCAGATCTGATGGGCCTGGACGGGTATCATCAACTTTCATTTTTAACCCACGGTATAATCACAACTGTCCATTTAATCCATTCCGGACGGACACGGTCACCTTCCATTTAATTCTTGTGCCCGGGAATGAGAGAGCACGCGAGACGGTTGTGATCGCGCGAAACGGCTATGATTGTATGCCTCGCTCACGCGGTACGGTTGTTATCGAGTGCCTCTCTCACGCGGGACGGTTGTGATCATCCTGTGCCTGGGAATGAGAGAGCACGTGGGACAGTTAAATTTTTTGTCTAGTCAGCTTGTTCCTTTTTGTCTAGTCAGCTTTTGGTTCCATTTTGTCCTAGTCAGCACAAAACTGCCCTGCCATTTTATATAGATAATACCAACGAGTCTACCGGGTCAGGTCGGGTCGAGTCGGATTGGGTCGGATCGGGTCAACTGAATAGACTCGTGTGGTAAATGGGTCTTATCGGGTCTACCCGTTTATATATTAGCGGGTCGGGTACGGGTTTAGGATCTATACACGATTATTTAAACGGGTCGGGTTCAGGTCTAGGGGTTTTGGACACGACCCGAAATTAGACACGACATGAATCCGACCCAACCCGTTGACACCCCTAGTTTTTTATACACCACCCTCATATTGGAGATATGGAGAATATGGACAACGCTAACGAAAAACATTGTTATGGTATACGTGAAACAAAATAAGAATTGGAGGAAGGAAAAATCTTGTAAAGGGGGGTCAAATAGTCATTTCTTAAATAATGAGCTTATTTTATAATTATCAAAAGTACAAATCGTTATGCAATGCTAGAGGTAAAACTTGGATTTGATCATGACTCCTTAGGGCTGCAACTTGGACGGGTTGGACCCGACCTAACCAAAATTTTGGATGGGTTTGGATTGATGTATTTGAAGATTAGGTTGGGTTAGAATTGAAAAAATACAAACCGAGTGGAATTTGGGTTGGGCTCGGGTTGAGGGGTCGGGCAACCCTACCCAACCCGAACCCGAGTACTTAAGTATATCTTTGAATTTGTTATATATAAGTAACAATCACAACCATCCCGAGTACTCATGTATATCTTTGAGTCTGTTATATATCTATATAATAAGCTACAGTTTTGTGGGGGGTACAAAGAACGGTCGTGATCTGTCTTTGACGGGGAGATAGAAAAGAGGGGCTAAGATAAATTGATATTAGGACGAGTAAGATTCATCTAGGGAGAGGGGAATGGCTAAGATTGAATGGGGTTGAAATGGAGGGGTGCAATTAAGTGCATGAAGAAATAAATGAGGGAAGGACCTGATTGAAAAAAATATATATTTATAATCGTTTAGAGGGTTTTTATGTAAAAAAATAAGGACATATTTGGTATTAATCTTATTGTTGACGCGTATAGCTTTCATCTATACGTGGTCCGCCCCTCCCCCATAATTGCTCCCGTCTAAACATTAAAACTGAAAGAGATCATCAACCGTTGAAAAAAAAACGAAAGAGATCATCACAGCCGTCGACCTCTCTCTCTCTCTCTGTGATCTCTCTCTCTCACGGATCTCATCCGTTCGATGATTCGATCGAACGGTTAAAGCTTTTAACCGGGGCGGAAAGGTTTTGTGTCGTCCGATTCATGCCGATCAGACGGCCGGAAAGGGTTAAAGCTTTTAACCGGCGGAAAGCACCGTGAGATCTCATTCGAATAAGACAAAAAAGTATGATTTTGTTTTATCCTATTCGAATTCGAACTCATCCATTCAATCGTTCGATCGAACGGTTAAAGCTTTTAACCGGGGCGGAAAGGATTTGTGCCGTCCGATTCACGCCAATCGGATGGTCAGAAACGTTTAAAGCTTTTAACCGAGCGGAAAGGATTTTAACCGTCCGATTCACATCGATCGGACGACCAAAAATGATTATCATTATCGCATCCAATCATTGCTTTCCTATGCTTGATTGTTTGACGTGAATTCGATTCACTGGGTCGGGATTGGGAGCAACGGATGGCTATGATCCCGACTGCTTAGCATGAATGATGTGTCATCAATTTGCCGATTTCTCATAGATCCAGCATTGAGTTATGAAAAACTCAAATGCTTTCCCCTTTTAACTTCTTCTCAACATTGAGTCATGAAGAACAATTTTTTTTTTTTGTTTTCTTTTTGCTAGAGAAAGAGATGGCAGAGCTTCCTCATAGATTTAGCTAACATGGCAATACCATTGTTGGACCCGCCTTCGACGGCAAGTCAAGCGATGGTACTGGCACACAATTGGTTGCGGGTGTTGCATACATTTTTAGATTTTTTTTTATTTTTTTTAGAACTCTGTTTTTTGTTTGAGAATGAACAGCTTTGTATTTTATTGTATGAATCCAACTATTATGATTATATAGGTGCTAATATAGGTTCTTGAGATGTTAACCATCTTCTTTTTTTCCTAAAGCTTCAAAGGGTTATAGAGTGTATATCATAATTGATTTTTTTTTTTTTTTTTTTGTGGGGGGGGGGGTACGGGATGGGGGTTAGGCAGATGCATGCGTGGGGTTGGGAGGGGAGGATGTAAGGAAAGAAGCATGAGGGCCTATGGAAACCAGACCAATGGGTGGTACTTGGACAGAGAGCATATGGATGAAGTAAAAGATTTCGAGGGCGATGACTTCATTTTCGGCGGGGTGGTTTCTGAATAATATAGTCGCCCTGCTGAAAATGATCGTCACGACCGATGTGGGCGTCCCCTTCGAATTTGGACGTCCTCGATGAATGTGGGCGCCCCCATCGAATGTGGGCGCCTTCACAGAATATGGGCACCTGCACCAAGTCAAATGTGTGTGCCGACATGATCATCTTCAAGCTTCTTTTTTGTTGTCGTCCTTGAAATATTGTCACCTCCATCGAAATATTATTATCACTTTTGAATTATTATTGTCACCCTTAAAATATTCACCTCCCTCAAAATTTTGTCACGCCCCTAAAATTAAGTCACCGCCCTCGAAATCTTTTGCGTGCCGACAGGCACGGGCATTACTAGTAAGTAACAATCACAACCATCCCGAGTACTCATATGTTGAGGTGTCACAGTCATAGTTATCTGTTTCACCCAGTCCCATATTATTTATTTGATTCTTGCTTATCAAATAAAGACATTATCTAATGATCTAGTAAATCGCATGGTTATAAATGCAAAAAAAGTTATACGATAGTGTTAGTAAGGATAAGTTTTTTTGTAGATTTTGATCTTCAAAGGAGAAAATTTTAAACAATAAGTATACCCGAATCTACACAACCCAACCCGTCCTACCAACTTGGGCTAACCGAGTCCAACCCGAGCATAGAAATTTTTGCTTGGGTTGGGCTTGGACTGGGCATCTTGGGTTGGAGGTTGGGTTGGGTTGAGGGTTTTAGTAGTTGGATTAGGCTTAGCTTGACCCCCAACCCGACCCAACCTGCCCGAGTTGTACCCCTATGACTCATAGACATGCTTAGTTTGTAGAAGGGTATTAAGATATGGTTTAACTTTAACTTGAATAATAAGTTTATCTGACACTTGAGATGCAGATAACTGACCAAAGAAGGACCTTCATTATCTCAATTAATGGCACATTACTTAAGCCACATAATTGTTGTGGGTAATTTTGCAGAAAAGTCTCAATCACCTTGTTGATTCATGATAGGACCACCAACGATGTCTTAATCACCAACTTTATTATTTTAATCAATTCAGCAAGTTAGGGTAATGATTCAATAATACTGCATGCATAGTGACTACTACATTGATTTTTTTTTTTAGCAGCAACAATTTGGCTGAAAGTGATTTTACTGTTACTACAGTAAAATCACTAGCAACTGAATTGATCACTACAATAGATTTAGGTTTTAACGACTGAAGTGGTGACCATACTCCACCTCGTTGGAAGTGATGAGATATGCGCCCTAATTTGACGGAGCCGTCGGAAAAGATGTTCATTTATCACGGATTTGCAGAAGCCACCGGAAAAATTAGCCAAATACAGTGGGATAATTGGCGGTCTGATCCTCACAATCGAAAAATGTTGGTCTCAAATACGACGACAGCTAAGATCACCGAAAAAGATGACCAAATTCGACGCTAACTCAATCCGCCGAAAATGCAAGAGCTTTTCCAACTACCAAACTCAGCCCACCAAAAATATGAGAGCTTTTCCGGCCGCCAGCCGGAAATACCAGAGCTTTTTCAGTGGCCATGGAGTTCCGCTGGAAATCCCAGAACCTTTTCGGCTGCCATGGAGGCCGGCCCGTCGAAATCCAAGAGCTTTCTCGACGGCCATGGCTACCGTTTTCAGCCACAAAAGTGGCGGCCTATCGGAGACTCCTGCACCGTGGTAAACGATAAAAGGGTTGAAGGGTTTATAGGTGACATATGGTTTTGTTGTTTCATATGGTTGGTGGGTGGAGTTAAATAATCAGTCATCAGCCATGTGTTCGATTCATAGAGCATCTCCGACCGACTCCTACCCAACTTCGACTCCCATACTCCTCCCATGTGCCACATAGGATAGGATAGTGGGAAAAAAAAAACCCCTCCTCCAATGGACTCCTACCTAGGGCTGGCAATTTCGGACCCGACACAAAGTTAACGGGTCTGGGTCAGGGCTAAACGGGTTCGGGTCATAAACGGGTCGACACAATAGACCTGTTTAATAAACAGGTCGGGTCCGGGTTTAAGGTCCGGACACGACAGACCCGGAAAGACCCGTTTAGTATTCAACGGGTCGTGGCGGATCCGGTTGGGTCGGGCCTACCCGCAATCTGATGCTATAATATATAATACTAGCTGGTCTTTTGGGTCGAGTCGGATTGGGTCGGATCGGGTCAACTGAATAGACC
The DNA here is from genome assembly GCA_947650365.1 of Chamaelirium japonicum. Classification (NCBI taxonomy): domain Eukaryota; kingdom Viridiplantae; phylum Streptophyta; class Magnoliopsida; order Liliales; family Melanthiaceae; genus Chamaelirium; species Chamaelirium japonicum. The sequence goes on along the minus strand of OX393550.1, from coordinate 79,366,141 downwards.
CGGGTGGTAAACGAGTCTTACCGGGTCTACCAGTTTATTAGCGGGTCTGGTACGGGTTTAGGATCTAGGCACGATTAGTTAAACGGGTCGGGTCTGGGTCTAGAGGTTTTGGACACGACACGAAACTAGACACAACACGAACTCGACACGACACAACCCATTGCCACCCCTACTCCTACCCATCCTACATGGCTGAAAGAAATCAAAACAAAACATCCCATCATATGACGGCCCCACGGATGGGAGGCACTTCCAGCTCCCAGCTAGTTCAATCGGTGCCCCGGCTCCTAAAACCACATAGGATGGGTAGGAGCCGATTGAAGCTGAATTCTTCACTACAAGACAAAGCCACATGGGATGGGAGCTGAGATGGGACTCTGTTTGATATGGCCTTAGCACTAGGGGTGGCAATGGGGTCAAGTCGGGTTTGGTCGGGTTGCGACACAGGTATACGGGTAAAACATCCAACCCGAACCCGACCCGTTTAATAAACGGGTCAAAAACTTAAACCCAAACCCAACCCACCTAATAAACAGGTTGACCCGACCCGACCTGTTTAACCCGTTTACTAAACGGGTCGGTTTGGGTTGGGTCAACAGAACCCATGTAAACCTGCCGGGTTGGGTCAAGACAAGTCGGATTTGGCCAGGTTTGATCGGGTTGGGTCGGATTGGTTCGGGTTGGCTCGGGTCGGGTCGGGTTGACACGACCCATTTGGTAAACGGGTCAAGTCGGGTCAATCGGGTTATAAGTACAAAACCGAACCCGACCCACTAAATAAATGGGTCAATCGGGTCGACCCGTTTATGACCCGTACCCGTTTAGGCCAAACCCAAACCCACTAACTTCGGGTCGGGTTCGGGTCGCGTCAAGGATTGCCACCCCTATAATGAGCACAGTGCTTGTCCATCCCGGGTCCAGGCTCGGCTTTGGTTGCATGCAATCGGTTCCATTTAAATTTTTCTCGTTTAAATGAAGCGTAGATGCATGGGGTTCAAATTCGACGGCTGGCCACCACAGAAGTTGACCTCAATTTCGGCGGCTTGGCGATTAAACCCTTTTTGACGAAGTCTACTGCGGACATCAGATACTCCAAATCACTGTAGCAACCGAATTGATGGCCGGTTTGATGTAGACTGTGTCTTTTAGGAAGAGGCTGGAGCTGAAATGATCTTGTTGGAGTTATATAGGGGTGTCAACGTGTCGGGTTCGTGTCGTGTCTAGTTTCGGGTCGTGTCCAAAACCCCTAGACCCGGACCCGACCCGTTTAACTAATCGTGTCTAGATCTTAAATCTGTACCCGACCCGCTACTAAACGGGTAGACCCGATAAGACCTGTTTACCACACGGGTCTATTCAATTGATCCGATCCGACCCAATCTGACTCGACTTGACCTGACCCGTTGGTACTACTATTACATTATCGGATTGTGGGTAGACCCGACCCGACCCGTTGAATTTTAAACGGGTCTTCCCGGGTCTACCGTGTCCAGACCCTAAACCCGGACCCGACCCATTTATTAAACGGGTCTATCGTGTCGACCCGTTTACGACCCGAACCGTTTAGCCCTGATCCAGACCCGCTAACTTCGTGTCGGATCCGAAATTGCCAGCCCTAGAATTATGGCTCAAAAGCATCTCTCAATAGGGCTTTTGACTAAGTCCCAAAGAATAATTGCTAAGAATCTAAAATTTAAAAGGCTAGTTAGCAGCCACGTTGTATACTTGCAGTTTCTCTCTATAAATATTTACTTATTTATCTGTTTGCATTTAAAATAGCGATATATCGTAAAAACACGAAGTTAAGACTTGATTCATTTTTGAAATTAGAAGTTAGACTTAATGCAGTTTTTTTATATGACCACATGCATTAAAGTAGTTAAGAAATCATCACCCGATTTCATATTGAGACTCTCTTTTCTATGGCAACATGACCTTCGACTTAAAATATAGTGGCACTTGGGGAAGAGGTTGATAGCAACTAGTAAGTTTTTTTTTTTTTTTTGGGTATATCATATGGCTTTGGATCATTCCTTCGCGATCCGGAGGTCCTCATACACGAGTGCCGAAATGCCCGAGAAAAATTGAGAATTTCTTCGTGTTCGCAGAGCTGGTCTAAGCAACTAGTAAGTTACTAGCATGCATGCATGCTACGTGCTGCCCTAGCTGGCTATGGAAATTTTTTTTTTTTTTGTAATTTAAAACCAATCTCTTCGGCCACTACTCTGCCACGTTCTCAATCCCAGCATTGGGTCGTACCAATTCCAATTGATTGTCCAGAGCAAGTGGACCGGGATAGAGAAACGAGAAGAACATTAATGGAACGATAGACCAATTTTATTAATAATATAATATTCAATGATACCCTTATATGGCACCTCTTCAAAAAATGGTGAGACACAGCTAGGAGAGATAAATAGAGAAAAATTAGCATTACAATACAGCGCATGAGAGAGGAATCCCAGCAATGGGTACCAATCCCAACTGGTTGTCCAGAGCAAGTGGAACGGGATAGAGAAACGAGAAGAGCATTAATGGAACGATAGACCAATTTCATTAATAATATAATATTCAATGATCTATATAACATGGCACGGTGCTTTCGTGCTGACTAGACAAAATGGCACCAAAGCTGACTAGACAAAAAAATGCTGACTAGACTAGACTCTCTCATCCTACGCACACTCTCTCTCTCTCTCTCTCTCTTTCTCTTCCGAATGAGATGAGATCGGGTAGGTCAGCTGGGTGTAATGGACGGAGTCGGCCAGCTGGGATCGCTAGCAACGAGATTTAAGGAAGAGATCGCGCGGGCTGGTTACATGGATCGGCCGGGTAAGGAAAGAGGAAACGGATGGCTGCCATCAGTTTCTAGAGAGAGAGGGAGTGATTATGATAGAGATTTAGAGAGAGAAAGAAATAAGGAAAAGAGAGAGAATTAAGGGAAGAGAGAGAAATACGTTAGGAGGGGAGATCTCGCGATGGGGGAGTCTGAAGGGATCTCGCGGACGGCTGTGATCGGGTGGTGCATGAGCTGGGATCACAGGATTTAGAGAGAGAAAGAGCGGAGAGAATTAATGGGGAGTCGCGAGCGGTTAAAGAGAGAATCGCGAGAGGAGAGAGAGAGAGGGCTGTCATGAGATCGGGTAGAGAGAGAGAGATCGGATAGGAAAGAGTGACGGGATTAGAGAGAGAAAATCTGAAAGATCCCGAGGGAATCGTGGACGGCTAGGATCAGGTGGTGCTGGCCGGGTGGAGAGAAGAGAGAGAGAGAGATCGGATTTAAGAGGAAGAGGAGTTAAGAGAGAGAAACGGGATTCAAGGAAGAGATCGTGCGGGGCTGGTTCCATGGATCGGCTCGACTTGGGGTCTTGGCCGGGTAAGGAAAGAGGAAACGGATGGCTGCGATCAGTTTCTAGAGAGAGAGGGAGTGATTATGAGAGAGATTTAGAGAGAGAAAGAAATAAGGAAAAGAGAGAGAATTAAGGGAAGAGAGAGAGAAAGATGTTAGGAGGGGGGATCTCGCGATGGGGTCTGAAGGGATCTCGCGGACGGCTGTGATCGGGTGGTGCATGAGCTGGGATCACGGGATTTAGAGAGAGAAAGAGAGGAGAGAATTAATGGGGAGTCACGAGCTGTTAGAGAGAGAATCGCGAGAGGAGAGAGAGAGGGCTGTGATGAGATCGGATAGAGAGAGAGATCGATAGGAAAGAGTGACGGGATTAGAGAGAGAATCTAAAATATCCCGAGGGAATCGTGGATGGCAGGATCAGGTGGTGCTGGCCGGGTAGAGAGAAGAAAGAGAGAGAGAGAGAGAGAGAGAGAGAGAGCGGATGGTTGCATGCTTGCATGGATTCATGGTAGTGGGGTCACTTGGTTGGAGAGAGAATCACGAGAGGAGAGAGAGGGTTGTGATGAGATCGGGTAGAGAGAGAGAGATCGGATAGGAAAGAGTGACGGGATTAGAGAGAGAAAATCTGAAAAGATCCCGAGAGAATTGTGGACGGCTAGGATCAAGTGGTGCTGGCCGGGTAGAGAAGAGAGAGAGATCGGATGGTTGCATGCTTGCATGGGTTGCATGATTCATGGCACTGGGGTCACTTGGTTGGACGGCTGTGAATAGGGCTGGTAATTTCGGACCCGACACGGCAGACCCGACACGACCCGACACGAAGTTAGCGGGTCTGGGTCAGGGCTAAACGGGTTCGGGTCGTAAACGGGTCGACACGATAGACCCGTTTAATAAACGGGTCGGGTCCGGGTTTAGGGTCTGGACACGGTAGACCCGGGAAGACCCGTTTAGTATTCAACGGGTCGTGTCGAGTCAGGTCGGGTCGGGTTTACCCGCAATCCGATACTATAATATATAATACCAACGGGTCTTTCAGGTCAGGTCGGGTCGAGTCGGATTGGGTCGGATCGGGTCAACTGAATAGTCCGGGTGATAAACGGGTCTTACCGGGTCTTATCGGGTCTACCCGTTTATTGGCGGGTCGGGTACGGGTTTAGCATCTAGACACGATTCGTTAAACGGGTCGGGTCCGGGTCTGGGGTTTTTGGACACGAACACGACTAGACACGACACGAACACGACACAACCCGACCCGATTGCCACCCCTAGCTGTGAATGAGCTTTAGAGAGTGCATGGAGGGGAAAGTGACTCAAGGGATTCACGTGCATGGTTCCAACTCGAGTGCGGGTGGTGCATGCATGGGGATTAGGACCCACCTACCGGGGCCGACCAATTGGAGAAGATCCGAACTCAATTTTAATTCGCCTTATTATATGCTGAATAATTCGTACCTACGCGAGCTAACTGTTCCGGTTCAAATTCAGCTTACGCCATAAAAGGAAACGAATTCAACCCGCGAAATCGATCGTACGATCACCTTCCAATCATAGACGATTTGGCCACCACAAACCTCTCCTCCCTCACATTCCATATCTGAGAGATAGGAGAGGCCGGGCCGGCCTTCGCCCACTTGCCAAAAAAAAACCCCGCCTTCGGCCCATGCTTCGTCTCCGGCCTACGCCCATGCGACGAAGTCTTCTTCTCCGGCGGAGGCCAGGCATCATCATGCTTCAGCCCCGGCCTACGCTCCTTACAGCTACGCCTCGGGTCCTTACGGATACGCTCCAGTGCCCGCTCCAGAGAGCGCTTCCGCAGCTGTTCCTGCCTTCTTTGTCGTTCGAGGACCGATCGCTCTGCTCGGTGCCGCCGTCACCTCCGTCGTGTTGCTGCTCTAGATCTGAGCCCAATTATGATTGTAGAGGCTGGGTTTTTAATTATCTTTTTATGTCTAAGCTATGTGGGCCTGCTGCTGGATGGAGATCGAAGTGGTAATGGTTATTTAAAATTTTAATAATGTTATCGTTGATAAAGAAGTTGGTGGTGGTGTTGTTTTTGTTTAACTTTAGAAGAAAACAAACTCTAAATTTTGTTAATTTGCTTTTTTTTTTTCTTTCTTGCAATGGACCCACTTCTGGCCCTGGGTGACCCGTAACTACGACCCACCGACACATAAGGGTAAGGAGGTAATTTGAAGAGGCTAAGGACTATCTCCTTACCCTTATGTAGGGTACGTGGCGGTTTAGATCTTAGGGTTTTGGTTAGGTTTCGGTTTGGTTTGGTTCGGCAGTGGTGTTCGGTGTTTCGGTTCGGTGGTTTGGTGGTGGCGTGTAGGTGTGTTGCCATCGTTCCTAGGTCTAGGGTTCATCCCATGGTCTGTAGATCTTAGGGTTTTGGTTAGGTTTAGGTTTGGTTTGGTTCGGCGACGGTGTTCGGTGTTTCGGTTCGGTGGTTTGGTGGTGGCGTGCAGGTGTATTGCCATCGTTCCTAGGTCTAGGGTTCATCCCATGGCCTGTAGATCTTAGGGTTTTGGTTAGGTTTAGGTTTGGTTCAGTTCGGCGGCGGTGTTCGGTGTTTTCGGTTCGGTGGTTTGGTGGTGGCGTGCAAGTGTATTGCCATCGAAGGCGGTCGCTTAGGTGGCAGCGAATGTCACAACAATGACTGCTGTTGGTGGTGTCGGGGTTTTCAGTCCGTCGAGGCGGTGCCGGTGTTGCCGCCGAAAGTGTTTTGTTGCCAAAGGCGGTTAGTGTGTTGTCGCCACATACGACGGTGGGCGTGGGGATGGGGGTGGTGATACCCAGGGGTGTTTTGCCGCCGAAGGCGGCCCGCTGCATTGCTGACAGGTGTGTTGCCGCCGAAGGCGGCCCGCTGCAGTGCCGATAGGCACGGGCATGCACTAGTATCCTTATATGACACCTCTTCAAAAAATGGTGAGACACAGTAGGAGAGATAAATAGAGAAAAATTAGCATTACAATACAGCGCATGAGAGAGGAATCTTTTGTTTATGTTGTCATTTTCATAGGTGATGTATTATTGACTTTTATTTACGAACCTTTGGCTATCAACTAATTAACATCATATTTGGGAGTGATTTTATTACCAACGTAACTATTATTATTATTATTATTATATTATTGAGGTGGGGTTTTCGGTCCCCCCCCCCCCCCCCCCCCCCCCCCCCCCCTCTCTCCACACACACATTTTAAAACCATGTAAAATGGATGGGGGCTCAAGCCCCCCTCCCCAAGATGGGGGTTGATTGTGGCCTCCTCATCAATGGGGGTAGCTGGAGTAATTATTTTGGGATCCAACCCCTCAAAATCCCATGTGGATGTGGAGTAGGGGACCGGTTGGAGATGCTCTAAGGCCCAATGTGAGCTGAATTAATGTCAAATTAAAATAAATTAAATATCCTAGGCCCCATATGAAAAGATGACCCGAACCCACTTAAATAACCACGAATCAGCGCATCGTGGCCGCTGATTCGACATCGCACAGCCTGGGCGCAACAGGACGGTTACTGGCCACTTTCATTAACGGTGCAGAGTCGAGACCCAATTTGCAAGGTAAGAGGAAGCAAGTATCGTTCACTTATCTAGATGATTGCCCTTTTAAAAAAAAAAAATTTGTGCTTCAGATACTTTTACAGAAATTTTATTTAACAAATTAAAATTATATTTTATGTATTCTCGCACTATGCTAAATACGGGTTGTTTTCATTTCCCCTCACTAAAGTAAACATAAACGATTCCACTTACTTAAATGTCCATTGACTTCATTTCCTTTCCCTAGCTTAGGGCTGTGCAAAAACCGACCCGAACCGCATAACCGAACCGAAACCGACCAAAATTTAACCAAAATAACCGAACCGAACATCAAACCGAACCGAGAACAAACCGAACCGACAAAACCGATTAAATCGGTTTCGGTTTTGGTTCCCGGGTATGAAACACCGAACCGAAACCGAAAAAACCGACCCGACTTCTTAAATCATAAACACAACGGCCATAATACTTTTGTTTCCAGTAAGTGCAAGTACGAAGTAATTATGTTAGATCTACAATACTTCAAAAGAGTGAACGTCGGTTGATTTTGCTTTGAACTTTCATTTTGGCACTATGTAAGAACATAATCATCCACTTATTTGTGATGAACTGACAATTAAGATTCAAGAGCCAAGGGTTCTAGCATAACTCATATTAACCGAAACCGAACCGAAACCGAACCGAAAACCGATCAACCGAACCGACAAAAACAGACCATTTCGGTTTCGGTTTCAGTTTTGATTTTTCGAAAACCGAAAAAAAATAAAACCGACAAAACCGACACCGAAACCGACCGACAAAACCGACGCTCACCCCTACCCTAGCTTATCAATTTGAGAGAAAAAAAATTAAGGGTGGAAAGTTGTTTTATGTGTACATTTCCACTCTATTACTCACTTAATTTCCTTCCTCTCTAAAGAACGGGGAGTGGAAATGAAGTAGGTCCATTGGGAGGAAATGAAGACCGCAGGTGGATTCGTTTACAATGATTTTAAATGAAAAGGATTATGAAAACGAAAATAAAGTCAATATGTTAATATATTAATTTCACCCTCCCTTCAGCCCAAAAGAGCACACCTGGCCTTTAAGAAAAACTAGTAAGAAACCCGAGTAAAGCCTGGATGAACTTGATGCACGCCTTATTAGAGAGAGAGAGAGAGAGAGAGAGAGAGAGAGAGAGAGAGAGAGAGAGAGAGAGAGAGAGAGAGAGAGAGATAATACAAATGATTTTCTTAATTAACATGAAATGATTATTAGCTGTCATTGAATGGATATAGGTTTTTAATATGATTTATAAGAGAAAGAGATGTGTTCACACACGGAAGAAGGATTCTGGATCTTCAAAAGATATCCACGTGTCACAATACGGGAGAGAGAGCTAACTCCATTTTAGTATTATACTATTAGATTAGACTATTAGATATGTATTTTACTAGTGCATGCCCGTGCCTGTCGGCACTGCAGCGGGCCGCCTTCGGCGGCAACACACCCCCCGGGCATCACCACCTCCACCGTCGTATGCGACGACAATACACCTGACCGCCTTCGGCATGCCCGTACCGATTGGCACAACGCGGGAGCCTTCGGTGCGACCAACCAACCCCCAACTCCGCTACCCGGGGGGAGAGAGAGAGAGAGAGAGAGAGAGAGAGAGAGAGAGAGAGAGAGAGAGAGAGAGAGAGAGATCGTGGGGAAAGAGAGAGAGAGAGAGAGCAGGGCCGTCTCGATACAAACTGAAGCCTAAGGCGAAAATTCTAAATGGGGCCTTTTTATATTTTCTTTTTTTCATAATGGGCCGGGCCTGAATGGTGGGTATGGTGGCTGTGGGCTAAGAGGCTGCCGGCCGTGAGTGAGGTAACCAAATCACCGGGCCGTTTTGGTAGCCATTTAGCACGGGCACAAACACAGACACGCACAGAGAGAGAGAGAGAGAGAGAGAGAGAGAGAGAGAGAGAGAGAGAGAGAGAGAGAGAGAGAGAGACCCGTTTAACTAATCGTGCTGTGTCTAGTTTCGGGTCATGTCCAAAACCCCTAGACCCGGACCCGACCCGTTTAACTAATCGTATCTAGACCCTAAAGTAATAAAGTTAAATGGCCCGCTCCAACTTGATTATACCCCAATCAAACACATAACCCCTTAAATATACCCTAATTATATGCACTCTTGAATACACCCTCTTAAATAAACCCCATGCAGTTGGCTGGTATTTGAAGGTAGGGGTGGCAATCCTTGACCCGACTCGAACCCGACCCGAAGTTAGCGGGTTTAGATTTGGCCTAAACGGGTTCAGGTCATATTAGGGTCAACCCGATTGACCCGTTTATTTAATGGGTCGGGTTCGGGTTTGTACTTATAGCTCGATTGACCCGACTTGACCAGTTTACCAAATGGGTCGTGTCAACCCGACCCGACCCAATCCGATCAAATCAGGCCCAATCCGACTTGTCTTGACTCAACCCGGTAGGTTTACATGGGTTCTGTTGAGCCGACCCGACCCGACCCGACCCGACCCGTTTAGTAAACGGGTTAAACGGGTCGGGTCGGGTTTGGGTTTAAGTTTTTGACACGTTTATTAAACGGGTCGGGTTCGGGTTGGGTGTTTTGCCCTTATACCTATGTCTCAACCCGACCCGACCCGACTCGACCCATTGCCACCCCTACTTGAAGGCAGACGTAGGGCTGCAACTTGGGCGGGCCAATCGGAACCCAACCCGAGCCCAACCCGAACCCAACCCAAATTTGAGCGGGCTAACCTAAACCCAACCCGAGCCCAACCCGAATTATTTCTCCTCTACCATATTGAAGCCGATCAACCCAGCCCGCACAACCTAATCAACCTGGCCAACCCGACGGATTAGGCTAGGGCTAAGGAAGTTCAAACAGACCTTGGATTGGGTTTAGTTGGGGGTACAAAAGATGCTAAGTTAGGGCTTTGAGGTTTGGGGTATAAAAGAAAAGGACAATGTTGGTATTAAAGGGTCGTTGAGTAAGTTAATGAGAAACGATAGGGAGACAGGGGCTAGTTACAGATTTTTGGGGTCCTTAATTATCTCTCTCTAAACCCAATCTAACCGAATCCCTCTCACAACATCACAGCTGTCCCTTTTTCCCATCCACTCTCTCTCTATACCCGATCGCACCCCCTCTTCTGTTTCTTTTATTTCTCTCTCTAAGTCTGATTCCCATCTCTGTACCTTTCAAACGTCTCTCTCCTCCTTAATTATCTCTCTCTAAACCCAATCTAACTAAATCCCTCTCACAACATCACAGCCGAACCTCCTAGAAAACCTACGATGCTGATTTCCTCATCTCTCCTCTCATCTGATACTCTCTTTCTCTATCATCCTATCTTCTCTCCAACTAACAGATCCCATCTCCCGACCCATGCAACCCGAAACCCAGGCCTAACCAAACTCCATCACAGCCGTCCGAGATGCAACCCCCCTCTCTAGCTAGCTGTACCCATCCCCGACTTCATCGTGGCCCACTCTCTCAAACCCGAAGAGAGAAGAGAAAGAGAGATACGGAGGAAGAGAGAGAGACGGAGGAAGAGAGAGAGAGAGACGGAGAGAGAGAAGGGGAGAGAGAGATATCGGGGGAAGAGAGAGAGAGATCAGGAGAGAGAGAGAGGGGGGGGCGGGAATTGGGGGGCGATGGGGACGTGAATCCGTGATTTGGGGACGTGATTTAAAGAGAGAGAGAAACTTGAGAAGAGAGAGAGAGAGAGACGGAAAGATAGCGAGAGAGATCGAAGAGAGAAACGGACGGAGAGAGAGAGACGGACGGAAGAGACTCTCTCTCCTCCTTAATTATCTCTCTCTAAACCCAATCTAACTGAATCGCGGCCCACTCTCTCAAACCCGAAGAGAGAAGAGAGAGAGAGAGAGACGGAGGAAGAGAGAGAGACGGAGAAAGAGAGAGAGAGAGATCGGGGAAAGAGAGAGAGAGACGGAGAGAGAGAAGGGGAGAGAGAGATATCGGGGGGAGAGAGAGAGCGATAGGGAGAGAGAGAGAGAGGGGGGGGGGGCGGGAATTGGGGGGCGATGGGGACGTGATTTGGGGACGTGATTTAGAGAGAGAGAGAGAAACTTGAGAAGAGAGAGAGACGGAAAGATAGCGAGAGAGATCGGAGAGAGAAACGGATGGAGAGAGAGAGACGGACGGAAGAGACGGGCATGAAATCTTTCCATATGCAGCCCCCTATATCTCTAAAAATCATCTTAGCCGTCCCTTCCACTAAGCTGGTCCCCCCCTTAATTCTCTCTCGGATTTCTCTCTTAATTCTATTTACATATATGCAGCTCCCTCTCTCATATGCAGCCCGCTCTCTCTCTCTCTCTAAACCTCATCTCAATCGTCCCTTACATCCAGCTGACCTACCCGATTTAGATTTAGATTGTGGGATGAGAGAGTCTAGTCTAGTCAGCGTTTTTTTGTCTAGTCAGCTTTGGTGCCATTTTTTGTCTAGTCAGCTTTGGTGCCATGTTGCCGAGTCTCTAGTCCCCTCCCAGACAAAAAACCGCTGACTTAGAGAAGTTGATGGATAAACCCGACACCTGCTCAAAGGAATAAAGGTTGATCTTCACCACCAATACCTGGAATTCATCTTCCCTGCAAAAAAGCAGTGTGTCATCTGCAAATTGAAGGTTAGACACCTCCCATTTCGGTTCCCCCAAGGGAAGGAGAAGCCTGCTACATCGGGCCTGAGCTAGGACATCAAGCAGAATGTCCGCCGCAAGAATAAATAGCAAGGGCGAGAGAGGGAAGCCCTGCTTAAGGCTCTTCTTCACCTTAAAATGACCTCCAATTTCTCCTGTAATCAAGCACGAAAGTTTGGAAGAAGACAAGCAAGCACTGATCCACCACCTCTACTCAGCGGAGAAACCTTTGGACACGAGGACTCGATCCAAAAAGGACCAACGGAGACAGTCGAAAGCCTTCTCAAAGTCTAACTTGATAAGAAGTCCCTCTTTTTTTCTCTCCAGCAGGTGGAAGATGACTTCTTGAGCCGAAGCCACACTATCCTGAATGTGTCTCCCCTTAATGAAGGCCGATTGATTGCAGCTGACCAATTGCCCCATGACTGAACCGAACCGAATAGCAAGCACCTTAGCAACCATCTTGTAAACGCAATTGGAGAGGCTGATACGCCAAAAATCCCCGTTCTGCACTGCCCCTTCTTGCTTAGGAATCAATGATAGCCAAGAGAAATTGATCTGGTGGATAGAAACTACTCCCCCAAAAAAAGCATGCATCAGATGGTAGATGTCTCCCCCGACCACCGACTAGTATCTTTGGAAAAAGGAGATAGGAAAACCATCCGGTCCCGGAGCCCCATCTGGTCTCATGCTGAAAACTGTCTTCTTGAACTCCTCATCAGAAAAAGGCAAATCAATAGCAAAGGGCATCTCCAACCTCCTCGTATTCAACAAGTTCCAGTCGAGCTCTATTGTAGGTTCGGATGGAATGGAGAAGTGGCCTTTGAAGTGGTCGGATACCCCCTTCAGAATATCTCACTGACTGGAAAACCGAGAATCGCCAATCTGAATCTCCGGGATGAAATTGACTCTCCTCCGAGCATTGGCAACTCTATGGAAGAACTTCGTATTATGATCCCCTTCCTTCAGCCATCTCACCCTAGATCTCTGTTTCCATATGAACTCTTCCTCTCTAAGGACCTCTATCAGCTGCACCCCTGCCAAGTCTAAGGCTGCCCGGTCTGTCGCAGAGAGAGGCCCAATCTCCGCCCTTGTCTCTAAGAGGCCCATCTCGCTAATGAGACTCTTCTTCCTTTGATAAACTTGGCCAAAAAAATCTCTATCCCAAGCCTTAAGCTTAGACCGCAAAAAATGAAGTTTAGAGACAAGGGATAAGACTGAATTATGCTGGGTCCCCATCAAACTCCACCAATTTGAAATGAGCTCATCGAAACCTGCTCTGGAAGTCCACATTGATTCAAAACTGAACAATGGTTTAGAAATCTTGTCTGAAGTGGTCGAAAGGAGCAAAGGAGTGTGATCTGAGAGAAAAGAGGGTAGCACCAGCTGGAAAGTAGTAGGACAAGCAACATCCAACTCCTTCGAAATAAGAAACTGATCCAATCTCGCAAAAATCAGGTTCTCCCTCTTGTTAGACCAGGTGAAGGATTTGCCGGACAAAGGCAGGTCCAACAAGTTCGCCTCCTCCACAAAAGCTGAGAAGTCCCCCCTATCATGCGCATTGCTCGAATCCCCGCTCCTCCCTGACGAAAACCTGGTAACATTGAAATCGCCACCCACGACCCAGTAACCTGAGATGGAAGAACGAAGCTCTCGAAGTTCTCCCCAAAACTCCTATTGCAAGGATCCCTCATTCGGCCCATACACCGAGGTAACAAACCAACCATTATTGTCCGATCTGTCCAAGAGCTGAACAGTGAGGGAGAAAACCCCTACCATGCTGCTAAGCAAAACGAATCTCCTGGAACTCCAACCCACCAGCATCCCTCCCGAAGAGCCCACAACATCAAGAGATTTCCATGAGTCAATCCGACCTCACCCCAGGGATTGAAGAAGGCGGTCGGACGGGCCGGAGATCTTAGTCTCTTGAAGACAAATAATATCTACTGAATTAATAGAGGAGAAGGTAGAAGTCGCCCTCCTTTTATCACTCCCACCCAATCCCTTAACATTCCAAGAGAGCAATCGCATGTCTGGTAAAGGGACCCCGCCTTAAAAACAGCCCAAAAAGGCATACTGAGTACATCGCAGGATCAAAAAACAAAACCAGAAAATACAGACAAGAACAAACAGCTATCCCTCAGCCTCAGCCTCTCCACCGCAAAGGAATCGCATCATGGACCCACAGACGAACCCCCACGCTCTAACTCCAGCTTTCAGATCGCCAGCAAAAAATGCCTAGCCTTGGTGGCCTCTCCTCCTAAGAAGTCGGTGCCCGACGCTATCTAAAGGATAGCCTCATCATCCAAGAGGTTGAGCGGAAGGTGGACCGCCTTGTTCAAGTCTGTATCCAAAGGAACAGAAGCCTGACCCTTCCAAGCCCCACCTGCCAGGGTCGGGTCAGAATCACCAAAACGTTTGAACAAACCACGCACACTCCTGCGCACCTGCACGATCTTCTGCTCCCCGGTGTCGCGGGCCCCTTCATCTCCAGGTGACGTCACCAAGCTACCAGACAACAAAGGAGAAGAGCGGTCAACAACTCCAAAAGGCGAAACACAATTGGAAAGGATAGGGGCGCTCTCCGCCCCCTCAGGCTCAAGATCCCCCATGGAATCGCACACAGCAACCTCAAACCGCACGCCATCACCTGCGCCAACCCCTAAGTTGCCAGGTTCAGGCCCTAGGTCAAGAAGCTACAGGTCTGTCCCTCCAAGGCCCAAGACTTCGTGAGCCCCTACTCCCACCTGCGACCTAGGGTTGAAATCCAAGTTGTTCCAAACCTGGTCCTCCCCCGCTCCCTGGCAGCTAAAGGAAGGAAAAGGGAAGTACGAACTTGGGCTACGGCGCCTCCACGAGGCTGCCGAGCCTGAATCTGGATCGGAGTTGGACCACTCTCTCTCTCCAACTGCTGCTCTGCCACCGGCTCCGACCTCCTCTTCACTTTCCCCGGCGGAGTGGCTCACATGTCTGTCCGGGTCGTCTTTCAGCATCGGCTTGACATCATCCGAAGGGGGGACATCCGCTGAGGAGGGGGGATAACCCGCTGCTCCGATGGATCACTCTCCTCCTCCACTACACTGCCGACCTGCACCACCGGCATCAAGTCCCGGTCTTCAACCGGATCATCGAATTCTATCTGGAATCATAGCTTATAAAGCATCCGCCCCACCCTCTCCACTGAGCTCTTAGGGATAAGCTCAGGATGGTTGGTATCCAGCAACACCATCAGATCTGAGACGTCATCCGCCTCCTCAAAGTTGTTAAGAACAGCTCTGACTATCCCAAAATGCCCTGCCAACTCCGAAATCGCCTTCTTCTCCCACCAGACGTGAATAGGTAGACCGAAAATATGGAGACAAAGGTGGGTACCTCTCCAGGTCTTCAAGGCTCCAATACAAACAGACCATCGAGAGAAAGAGAGAAGAAGATCACGCATCTTGACGGGCCCCCTTCGGATGGTCTCTCTCTCTCTCTCTCTCTCTCTCTCTCTCTCTCTCTCTCTCTCTCTCTCCTGATGATCTAAATGAGAGGGGGAATATGTGTGTACGTGATACAGAGGGGGAGTGAACGTGCTACAAAAAATCCAAGTGGCTGAAAGGGCTCCCATGGTTTGGCCTATAAAGATGATGACACAGCATTCATTGGGCTTGGTTCGACCCATTGGGCTTGGTTTGACCCCATTGGATGCAGGTAGTAAGCCCACTAAAAAATCGCTTATCAGAAGAAAATAAAAATCTAAGAAGGATAATCGGTCATAACTTCCAAACTGTAAGTCTGATTTCTGCCCAGGACATGCCATCGGACAGGTCTCATCGATGCGGGTCTGATGGGTCCGCTTCCACTTGATTATACTCGTCATATCGATCGAAATCTCAAAAATGACAAACATATCACACCGAACAATCTTGATCGGACTTCAAAAGGGTCCCCACAAGATGGTAATGTCTCACTTAGAAATATCCTATTGCCATATCCTTTCATACACACATCGGTTTTCTATAGGGCTGGCAATTTCGAACCCGACACGGACATGTGGTGTCACGAACATGTGGTGTCACCAACAAACAACTACTCATCCATCTACGATGCAAGAAACTGAGTAATTAAGCTCCAGCCATACATTTATGATAAAGTTCCTGTAAAAACTTTTGAAAGCTGAAGAATACACAATCAGATCCATTTCCTTGCATAGGCCGGCAATATTTTGTCCACGACATAAAATATAAATTGAAAGGAAGAGAATGACACAGCTCCAATACGAACTCACAATGATGATGATGATGATGAAAATCACAGGCCTGAATGAATGAGAAGCTGGTCAAATAACTTGCATAAACCCAACTCTCAACTATCATTAACAAGAAGAAAAAACTATTTTAGCTATTACACTTTGCCCCCTTACGTTTAGCTCTCCATTTCAGTTTTGATTAGATAAAAACTACCAAATGATAAAAATTCAGGTTTGATGAGAATCAGACCTAAATTTTACCCTCCTTACGTTTAGCCCTCTAAATGTAGCTAGGAGGGCTAAACTCAAGTCCTCTAATCAAAGAAAGAATCAAAACTAAGTCTGTGATTATCATCAAAACTATGATTCACAGACCTAACTCAAGTAATCCAATCATTTTACCCCCCTTCAATTTAGTTTTGATCAGATAAAAATTACCAAATGAGGAAATTAAGTAGTTGACAAAAGGGGGTATTGTGCTAACATTTCAAAACTTTTAGTGCGATTTGGAACAAAAAAAACTACAGGGGGGTTAAGCATTTTTTATCTAAAATTCAGGGCGGCAAACTGCAAAGTATAATTTACTCGAAAACTATCTGTTAGTGCCAATCTTTCAATGATTTGGAAACTTAATGATTACTATTTCAAATCAAAACAAAAATACAAAGAGAAAAAAAAATTACTGGAAAACCAAGGCTTACAGCTTCAATCCAATGCTGAAAAGCCAACTACGACAGTTGTGAATTTTCAGATATACAATACTATCAGATACAGGCATTGGATAAATACTATTTATACTGTGTAGGCTGAACATGTTCAAATATCTATATAATATTTCAGGGGTTTTTTTTTTTTGGGGGGGGGGGGGGGAATAAACATGCAGATACAATGATTTTGCAACCAATTCAGCTCTTCGCCCAGCTTGGAAATTTCTGTCTGCACATTCAGATCATGTTAAAAAAACAGAGAAGGAAATAAAAGAAAAAAAAAACTTTTAACAAACAACTCATACAAAGTCTGGTTATCTTCCATCGTTGATTCTTGTATAAAAGCAGTGATCATAGATATCATCCCTAAAAAATCAAATGATTTCCATGCCTATAACCTGATGTTGGTCGACGATCCGTCAAGTTATAGGGATGAACAGCAGACCAAAATCAGGTTATAACGATGGACATCATTAAAAAAAAATTACTAAAAGAAATATGCATTGGACATTAGCACACTATACTTTCAATGATGAGTGTCTTTTGAACCCTGAACCATGTCCCGTCTGCAATTAGCCCCTTGGGGGAGATAATGAACTTCACCGGTGCCGCAAGTGTCAATGGGATTTCTTTACTTCGGTATCAATTTTCACCTTAAAAAAAAATCAAAAAGAGAGGGCATGCATGAATCATAGATCACCATCAAAGAATAGATTTTTAAAAGTAAATTTTCTGATTTTTGTGAAAGGGAGAACGGAAAAAAGGAAAGTTACAAAAAAATTAATCGAGATCGAGAAAAGAAGGAACATGGGAAAAAAAGGAAGAAAGAAAAAAGTGAAATCGTGATCTGGATCCAGCCTCACCTTGGCTGCTGGTGCAATCGTCGCCAGAGCCGTTGATGGATGAGGAGGAGAAGCCGATCAGCTCCCGATTGAAAAAAAAAAAAATCCTAGCCCACCGCAATGGCAAGCAAGTACCTGACGCCACTATGAACGTCGCCCAGAAGATCGCGGTGGCCTGCCTCCTCCCCACCAAGCGCCGTCGCCATGGCCTCTTCTTCCTTGCAGCCAGAGTACGCACCCAGCTGCATCGCCGACCTCTCCTACATCTGCATCCTCATCACCACCATCCGCGATGGCGATCTGGCACTAGCGCCGCCATGAACATCGCCCAGAAGCTCGCGGTGGCCTGTCTCCTCGCACGCCTCGGCGTCAACGCCATCAAGGTCGGGACAACTTAGAGAGAGAGAGAGAGAGAGAGAGAGAGAGAGAGAGAGAGAGAGAGAGAGAGAGATGGGGTCGGGATCGTTGAGCGAGAGAGATAGAGAGATATATAGGGTCATCACGGGGGGATCAGTGGGGGGAATCGCACAGAGAGAAAGAGAGAGTCGGTTCTCTTTCCATCTAGGGAGAGAGAATCGCGCGGGGATCAGCGGGGGGATCGCGCAGGACAGGGGCTTAGAAGGAGAGAGAGATAATGGCACAATTGTCCGTATTGATCACCTTCCATGTTTAACCCAGCTCTGATGGGCCTGGACGGGTATCATCAACTTTCATTTTTAACCCACGGTATAATCACAACTGTCCATTTAATCCATTCCGGACGGACACGGTCACCTTCCATTTAATTCTTGTGCCCGGGAATGAGAGAGCACGCGAGACGGTTGTGATCGCGCGAAACGGCTATGATTGTATGCCTCTCTCACGCGGTACGATTGTGATCGAGTGCCTCTCTCACGCGGGACGGTTGTGATCATCCTGTGCCTGGGAATGAGAGAGCACGTGGGACAGTTAAATTTTTTGTCTAGTCAGCTTGTTCCTTTTTGTCTAGTCAACTTTTGGTTCCATTTTGTCCTAGTCAGCACAAAACTGCCCTGCCATTTTATATAGATAATACCAACGAGTCTATCGGGTCAGGTCGGGTCGAGTCGGATTGGGTCGGATCGGGTCAACTGAATAGACTCGTGTCGTAAATGGGTCTTATCGGGTCTACCCGTTTATTAGGGGGTCGGGTACGGGTTTAGGATCTATACACCATTAGTTAAACGGGTCGGGTTCGGATCTAGGGGTTTTGGACACGACCCGAAATTAGACACGAGACGAACCCGACCCAACCCGTTGACACCCCTAGTTTTTTATACACCACCGTCATATTGGAGATATGGAGAATACGGACAACGCTAACGAAAAACATTATTATGGTATACGTGATAAAAAAATAAGAATTGGAGGAAGGAAAAATCTTGTAAAGGGGGGTCAAAATAGTCATTTCTTAAATAATGAGCTTATTTTATTATTATCAAAAGTACAAATCGTTATGCAATGCTAGAGGTAAAACTATAGTCCGGGCCATATACTGTGCATTTGATCATGACTCCTTAGGGCTGCAACTTGCATTTATTTGAAGATTGGGTTGGGTTAGGATTGAAAAAATACAACCCGAGTGGAATTTGGGTTGGGCTCGGGTTGAGGGGTCGGGCAACCCGACCCAACCCGAACCCAAGTACTTATGTATATCTTTGAGTCTGTTATATATAAGTAACAATCACAACCATCCCGAGTACTCATGTATATCTTTGAGTCTGTTATATATAAGTAACAATCACAACCATCCCAAGTACTCATATGTTGAGGTGTCACAGTCATAGTTATCCGTTTCACCCAGTCCCATATTATTTATTTGCTTCTTGCTTATCAAATAAAGACATTATCTAATGATCTAGTAAATTGCATGGTTATAAATGCAAAAAAAGTTATACGATAGTGTTAGTAAGTATAAGTTTTTTTGTAGATTTTGATCTTCAAAGGAGAAAATTTTAAACAATAAGTATACCCGAATCTACACAACCCAACCCGTCCTACCAACTTGGGCTAACCGAGTCCAACCCGAGCATAGAAATTTTTGCTTGGGTTGGGCTTGGACTAGGCATCTTGGGTTGGAGGTTGGGTTGGATTGGGGGTTTTAGTAATTGGATTAGGCTTAGCTTGACCCCCAACCCGACCCAACCTGCCCGAGTTGTACCCCTATGACTCATAGACATGCTTAGTTTGTAGAAGGGTATTAAGATATGGTTTACCTTTAACTTGAATAATAAGTTTATCTGACACTTGAGATGCAGATAACTGACCAAAGAAGGACCTTCATTATCTCAATTAATGGCACATTACTTAAGCCACATAATTGTTGTGGGTAATTTTGCAGAAAAGTCTCAATCACCTTGTTGATTCATGATAGGACCACCAACGATGTCTTAATCACCAACTTTATTATTTTAATCAATTCAGCAAGTTAGGGTAATGATTCAATAATACTGCATGCATAGTGACTACTACATTGATTTTTTTTTTAGCAGCAACAATTTGGCTGAAAGTGATTTTACTGTTACTACAGTAAAATCACTAGCAACTGAATTGATCACTACAATAGATTTAGGTTTTAACGACTGCAAAAGTGGTGACCATACTCCACCTCGTTGGAAGTGATGAGATATGCGCCCTAATTTGACGGAGCCGTCGGAAAAGATGTTCATTTATCACGGATTTGCAGAAGCCACCGGAAAAATTAGCCAAATACAGTGGGATAATTGGCGGTCTGATCCTCACAATCGAAAAATGTTGATCTCAAATACGGCGACAGCTAAGATCACCAAAAAATGTTGATCTCAAATACGGCGACAGCTAAGATCACCAAACTCAGCCCACCAAAAATATGAGAGCTTTTCCGCTGGAAATCCCAGAACCTTTTCGGCTGCCATGGAGGCCGGCCCGTCGAAATCCAAGAGCTTTTTCGACGGCCATGCAGGGTTTATAGGTGACATATGGTTTTGTTGTTTCATATGGTTGGTGGGTGGAGTTAAATAATCAGTCATCAGCCATGTGTTCGATTCTTAGAGCATCTCCGACCGACTCCTACCCAACTTCGACTCCCATACTCCTCCCATGTGCCACATAGGATAGGATAGTGGGAAAAAAAAAAACCCTCCTCCAATGGACTCCTACCTAGGGCTGGCAATTTCGGACCCGACACAAAGTTAACGGGCCTGGGTCAGGGCTAAACGGGTTCGGGTCATAAACGGGTCGACACAATAGACCTGTTTAATAAACGGGTCGGGTCCGGGTTTAAGGTCCGGACACGACAGACCCGGGAAGACCCGTTTAGTATTCAACGGGTCGTGTCGGATCCGGTTGGGTCGGGCCTACCCGCAATCTGATGCTATAATATATAATACCAGCTGGTCTTTCGGGTCGAGTCGGATCGGGTCGGATCGGGTCAACTGAATAGACCCGGGTGGTAAACGAGTCTTACCGGGTCTACCAGTTTATTAGCGGGTCGGGTACGGGTTTAGGATCTAGACACGATTAGTTAAACGGATCGGGTCTGGGTCTAGAGGTTTTGGACACGACACGAAACTAGACACAACACGAACCCGACACGACACGACCCATTGCCACCCCTACTCCTACCCATCCTACATGGCTGAAAGAAATCAAAACAAAACATCCCATCATATGACGGCCCCACGGATGGGAGGCACTTCCAGCTCCCAGCTAGTTCAAGCGGTGCCCCGGCTCCTACCACCACATAGGACGGGTAGGAGCCGGTTGAAGCTGAATTCTTCGTTACAAGACAAAGCCACATGGGATGGGAGCGGAGATGGGAGTTCGTTGGATATGACCTTAGCACTAGGGGTGGCAATGGGTCGAGTCGGGTTGAGACACAGGTATACGGGTAAAACACCCAATCCAAACCCGACTCGTTTAATAAACGGGTCAAAAACTTAAACCCAAACCCGACCCGCCTAATAAACGGGTTGACCCGACCCGACCCGTTTAACCCGTTTACTAAACCGGTCGGGTCGGGTTGGCTCGGGTTGGGTCAACAGAACCCATGTAAACCTGCCGGGTTGGGTCAAGACAAGTCGAATTTGGCCAGGTTTGATCGGGTTGGGTCGGATTGGTTCGGGTTGGCTCGGGTCGGGTTGGGTTGACACGACCGATTTGGTAAACGGGTCAAGTCGGGTTATAAGTACAAAACCGAACCTGACCCACTAAATAAATGGGTCAATCGGGTCGACCCGTTTATGACCCGAACCCGTTTAGGCCTAACCCAAACCCACTAACTTCGGGTCGGGCTCGGGTCGGGTCAAGGATTGCCACCCCTGAGCACAGTGCTTGTCCATCCCGGGTCCAGGCTCGGCTTTGGTTGCATCCAATCGGTTCCATTTAAATTTTTCTCGTTTAAATGAAGCGTACATGCATGGGGTTCAAATTCGACGGCTGGCCACCACAAAAGTTGACCTCAATTTCGGCGGCTTGGCCAATTAAAACCTTTTTGACGAAGTCTACTGCGGACATCAGATTTTTGATGGCCGGTTTGATGTAGACGGTGTCTTTTAGGAAGAGGCTGGAGCTGAAATGATCTTCTTGTTGGAGTTATATAGGGGTGTCAACGTGTCGGGTTCGTGTCGTGTCTAGTTTCGGGTCGTGTCCAAAACCCCTAGACCCGGACCCGATCCGTTTAACTAATCGTGTCTAGATCTTAAAACTGTACCCGACCCGCTAATAAACGGGTAGACCCGATAAGACCTGTTTACCACACGGGTCTATTCAGTTGATCCGATCCGACCCAATCTGACTCGACTTGACCTGACCCGTTGGTACTACTATTACAGTATCGGATTGTGGGTAGACCCGACCCGATCCGTTGAATTTTAAACGGGTCTTCCCGGGTCTACCGTGTCCAGACCCTAAACCCGGACCCGACCCATTTATTAAACGGGTCTATCGTGTCGACCCGTTTACGACCCGAACCGTTTAGCCCTGATCCAGACCCGCTAACTTCGTGTCGGATCCGAAATTGCCAGCCCTAGAATTATGGCTCAAAAGCATCTCTCAATAAGGCTTTTGACTAAGTCCCAAAGAATAATTGCTAAGAATCTAAAATTTAAAAGGCTAGTTAGCAGCCACGTTGTATACTTGCAGTTTCTCTCTATAAATATTTACTTATTTATCTGTTTGCATTTAAAATAGCGATATATCGTAAAAACACGAAGTTAAGACTTGATTCATTTTTGAAATTAGAAGTTAGACTTAATGCAGTTTTTTTATATGACCACATGCATTAAAGTAGTTAAGAAATCATCACCCGATTTCATATTGAGACTCTCTTTTCTATGGCAACATGACTTCGACTTAAAATATAGTGGCACTTGGGGGAAGAGGTTGATAGCAACTAGTAAGTTTTTTTTTTTTTTTTTGGGTATATCATATGGCTTTGGATCATTCCTTCGCGATCCGGAGGTCCTCATACACGAGTGCCGAAATGCCCGAGAAAAATTGAGAATTTCTTCGTGTTCGCAGAGCTGGTCTAAGCAACTAGTAAGTTACTAGCATGCATGCTACGTGCTTCCCTAG
Organism: Chamaelirium japonicum; assembly: GCA_947650365.1. NCBI lineage: Eukaryota > Viridiplantae > Streptophyta > Magnoliopsida > Liliales > Melanthiaceae > Chamaelirium > Chamaelirium japonicum. Next base: position 79,343,237 of record OX393550.1, on the reverse strand, counting down.
CTGGCTATGGAATTTTTTTTTTTTTTTGTAATTTAAAACCAATCTCTTCGGCCACTACTCTGCCACGTTCTCAATCCCAGCACTGGGTCGTACCAATTCCAACTGGTTGTCCAGAGCAAGTGGACCGGGATAGAGAAATGAGAAGAGCATTAATGGAACGATAGACCAATTTCATTAATAATATAATATTCAATGATATCCTTATATGGCACCTCTTCAAAAAATGATGAGACACAACTAGGAGAGATAAATAGAGAAAAATTAGCATTACAATACAGCGCAATGAGAGAGGAATCTTTTGTTTATGTTGTCATTTTCATTGGTGATGTATTATTGATTTTTATTTATGAACCTTTGGCTATCAACTAACATCATATTTGGGAGTGATTTTATTACCAACTTAACTATTATTATTATTTTATTGAGGTGGGGTTTTCGGTCCCCCCCCCCCCCCCCTCCCAAGATGGACGTTGATTGTGGCCTCCCCATCAATGCGGGTAGGGATGGGGATCAGTTGGAGTAATTATTTTGGATCCAACCCCCCAAAATCCCATGTGGATGGGGAGTAGGGGGCCGGTTGGAGATGCTCTAAGGTCCAATGTGAACATAATTAATGTCAAATTAAAATAAATTAAATATCCTAGGCCCCCATATGAAAGATGACCCGAACCCACTTAAATAACCACGAATCAGCGCATCGTGGTCGCTGATTCGGCATCACACAGCCTGGGCGCTATAGGACGGTTACTGGCCAAACGGAGCAGAGTCGAGACCCAATTTGCAAAGGTAAGAGGAAGCAAGTATCAACGGGTCAGGTCGGGTCTATTCGCAATCCGATACTGTAATAGATAGTACCAACGGGTCAGGTCTCCGTTGGTACCAGACTCTACCCCTACCACGAATCAGCGCATCGTCGGCCGCTGATTCGACATCACACAGCCTGGACGTTATAGGGACGGTTACTGGCCAAACGGAAGCAGAGTCGAAACCCAATTTGCAAGGTAAGAGGAAGCAAGTATCGTTCACTCATCTAGATGATTGCCCTTTCCAAAAAAAAAAAATTGTGTTTCAGATATTTTTACAGAATTTTTTTTTAACAAATTAAAATTATATTTTCTATACTCTCGCACTATGCTAAATACGGGTTGTTTTCATTTCCCCTCACTGAAGGAAACATAAATGATTCCACTTACTTAAATGTCCATTGACTTCATTTTCTTTCCCTAGCTTATCAATTTGAGAGAAGAAATTAAGGGTGGAAAGTTGTTTCATGTGTTCATTTCCACTCTATTACTTTATTACTCACTTAATTTCCTTCCTCTCCAAAGAGCGGGGAGTGGAAATGATTGAAGTAGGGTCCATTAGGAGGAAATGAAGACCGCAGGTGGATTCGTTTACAACGATTTTAAATGAAAAGGATTATGAAAACGAAAAAAAAAAAATATGTGAATACATTAATTTCACCCTCCTTTCAACCCAAAAGAGCACATCTTTAAGAAAAACTAGTAAGAAACCCAGACAAAACCTGGATGAACTTGATGCAGGCCACTTGGTATAGGACGACATCAGAGCCGTCCAAATAAAGAAGTGTGCAATCTAGAGTGAGTGTGATTCACTCATTGGGATGTGATTCACTTGTTAGAGAGAGAGAGATAATACTAATGATTTTCTTAATTAACATAAAATGATCATTAATTAACTGTCACAGATATTCTCGAGCATCTATGGTTTCGTAGAGAATATTGGTTTCAGAATTATACAACTCGTCAATATGTGGTCCACTAATTTGTCGCCGCGGTGGAGAGAGGATGTTCTGCTCTTATGTAATTAGCACCTAGTGTCTTTCTTGCTTTTGTTTTCTTAATTTTCTTATCTTTTAATACTAGTTTTATTAGAATAAAGCGATAGGGGTCCATGCCAAACCCCCCCTCCACACAAGAGGGATTTCTTAAAAAAATTCACCAGTTCCCAAGTGTGGTTCTTGTCAAGTGAGTTATCTCTTCATCCATAGCTTGCTCCCACTGTTTCTGGTTTGGTCCTATAATGCTTCCTTATAACATCTAGGCTCGTTGTTGTCTGATAACAGTAGATATATAACTGAGAGATGATGCATAACACTGAGGGGCCTGAGCCTATGTGCTCTGGGTCGATCTTCTCAGTTGTAGTGGGACAGCTAGTTCCTCTATATTTGATTCTTATTCTTTTTGGGTTTCTTGAGGCTTCTAAGAGGTGGTAGTGGAATCTTCTTAAAGTTCCATGAATTTAGGGTTCTCTGAGTTTTCACCTTCCTCTGAAGTCATGTTGTGCATAGACTTTCAAGCTTGCTGGATCCCAAAGCCAGTGGTCTAACTTCTGAAGTCTGTACCCAACGAATATGCACCACCGTGATTTTGGCGTCTCGTTTATTGCACTTTACAGAATCCACATGAACATAGGTCATGAAACCAAACATTTGTAATTACGCCAAATCGACCTCTCTCTCTTTGTCCACGCTTCTTCTGGTAGCCCAACCTCTAGTACAACTGATGACCCTCTGTTAATCAATGGATCCCGCACACGTTAGTGCACCAAACAACACCACAACCGGTTAGTCCATCGGACATGGTTCATTAGGGTTGAAGATCAACTACCCCAAATGGAAAATGACTTAATGCACCAAAGTTTGCTCAATGATATGTGTATTGTGTTGGTTTGGTTCAACCACATACACTAAGTTGAATAATGACCATGGTAGAAACACCCATGCTATGGTTATCCCAATAGCTTGTCCTGACAAGATAAGCAACCAAATCAGAGCAATAAACTATTTAGGCTTACATAGAACCGGTCCATTGAATCTCCCACTCAGGTGAATTACTATGTCGCCATGGTTTTTGTTTTATAATCAAAACATGTAAAAAGATACGTACTAATACTAGACGCAATTCTAATAAAACTATCAACCATTTATCGATGATCTAGAGTCTTACAAGCTATTGACCATATCAAACTCAACAGAAAGATCCAACTCACAAGCAACCCTGGATACCGTGCGATGCGCACTGCCAAGACAAAGCAGATTGAGGTGTTTCTGGGAATCGGACTATGCGCACCGCTGTACGCACCCCCCAAGCCAATGGAAATACGATAGTAGGGTGTGGTCTGGTGTCTTCTTTAAATCGAGCAATTCTTCAATTGAGCTGACCTCGTCGGGTTTGTCGTGGGAGTCTGCTGGTGTTTGGGAGAGGAGGGTCTCTCTCTCTCTCTCTCTCTCTCTCTCTCTCTCTCTCTCTCTCTCTCTCTCTCTCTCTCTCTCTCTCTCTCTCTCTCTCTCTCTCTCTCTCTCTCTCTCTCTCTCTCTCTCTCTCTCTCTCTCTCTCTCTCTCTCTCTCTCTCTCTCTCTCTCTCTCCACAGATGATCTAAATGAGAGGGGGAATATATGTGTACGTGATAAAGAAGGGGATTGAACATGCTGACAAAAAAATAGAAGTGGTTGAAAGGGCTCCCATGGTTCGGCCTATAAAGGTGATGACGTAGGGCTTTCGTTGGGCTTGGTTCAACCCATTGAGCTTGGTTTGACCCCATTGGATGCAGGTAGTCAGCCCACTAAAAATTCGCTTATCAGATGAAAATTTTCGTCAAGACGAATCCAACAATATAGGTTTGACTGCCTGATTGACCATGCTAGAAAATTTTCGTTGAAACATCCTATTGCCATATCCCTTTCAAACTTTTGGGGTGGCAGTGGGTCAGGTCGGGTCGGGTTGAGACATAGATATAAGGGCAAAACATCCAATCCAAACCCGACCCGTTTAATAAATGGGTCAAAAACTTAAACCCAACCTGACCCGCTAATAAACAGGTTGACCGACCCGACCAGACCCGTTTTACTAAACAGGTTGGGTCATGTCGGGTCGGGTTGGCTTGGGTTGGGGTCAACAGAGCCCATGTAAACCTGTCGGGTTGGGTCAAGACGGGTAGGATTGGGCCGAGTTAGGTCGGGTTTGTTCAGGTTGGGGTCTGGTCGGTTCGGGTTGGCTCAGATCGGGTCGGGTCAGGTTGACACATCCATTTGGTAAACGGGTCAAGTCGGGTCAATCGGGTTATAGGTACAAGCCCGAACCCGACCCATTAAATAAACAAGTCAATCGGGTCGACCTGTTTATGACCGAACCCGTTTAGGCCAAACCCAAACCCGCTAACTTCGGGTCGGGTTGGCGGGTCGGGTCAAGGATTGCCACCCTATTGAGTACGGTGCTTGTCCATCCCGGGTCCAGGCTCGGCTTTGGATGCATCCAATTGGTTCCATTTAAAATTTTCTCTTTTAAAAGAAGCGTACATGCATGGGGTTCAAATTACGACGGCTCGCCACCACAAAAGTTGACCTCAATTTCGGCGGCTTGGCCGATTAAACCTTTTTCTGACGAAGTCTATTGATGTAGACCGTGTGTTTTTGGGCGAGGCTGGAGCTGAAATGATCTTGTTGTTGGAATTATATAGGAGTGTCAACGGTTTGTGTCGTGTCTAGTTTCGGGTCGTGTCCAAAACCTCTAGACCCCGGATCCGACCCGTTTAAGATCTAGGGCTGGCAATTTCGGACCCGACCCGGCAGACCCGACACAAAGTTAGCGGGTCTGAGTCAGGGCTAAACGGGTTCGGGTCGTAAACGGGTCGACACGATAGACCCGTTTAATAAACGGGTCGGGTCCGGGTTTAGGGTCTGGACACGGTAGACCCGGGAAGACCCGTTTAGTATTCAACGGGTCGTGTCGGATCGGGTCGGGTTGGGTCTACCCGCAATCCGATACTATAATATATAATACCAGCGGGACTTTCGGGTCGAGTCGGATTGGGTCGGATCGGGTCAATTGAATAGACCTGGGTGGTAAACGGGTCTTACCAGGTCTACCCGTTTATTAGCGGGTCGGGTCCGGTCTAGGGGTTTTCGACACGACACGAAACTAGACACGACAACGAACCCGACACGACACGATCCATTGCCACCCCTATCTAGATCCTAAACCTATACCCAACCTGCTAATAAACGGGTAGACCGATAAGATCCGGTAAGACCTGTTTACCACACGGTCCTATTCGGTTGACCCGATCCGACCCAATCTGACTTGACCCGACCTGGCCCGTTGGTACTATATATTACATTATCGGATTGCGGGTAGGACCCGACCCGCTAAATATTCACCTCCCTCAAAATATTCACCTCCCTCAAAATTTTGTCACGCCCCTAAAATTAAGTCACCGCCCTCGAAATCTTTTGCGTGCCGACAGGCACGGGCATTACTAGTAAGTAACAATCACAACCATCCCGAGTACTCATATGTTGAGGTGTCACAGTCATAGTTATCTGTTTCACCCAGTCCCATATTATTTATTTGATTCTTGCTTATCAAATAAAGACATTATCTAATGATCTAGTAAATCGCATGGTTATAAATGCAAAAAAAGTTATACGATAGTGTTAGTAAGTATAAGTTTTTTTGTAGATTTTGATCTTCAAAGGAGAAAATTTTAAACAATAAGTATACCCGAATCTACACAACCCAACCCGTCCTACCAACTTGGGCTAACCGAGTCCAACCCGAGCATAGAAATTTTTGCTTGGGTTGGGCTTGGGTTGGGCATCTTGGGTTGGAGGTTGGGTTGGGTTGGGGGGTTTTAGTAATTGGATTAGGCTTAGCTTGACCCCCAACCCGACCCAACCTGCCCGAGTTGTACCCCTATGACTCATAGACATGCTTAGTTTGTAGAAGGGTATTAAGATATGGTTTAACTTTAACTTGAATAATAAGTTTATCTGACACTTGAGATGCAGATAACTGACCAAGAAGGACCTTCATTATCTCAATTAATGGCACATTACTTAAGCCACATAATTGTTGTGGGTAATTTTGCAGAAAAGTCTCAATCACCTTGTTGATTCATGATAGGACCACCAATGATGTCTTAATCACCAACTTTATTATTTTAATCAATTCAGCAAGTTAGGGTAATGATTCAATAATACTGCATGCATAGTGACTACTACATTGATTTTTTTTTTAGCAGCAACAATTTGGCTGAAAGTGATTTTACTGTTACTACAGTAAAATCACTAGCAACTGAATTGATCACTGCAATAGATTTAGGTTTTAACGACTGCAAAAGTGGTGACCATACTCCACCTTGTTGGAAGTGATGAGACATGCGCCCTAATTTGACGGAGCCGTCGGAAAAGATGTTCATTTATCACGGATTTGCAGAAGCCACCGGAAAAATTGGCCAAATTACAGTGGGATAATTGGCGGTCTGATCCTCACAATCGAAAAATGTTGATCTCAAATACGGCGACAGCTAAGATCACCGAAAAAGATAACCAAATTCGACCCTAGCTCAACCCGCCGAAAATGCAAGAGCTTTTCCAACGACCAAACTCAGCCACCAAAAATATGAGAGCTTTTCCGGCCGCCAGCCAGAAATACCAGAGCCTTTTCAGTGGCCATGGAGTTCCGCTGGAAATCCCAGAACTTTTTCGGCTGCCATGGAGGCCGGCCCGTCGAAATCCAAGAGCTTTTTCGACGGCCATGGCTACCGTTTTCAGCCACAAAAGTGGCATCCTATCGGAGGACTCCTGCACCGTGGTAAACGATAAAAGGGTTGAAGGGTTTATAGGTGACATATGGTTTTGTTGTTTCATATGGTTGGTGGGTGGAGTTAAATAATCAGTCATCAGCCATGTGTTCGATTCATAGAGCATCTCCGACCGACTCCTACCCAACTTCGACTCCCATACTCCTCCCATGTGCCACATAGGATAGGATAGTGGGAAAAAAAAAAACCCCTCCTCCAATGGACTCCTACCTAGGGCTGGCAATTTCGGACCCGACACAAAGTTAACGGGTCTGGGTCAGGGCTAAACGGGTTCGGGTCATAAACGGGTCGACACAATAGACCTGTTTAATAAACAGGTCGGGTCCGGGTTTAAGGTCCGGACACGACAGACCCGGAAAGACCCGTTTAGTATTCAACGGGTTCTGGCGGATCCGGTTGGGTCGGGCCTACCCGCAATCTGATGCTATAATATATAATACTAGCTGGTCTTTTGGGTCGAGTCGGATTGGGTCGGATCGGGTCAACTGAATAGACCCGGGTGGTAAACGAGTCTTACCGGGTCTACCAGTTTATTAGCGGGTCTGGTACGGGTTTAGGATCTAGGCACGATTAGTTAAACGGGTCGGGTCTGGGTCTAGAGGTTTTGGACACGACACGAAACTAGACACAACACGAACTCGACACGACACAACCCATTGCCACCCCTACTCCTACCCATCCTACATGGCTGAAAGAAATCAAAACAAAACATCCCATCATATGACGGCCCCACGGATGGGAGGCACTTCCAGCTCCCAGCTAGTTCAAGCGGTGCCCCGGCTCCTACCACCACATAGGACGGGTAGGAGCCGGTTGAAGCTGAATTCTTCACTACAAGACAAAGCCACATGGGATGGGAGCTGAGATGGGAGTCCGTTGGATATGGCCTTAGCACTAGGGGTGGCAATGGGTCGAGTCGGGTTGAGACACAGGTATACGGGTAAAACACCCAACCCAAACCCGACCCGTTTAATAAACGGGTCAAAAACTTAAACCCAAACCCGACCCGCCTAATAAACGGGTTGACCCGACCCGACCCGTTTAACCCGTTTACTAAACGGGTCGGTTCGGGTTGGCTCGGGTTGGGTCAACAGAACCCATGTAAACCTGCCGGGTTGGGTCAAGACAAGTCGAATTTGGCCAGGTTTGATCGGGTTTGGTCGGATTGGTTCGGGTTGGCTCGGGTCGGGTTGGGTTGACACGACCGATTTGGTAAACGGGTCAAGTTGGGTTATAAGTACAAAACCGAGCCTGACCCACTAAATAATGGGTCAATCGGGTCGACCCGTTTATGACCCGAACCCGTTTAGGCCAAACCCAAACCCACTAACTTCGGGTCGGGTTCGGGTCGGGTCAAGGATTGCCACCCCTATTGAGCACAGTGCTTGTCCATCCCGGGTCCAGGCTCGGCTTTGGTTGCATGCAATCGGTTCCATTTAAATTTTTCTCGTTTAAATGAAGCGTAGCTGCATGGGGTTCAAATTCGACGGCTGGCCACCACAGAAGTTGACTTCAATTTCGGCGGCTTGGCGATTAAACCCTTTTTGACGAAGTCTACTGGGGACATCAAATTCGGCGCCCAGGTCTCCAAATTCAATTATTTGCGGCCTATTTTGACCGTCGAAGTTGGGTTGATCTATTGTAGTGGATACTCTAAATCACTGTAGCAACCAAATTGATGGCCGGTTTGATGTAGACTGTATCTTCTAGGAAGAGGCTGGAGCTGAAATGATCTTTTTGTTGGAGTTATATAGGGGTGTCAACGTGTCGGGTTCGTGTCGTGTCTAGTTTCGGGTCGTGTCCAAAACCCCTAGACCCGGACCCGACCCGTTTAACTAATCGTGTTTAGATGTTAAACCTGTACCCGACCCGCTAATAAACGGGTAGACCCGATAAGACCTGTTTACCACACGGGTCTATTCAATTGATCCGATCCGACCCAATCTGACTCGACTTGACCTGACCCGTTGGTACTACTATTACATTATCGGATTGTGGGTAGACCCGACCCGACCCGTTGAATTTTAAACGGGTCTTCCCGGGTCTACCGTGTCCAGACCCTAAACCCGGACCCGACCCATTTATTAAACGGGTCTATCGTGTCGACCCGTTTACGTTTACGACCCGAACCGTTTAGCCCTGATCCAGACCCGCTAACTTCGTGTCGGATCCGAAATTGCCAGCCCTAGAATTATGGCTCAAAAGCATCTCTCAATAGGGCTTTTGACTAAGTCCCAAAGAATAATTGCTAAGAATCTAAAATTTAAAAGGCTAGTTAGCAGCCACGTTGTATACTTGCAGTTTCTCTCTATAAATATTTACTTATTTATCTGTTTGCATTTAAAATAGTGAAATATCGTAAAAACACGAAGTTAAGACTTGATTCATTTTTGAAATTAGAAGTTAGACTTAATGCAGTTTTTTTATATGACCACATGCATTAAAGTAGTTAAGAAATCATCACCCGATTTCATATTGAGACTCTCTTTTCTATGGCAACATGACCTTCGACTTAAAATATAGTGGCACTTGGGGAAGAGGTTGATAGCAACTAGTACGTTTTTTTTTTTTTTTTAGGTATATCATATGGCTTTGGATCATTCCTTCGCGATCCGGAGATCCTCATACACGAGTGCCGAAATGCCCGAGAAAAATTGAGAATTTCTTCGTGTTCGCAAAGCTGGTCTAAGCAACTAGTAAGTTACTAGCATGCATGCATGCTACGTGCTGCCCTAGCTGGCTATGGAATTTTTTTTTTTTTTGTAATTTAAAACCAATCTCTTCGGCCACTACTCTGCCACGTTCTCAATCCCAGCACTGGGTCGTACCAATTCCAATTGATTGTCCAGAGCAAGTGGACCGGGATAGAGAAACGAGAAGAGCATTAATGGAACGATAGACCAATTTCATTAATAATATAATATTCAATGATATCCTTGTGGGGGGAAATTTCCGAGCCGCCTTGATCGGGAACCCCACCCCACAGCCTTGATTGAATGTGGACGATTTGTAGAGTTAGAGAGATGGGAGAATAGATAGAGAGAGTAAGCAATGATGACACAAGGATTGGTGACGGAGTTCGGCCTTACGACCTACGTCTCCGGGCGAGAGGTGCCACCTGATCTTCACTATAATTCAAGTCAATAAGGGGTGAGCGTTCTCTTGACAGGCCAAGAGAAGCTTTGTACAGTCGGGTTGCACGGAGCAACTAGAAGAGAATAAGAAGGGGAGAATTGAGCTCTAGCACTTGCTCTGGGATCCTCTTCCTCTGATTGAATGGCCAACCCCCTTCCTGGATGCCTTGGGGGTCCTTTTATAGCGTAGGCGCGTGCCCGATATGGCAGTGATGATGTGTCGCTGATGACGTGGCACTGGTTCTGGGCCTCCTTGCTGGGCCTTTATTGGGCCGTTGTTCGGGCCCAATAAGGGGTAGGGCTTGATCTGCGAGCCTCGTAGAGTGGGCCCATGTGAGCCCAGGCGGGCTTACCCATTTGGGCCGTTGCGCGGGCCCATGCTGCTCTGATCTGGTCCGGTACAATTTTTGCACCCACAGTTACCCCCTCCCAGTCGGGTCAGGACCCCCTGGGTCGGCTGGGATTCCATGGTGCAAACGCTTTAGGATCCTGGCGCGGTTGGCGAGGGTTGTTGGTGCCGCGGTTCGTATTAGCAGGGCCTTCTTCCGCCGATGCCGAGACCCTTTTTGGCGCGAGCCAAAAAGTCTCGGTTTTGCGAGGGGGTGTTTCCGAAAAAACAGTGCGTTTTCCGACCGAGTGGATACCGAGAGGGTACCGAGTGCATACCGAGTGGGTACCGAGAGCATACCGGGTGGGTACCGAGATCCTTTTGGTGCAAGCAAAAAAGTCTCAGTTTTCCAAGGGGGTGTTTCCGAAAAGGCAGTGCGTTTTCCGACCGAGTGGATACCGAGAGGGTACCGAGTGCATACCGAGTGGGTACCGAGAGCATACCAAGTGGTTACCGAGAGGGCACCGAGAGCATACCGAGAGCCTTTTCCTTTCTATAGTTCTCTCTTTCCTTATTTTACTTCGCTCTTTCCTTATCTTTGTATTTCGTTCACGTGAGAGCGTGAGAGAGCAGCCCGCTGAGCCCGCGCCACAATCTCCTCAAAAAGAAAGACACTGCATTCAAGGCTTGCATTCACGTGAGGCTGTGGGGCGGGGTTCACTGCACCCCGCTCTCTCTCTTTCCATTCTTTGGCTCTCAAATGGGAGATGGGCGTCCCTCTCTCTCTCTGTCTTTCCTTTCTCTCTCTCACTTTTTCTGCTTCTTCTTCTCCACGGGTCACGCGGGCTCGGCCTACAGCGGCAGCGGTCGGACACCGGTGTGGGCGCTGCAGCGGTGGCCGGTCGTAGGCGGTGGCCGATTGGCGCGCGGAGCGGCGGGCTGGCGCAGGCTCAGCGGTGGTGGCCGGCTGGCGCAGCGCAGCCGCTGGCGGGGTCCTGCTGTCAGCGACGGACGGAGGCGGTGCGGAAGCGGTGGTCGACGTGCGACTCCGGGCGCAGGGCACGGCTGCAGGGGTCGGCCGTCGACGGCTTCGGGCACAGGCCCCGGCCGGGTCGGAGAAGGGCGTGGGTGTTCCCCCCTTCTCTTCTTCTTTTTCTCTGTTCTTCGGTGAGAGAGCAGACGTCTCTCTCTCTTTTTCCTTTCTCTCTCTCTCTTCCCATTCTTTCTCTCTCTTTCCTTCTCTGTGGCGATCCGTGCGAGAGAGAGCGGGTGCGAGAGAGAGCCTTCGGCAAGAGAGAAGGTCCTCGCGAGAGAGAGCGGGTGCGAGAGAGAGCCTTCGGCGAGAGAGAAGGTCCTCGCGAGCGAGAGCGGGTGCGAGAGAGATCCGTGCGTGAGGTCCTTCCTCTTTCCATCTCTCTTGTGCTGTGCTACGGGTCGGACGGTTGTAGCAACAGCGGTGGTCGATGCTGGGTGCGGACGGCAGTGGCTGGAGGATGCGCATGGAAGTCGTTGTCATGCGAGGAGGGACACCCGGGTGTGGTTCGCTGACCCCCTCGGGGTTGGCTTGGGCTGCTGCAAAGAGGACATGCGGGGTTGCCTCGGGTCGCTGTGAGACAGCACGCACGGAGGGGTCACCTCGGTCCGCTGCGAGACGGAGTGCGCGGCAGGGGAGGACGAGTTAGGTTCGTCATCGTCGCCGTGTGACGAATTACATGAGGAGAATGCACGGGAGTGTGTTTGGTTCATTCGACCCCCTATTCCCATTATGATCGGTTGTCACCAAGAGCATCTACGTATGGGCCGGGAGAGGTGCGAGTTCTTCTTTCATACCCGGCGCTCGGTCTGATACGAGTTGGGCGCGTAATGAATCAAATTGAGGGCTCGAGCGTAACCGTCATTACCGTGTAATTATTCTGGTGCTAATCTTTGAAGAAAAAGACCTTGAGTCCTTCTGACAGTCATAACTTTTCATACGCATGTCGGATGAATGCGTATAAGGTGCCGTTGTGTAGGCATCGAAAAACCGGTCAAAGTGGACGTGAAACATCATACACTTTGACGAGTAACTTTTCCGATAATCACCTTCATAAAGAGATGACTCTAACGAACGCATTGGCCAAGTGTCCTACGCGCGTCTTGGAGAGGCATCGATACGTGGTAACTCATCCGTCTCTGTTCGACACCCAACTGCACCTAGTTACTGTATTCACTAGTGACTGCAGTCGGGCCCTAGTGATGACGCGACGGTTACCACGAGTCCACCTCCAGATAAGAAGGAGGAATTTTGCTTGTGAAGTTTGTACGGCCAACTCAATAGGTTAGGTTGAGATGCTATTCAACCAACCCAATGGAAGATAACTCTTCGTCTTTGGCTGATCCTTGTGTGCGAATGCCACTTGAATTAGATTGACTAATAAGTTTGGATGGCGCCGAGCACCCCCCCTCTCGGTTTTCTGTCGAAGCCGAGGGGTGGGCTGCTGATGGTGTGCCGTCGTGCCCTCCCCACTTGGTTTTCCGTGCGAAACCGAGGGGGGTCGCTTGTTGATGCCGACACACACCCCCTCTCGGTTTTCTGACAAAACCGAGGGGTGTGTTGCTGATGGTGTGCCGTCGTTCCTTCCCCACTCGGTTTTTGTGCGAAACCGAGGGGGGGCTGCTTGTTGATGCCGACACACACCCCCTCTCGGTTTTCTGACGAAACCGAGGGGTGGTTGCTTGTTAATGCCGACACACACCCCCTCTCGGTTTTCTGACGAAACCGAGGGGTGGTTGCTTGTTGATGCCGACACCCCATTATTGGGGCTGGTAGAAGAGGCCAAAAAGTGTCGGTATTGAAAGTAGTGTATTTTTCGAATTTCAGCCCCCTTTGAAACCGACACTTTTTCGGTAAAACGCTAGTGCGTGGGGATGTCGGCGAAGGACAATGCTATATACGAGGGGGTTTCTTAGAGATAATCTAGGATGACGTCGCATGATGGCCAGCCAGTCTTCACCCAAAGTACTACCGCACCTGGTTACTGTATTCGTCAGGTACTACGGTCAGGTGAGGGTGTTGACTTAGCCAGGATCAAGGAAGCACCATTTTATCCCGTGTTACCCACCGTCGACTGCACCAGTGTGGATACACGCACTGACAGAGTTAGACCAACCACTGACAGAGTCGCCTCGGACTTTGTCTTCGAATGCCAAGGGCTGGACCTTGGGCTTGTAGAGTGCCGAGGCGTTGGTCGCCTCGAACTTTGTCTTCAAGTGCCAAGGACTGGGCCTTGGGCTCGTAGAGTGCCGAGGCATTGGTCGCCTCGGACTTTGTCTTTAAGTGCCAAGGACTGGGCCTTGGGCTTGTAGAGTGCCGAGGCATTGGTCGCCTCGGACTTTTATCTTCGAGTGCCAAGGGCTAGGCCTTGGGCTTGTAGAGTGTCGAGGCATTGGTCGCCTCGGACTTTATCTTCGAGTGCCAAGGGCTACGCCTTGGGCTTGTAGAGTGCCGAGGCATTGGTCGCCTCGGACTTTATCTTCGAGTGCCAAGGGCTAGGCCTTGGGCTTGTAGAGTGCCGAGGCATTGGTTACCTCGGACTTTATCTTCGAATGCCAAGGGCTGGGCCTTGGGCTTGTAGAGTGCCGAGGCATTGGTCGCCTCAAGCTTTGTCTTCAAGTGCCAAGGGCTGGGCCTTGGGCTTGTAGAGTGCCGAGGCGTTGGTCGCCTCGAACTTTATCTTCGAGTGCCAAGGGCTAGGCCTTGGGCTTGTAGAGTGCCGAGGCATTGGTTACCTCGGACTTTATCTTCGAATACCAAGGGCTGGGCCTTGGGCTTGTAGAGTGCCGAGGCATTGGTCGCCTCAAGCTTTGTCTTCAAGTGCCAAGGGTTGGGCCTTGGGCTTGTAGAGTGCCGAGGCGTTGGTCGCCTCGAACTTTGCCTTCAAGTGCCAAGGGCTGGGCCTTGGGCTTGTAGAGTGCCGAGGCGTTGGTCGCCTCGAACTTTATCTTCGAGTGCCAAGGGCTAGGCCTTGGGCTTGTAGAGTGCCGAGGCATTGGTTACCTCGGACTTTATCTTCGAATGCCAAGTGCTGGGCCTTGGGCTTGTAGAGTGTCGAGGCATTGGTCGCCTCGGACTTTGTCTTCGAATGCCAAGGGCTAGGCCTTGGGCTTGTAGAGTGCCGGGGCATTGGTCGCCTCGGACTTTGTCTTCGAGTGCCAAGGGCTGGGCCTTGGGCTTGTAGAATGCCGAGGCGTTGGTTGCATCGGACTTTGTCTTCGAGTGCCACGGATGTCTCCTTGAACTTGGTGCATGTCAAAGCGGCGACGTCTGCCCTGGACTTATTCTCATCGCCTCGGATAAGTATAGTTGATACTTTAGCTTGACCTGGATTGTCAGGAGCATTTTTATCTGACTTTCGCCTTGAAAGGGCGTAGCCGAATTGCCTTCGAGCTTCTGACTTGAATGGGTGGAATCGAAGGTCTTTGGTTGACCTGGGTTACCAGGAGCTCTTTATCGGACTTTTGCCTCGAGAGGGCGTAGCCGAATTGCCTTCGAGCTTCCGACTTGAACGGGCGGAATCGAAGGTCTTTGGTTGACCTGGGTTGCCAGGAGCCTTTTTATCGGTCTTTAGCCTCGAGAGGGCGTAGCCGAATTGCCTTCGAGCTTCCGACTTGAATGGGCGGAATCGAAGGTCTTTGGTTGACCTGGGTTGCCAGGAGCCTTTTTTTCGGACGTTAGCCTTGAGAGGGCGTAGCCGAATTGTCTTCGAGCTTCCGACTTGAATGGGCGGAATCGAAGGTCTTTGGTTGACCTGGGTTGCCAGGAGCCTTTTATCGGACTTTAGCCTCGAGAGGGCGTAGCCGAATTGCCTTCGAGCTTCCGACTTGAATGGGCGGAATCGAAGGTCTTTGGTTGACCTGGGTTGCCAGGAGCCTTTTTATAGGTCTTTAGCCTCGAGAGGGCGTAGCCGACTTACCTTCGAGCTTCCGACTTGAATGGGCGGAATCGAAGGTCTTTGGTTGACCTGGTTTGCCAGGAGCCTTTTTTTTTTTATGCTTTAATATGGCAAAATCGAACTTCGAGAGATTTGATTTTGAGAAAAAAAAGACACTTTATTGATATAACAAAGTTGCAGTTACGCTTTTTCAGAGATCGCCCCCCGCAAACATACGACAGAGAACATGGTTCTCATATTCGTAGGGCGTCAGGGCCTGCTTGTAGGCTAGGATATGGAGAGCAGGGTCTCCCTGGATGCAGTTGAACTTTGGTAGGTTCGGTGTTCGCCAACCCATAGGAAATGGTGTTGCAAGAACCTTGGGATGCAGTGGCCCCACCGAGGTGATTAGTTGCCTACGGTCTTGATGGCGGCGTCCCACGTCGGCAGTATACCTTAGTCGGTTGAGCAGCTCGCGGGCATCTGTTGCTTTCGTGTGCGAAGGGATAGAATGTCTAGTGGACCTTGTTGACTGAGGTGATCCTTCTCCGCGATAGCTAGGCGCACCGTTGACGTCGAGGCGATCCCACACCGTTTGCTTTGGTGCTTGTGTGGATACCTGATGCATCTCGATACGCGGTACATGTGGTTCTTCAAGATGATGACTCACGGCTAGGCGAGTCCTTGGTTGGTCTAGGATATGGAGAGCAGGGTCTCCCTTGATGCAGTTGAACTTTGGTAGGTTCGGTGTTCGCCAACCCATAGGAAATGGTGTTGCAAGAGCCTTGGGATGCAGTGGCCCACCGAGGTGATTAGTTGCCTACGGTCTTGATGGCCCACGTCGGTAGTATGCCTTAGTCGGTTGAGCAGCTCGCGGGCATCTGTTGCTTTCGTGTGCGAAGGGATAGAATGTCTAGTGGACCTTGTTGACTGAGGTGATCCTTCTCCGCGATAGCTGGGCGCACCGTTGACGTCGAGGCGATCCCACACTGTTTGCTTTGGTGCTTGTGTGGATACCTGATGCATCTTGATACGCGGTACATGTGGTTCTTCAAGATGATGACTCACGGCTAGGCGAGTCCTTGGTTGGTCTTTATCAGTAGCTAGAGAGTTGTGGGCCATAACCCCCGCTCTTTCAGCCGCCTTCTTTAGGGAATCCCTCTCTTGCTCGAGGGCTGCGTTCCTCTTGAGAAGGTTCAACAGCTGGAAATCAGCAGCCGAAATTTGGTATGTAGTTAGATCGTTGTCCCCTTGGGTGGCGTGCTCTTTGCCAGATCGACGCCTCAGGGATGACGGGTCTCGCCGATCGCTGTGCCCTTCTGGATGGCTGCTTTGCGGCCCCAGCCGTTGTTGCTTTCGTGTGCGAAGGGATAGAATGTCTAGTGGACCTTGTTGACTGAGGTGATCCTTCTCCGCGATAGCTGGGCGCACCGTTGACGTCGAGGCGATCCCACACCGTTTGCTTTGGTGCTTGTATGGATACCTGATGCATCTCGATACGCGGTACATGTGGTTCTTCAAGATGATGACTCACGGCTAGGCGAGTCCTTGGTTGGTCTTTATCAGTAGCTAGAGAGTTGTGGGCCATAACCCTCGCTCTTTCAGCCGCCTTCTTTAGGGAATCCCTCTCTTGCTCGAGGGCTGCGTTCCTCTTGAGAAGGTTCAACAGCTGGAAATCAGCAGCCGAAATTTGGTATGTAGTTAGATCGTTGTCCCCTTGGGTGGCGTGCTCTTTGCCAGATCGACGCCTCAGGGATGACGGGTCTCGCCGATCGCTGTGCCCTTCTGGATGGCTGCTTTGCGGCCCCAGCCGCTCCCGAACATTTCTTCGGTTGGTTGCAACCGAGACTTCTTGTTCTTCTTCGATCAGCATATCGTTTGTTCGTTCAGCACCCGCCTTTGGTGGGTTGGTGCTGGCCTTCAGCATCGAGCGTGTTGATGTCGGCGTGATGAAGGCGTTGAGGTTGATTTTGAGGAGGACTTGTGGCTCGTCACCACAAGTTGAATAGGAGTCAGTAGAGGTGTGGGTAAGACCTCTATCGATATCCCACAGACGGCGCCAAAGATTGTGGGGGGAAATTTTCGAGCCGCCTTGATCGGGAACCCCACCCCACAGCCTTGATTGAATGTGGACGATTTGTAGAGTTAGAGAGATGGGAGAATAGATAGAGAGAGTAAGCAATGATGACACAAGGATTGGTGACGGAGTTCGGCCTTACGACCTACGTCTCCGGGCGAGAGGTGCCACCTGATCTTCACTATAATTCAAGTCAATAAGGGGTGAGCGTTCTCTTGACAGGCCAAGAGAAGTTTCGTACAGTCGGGATGCACGGAGCAACTAGAAGAGAATAAGAAGGGGAGAATTGAGCTCTAGCACTTGCTCTGGGATCCTCTTCCTCTGATTGAATGGCCAACCCCCTTCCTGGATGCCTTGGGGGTCCTTTTATAGTGTAGGCGCGTGCCCGATATGGCAGTGATGATGTGTCGCTGATGACGTGGCACTGGTTCTGGGCCTCCTTGCTGGGCCCTTATTGGGCTGTTGTTCGGGCCCAATAAGGGGTAGGGCTTGATCTGCGAGCCTCGTAGAGTGGGCCCATGTGAGCCCAGGCGGGCTTACCCATTTGGGCCGTTGCGCGGGCCCATGCTGCTCTGATCTGGTCCGGTACAATTTTTGCACCCACAATCCTTATATGGCACCTCTTCAAAAAATGGTGAGACACAGCTAGGAGAGATAAATAGAGAAAAATTAGCATTAGCTATGGAATTTTTTTTTTTTGTAATTTAAAACCAATCTCTTCGGCCACTACTCTGCCACGTTCTCAATCCCAGCACTGGGTCGTACCAATTCCAACTGGTTGTCCAGAGCAAGTGGACCGGGATAGAGAAACGAGAAGAGCATTAATGGAACGATAGACCAATTTTATTAATAATATAATATTCAATGATACCCTTATATGGCACCTCTTCAAAAAATGGTGAGACACAGCTAGGAGAGATAAATAGAGAAAAATTAGCATTACAATACAGCGCATGAGAGAGGAATCCCAGCAATGGGTACCAATCCCAACTGGTTGTCCAGAGCAAGTGGAACGGGATAGAGAAACGAGAAGAGCATTAATGGAACGATAGACCAATTTCATTAATAATATAATATTCAATGATATCCTTATATGACACCTCTTCAAAAAATGGTGAGACACAGTAGGAGAGATAAATAGAGAAAAATTAGCATTACAATACAGCGCATGAGAGAGGAATCTTTTGTTTATGTTGTCATTTTCATAGGTGATGTATTATTGACTTTTATTTACGAACCTTTGGCTATCAACTAATTAACATCATATTTGGGAGTGATTTTATTACCAACGTAACTATTATTATTATTATTATTATATTATTGAGGTGGGGTTTTCGGTCCCCCCCCCCCCCTCTCTCCACACACACATTTTAAAACCATGTAAAATGGATGGGGGCTCAAGCCCCCCTCCCCAAGATGGGGGTTGATTGTGGCCTCATCAATGGGGGTAGTTGGAGTAATTATTTTGGGATCCAACCCCTCAAAATCCCATGTGGATGTGGAGTAGGGGACCGGTTGGAGATGCTCTAAGGCCCAATGTGAGCTGAATTAATGTCAAATTAAAATAAATTAAATACCCTAGGCCCCATATGAAAAGATGACCCGAACCCACTTAAATAACCACGAATCAGCGCATCGTGGCCGCTGATTCGACATCGCACAGCCTGGGCGCTACAGGACGGTTACTGGCCACTTTCATTAACGGTGCAGAGTCGAGACCCAATTTGCAAGGTAAGAGGAAGCAAGTATCGTTCACTTATCTAGATGATTGCCCTTTTCAAAAAAAAAAATTTGTGCTTCAGATACTTTTACAGAAATTTTATTTAACAAATTAAAATTATATTTTATGTATTCTCGCACTATGCTAAATACGGGTTGTTTTCATTTCCCCTCACTAAAGGAAACATAAACGATTCCACTTACTTAAATGTCCATTGACTTCATTTCCTTTCCCTTGCTTAGGGCTGTGCAAAAACCGACCCGAACCGCATAACCGAACCGAAACCGACCAAAATTTAACCGAAATAACCGAACCGAACATCAAACCGAACCGAGAACAAACCGAACCGACAAAACCGATTAAATCGGTTTCGGTTTTGGTTCCCGGGTATGAAACACCGAACCGAAACCGAAAAAACCGACCCGACTTCTTAAATCATAAACACAACGGCCATAATACTTTTGTTTCCAGTAAGTGCAAGTACGAAGTAATTATGTTAGATCTACAATGCTTCAAAAGAGTGAACGTCGGTTGATTTTGCTTTGAACTTTCATTTTGGCACTATGTAAGAACATAATCATCCACTTATTTGTGATGAACTGACGATTAAGATTCAAGAGCCAAGGGTTCTAGCATAACTCATATTAACCGAAACCGAATCGAAACCGAACCGAAAACCGATCACACCGAACCGACAAAAACCGACCATTTCGGTTTCGGTTTCGGTTTTGATTTTTCGAAAACCGAAAAAAAAAAAAAAAACCGACAAAACCGACACCGAAACCGACCGACAAAACCGACGCTCACCCCTACCCTAGCTTATCAATTTGAGAGAAAAAAAATTAAGGGTGGAAAGTTGTTTTATGTGTACATTTCCACTCTATTACTCCCTTAATTTCCTTCCTCTCTAAAGAACGGGGAGTGGAAATGAAGTAGGTCCATTGGGAGGAAATGAAGACCGCAGGTGGATTCGTTTACAATGATTTTAAATGAAAAGGATTATGAAAACAAAAATAAAGTCAATATGTTAATATATTAATTTCACCCTCCCTTCAGCCCAAAAGAGCACACCTGGCCTTTAAGAAAAACTAGTAAGAAACCCGAGTAAAGCCTGGATGAACTTGATGCACGCCTTGTTAGAGAGAGAGAGAGAGAGAGAGAGAGAGAGAGAGAGAGAGAGAGAGAGAGAGAGAGAGATAATACAAATGATTTTCTTAATTAACATGAAATGATTATTAGCTGTCATTGAATGGATATAGGTTTTTAATATGATTTATAAGAGAAAGAGACGTGTTCACACACGGAAGAAGGATTCTGGATCTTCAAAAGATATCCACGTGTCACAATACGGGAGAGAGAGCTAACTCCATTTTAGTATTATACTATTAGATTAGACTATTAGATATGTATTTTACTAGTGCATGCCCGTGCCTGTCGGCATTGCAGCGGGCCGCCTTCGGCGGCAACACACCCCCCGGGCATCACCACCTCCACCGTCGTATGCGACGACAATACACCTGACCGCCTTCGGCATGCCCGTGCCGATTGGCACAACGCGGGAGCCTTCGGTGCGACCAACCAACCCCCAACTCCGCTACCCGGGGGGAGAGAGAGAGAGAGAGAGAGAGAGAGAGACCGTGGGGAAAGAGAGAGAGAGAGAGAGCAGGGCCGTCTCGATACAAACTGAAGCCTAAGGCGAAAATTCTAAATGGGGCCTTTTTATATTTATTTTTTTTCATAATGGGCCGGGCCTGAATGGTGGGTATGGTGGCTGTGGGCTAAGAGGCTGCTGGCCGTGAGTGAGGTAACCAAATCACCGGGCCGTTTTGGTAGCCATTTAGCACGGGCACAAACACAGACACGCAGAGAGAGAGAGAGAGAGAGAGAGAGAGAGAGAGAGAGAGAGAGAGAGAGAGAGAGAGAGAGAGAGAGAGAGAGAGAGAGAGAGAGAGAGAGAGAGAGAGAGAGAGAGAGACCCGTTTAACTAATTGTGCTGTGTCTAGTTTCGGGTCATGTCCAAAACCCCTAGACCCGGACCCGACCCGTTTAACTAATCGTATCTAGACCCTAAAGTAATAAAGTTAAATGGCCCGCTCCAACTTGATTATACCCCAATCAAACACATAACCCCTTAAATATACCCTAATTATATGCACTCTTGAATACACCCCTCTTAAATAAACCCCATGCAGTTGGCTGGTATTTGAAGGTAGGGGTGGCAATCCTTGACCCGACTCGAACCCGACCCGAAGTTAGCGAGTTTAGATTTGGCCTAAACGGGTTCAGG
Organism: Chamaelirium japonicum; assembly: GCA_947650365.1. Taxonomy (NCBI): domain Eukaryota; kingdom Viridiplantae; phylum Streptophyta; class Magnoliopsida; order Liliales; family Melanthiaceae; genus Chamaelirium; species Chamaelirium japonicum. The sequence continues at coordinate 79,322,156 of OX393550.1, read as the reverse complement.
TCATATTAGGGTCAACCCGATTGACCCGTTTATTTAATGGGTCGGGTTCGGGTTTGTACTTATAGCTCGGTTGACCCGACTTGACCAGTTTACCAAATGGGTCGTGTCAACCCGACCCGACCCGAGCCGACCCGACCTAATCCGATCAAATCAGGCCCAATCCGACTTGTCTTGACTCAACCCGGTAGGTTTACATGGGTTCTGTTGAGCCGACCCGACCCGACCCGACCCGTTTAGTAAACGGGTTAAACGGGTCGGGTCGGGTTTGGGTTTAAGTTTTTGACACGTTTATTAAACGGGTCGGGTTCGGGTTGGGTGTTTTGCCCTTATACCTATGTCTCAACCCGACCCGACCCGACTCGACCCATTGCCACCCCTACTTGAAGGCAGACGTAGGGCTGCAACTTGGGCGGGCCAATCGGAACCCAACCCGAGCCCAACCCGAACCCAACCCAAATTTGAGCGGGCTAACCTAAACCCAACCCGAGCCCAACCCGAATTATTTCTCCTCTACCATATTGAAGCCGATCAACCCAGCCCGCACAACCTAATCAACCTGGCCAACCCGACGGATTAGGCTAGGGCTAAGGAAGTTCAAACAGACCTTGGATTGGGTTTAGTTGGGGGTACAAAAGATGCTAAGTTAGGGCTTTGAGGTTTGGGGTATAAAAGAAAAGGACAATGTTGGTATTAAAGGGTCGTTGAGTAAGTTAATGAGAAACGATAGGGAGACAGGGGCTAGTTACAGATTTTTGGGGTCCTTAATTATCTCTCTCTAAACCCAATCTAACCGAATCCCTCTCACAACATCACAGTTGTCCCTTTTTCCCATCCACTCTCTCTCTATACCCGATCGCACCCCCTCTTCTGTTTATTTTATTTCTCTCTCTAAGTCTGATTCCCATCTCTGTACCTTTCAAACGTCTCTCTCTCCTCCTTAATTATCTCTCTCTAAACCCAATCTAACTGAATCCCTCTCACAACATCACAGCCGAACCTCCTAGAAAACCTACGATGCTGATTTCCTCATCTCTCCTCTCATCTGATACTCTCTTTCTCTATCATCCTATCTTCTCTCCAACTAACAGATCCCATCTCCCGACCCATGCAACCCGAAACCCAGGCCTAACCAAACTCCATCACAGCCGTCCGAGATGCAACCCCCTCTCTAGCTAGCTGTACCCAGCCCCGACTTCATCGCGGCCCACTCTCTCAAACCCGAAGAGAGAAGAGCGAGAGAGAGAGACGGAGGAAGAGAGAGAGACGGAGGAAGAGAGAGAGAGAGACGGAGAGAGAGAAGGGGAGAGAGAGATATCGGGGGAAGAGAGAGAGCGATGAGGAGAGAGAGAGAGAGGGGGGGGCGGGAATTGGGGGGCGATGGGGACGTGAATCCGTGATTTGGGGACGTGATTTAGAGAGAGAGAGAAACTTGAGAAGAGAGAGAGAGACGGAAAGATAGCGAGAGAGATCGGAGAGAGAAACGGACGGAAGAGACTCTCTCTCCTCCTTAATTATCTCTCTCTAAACCCAATCTAACTGAATCGCGGCCCACTCTCTCAAACCCGAAGAGAGAAGAGAGAGAGAGAGAGAGATGGAGGAAGAGAGAGAGACGGAGAAAGAGAGAGAGAGATCGGGGAAAGAGAGAGAGAGACGGAGAGAGAGAAGGGGAGAGAGAGATATCGGGGGGAGAGAGAGAGCGATGGGGAGAGAGAGAGAGAGAGAGAGAGAGAGGGGGGGGCGGGAATTGGGGGGCGATGGGGACGTGATTTGGGGACGTGATTTAGAGAGAGAGAGAGAGAAACTTGAGAAGAGAGAGAGACGGAAAGATAGCGAGAGAGATCGGAGAGAGAAACGGATGGAGAGAGAGAGACGGACGGAAGAGACGGGCATGAAATCTTTCCATATGCAGCCCCCTATATCTCTAAAAATCATCTCAGCCGTCCCTTCCACTAAGCTGGTCCCCCCCTTAATTCTCTCTCGGATTTCTCTCTTAATTCTATTTACATATATGCAGCTCCCTCTCTCATATGCAGCCTGCTCTCTCTCTCTAAACCTCATCTCAACCGTCCCTTACATCCAGCTGACCTACCCGATTTAGATTTAGATTGTGGGATGAGAGAGTCTAGTCTAGTCAGCATTTTTTTGTCTAGTCAGCTTTGGTGCCATTTTTTGTCTAGTCAGCTTTGGTGCCATGTTGCCGAGTCTCTGGACCCCTCCCAGACAAAAAACCGCTGACTTAGAGAAGTTGATGGATAAACCCGACACCTGCTCAAAGGAATAAAGGATGATCTTCACCACCAATACCTGGAATTCATCTGCCCTGCAAAAAAGCAGTGTGTCATCTGCAAATTGAAGGTTAGACACCTCCCATTTCGGTTCCCCCAAGGGAACGAGAAGCCTGCTACATCGGGCCTGAGCTAGGACATCAAGCAGAATGTCCGCCGCAAGAATAAATAGCAAGGGCGAGAGAGGGAAGCCCTGCTTAAGGCCCTTCTTCACCTTAAAATGACCTCCAATTTCTCCTCTAATCAAGCACGAAAGTTTGGAAGAAGACAAGCAAGCACTGATCCACCACCTCTACTCAGCGGAGAAACCTTTGGACACGAGGACTCGATCCAAAAAGGACCAACAGAGACAGTCGAAAGCCTTCTCAAAGTCTAACTTGATAAGAAGTCCCTCTTTTTTTCTCTCCAGCAGGTGGAAGATGACTTCTTGAGCCGAAGCCACACTATCCTGAATGTGTCTCCCCTTAATGAAGGCCGATTGATTGCAGCTGACCAATTGCCCCATGACTGAACCGAACCGAATAGCAAGCACCTTAGCAACCATCTTGTAAACGCAATTGGAGAGGCTGATAAGCCAAAAATCCCCGTTCTGCACTGCCCCTTCTTGCTTAGGAATCAATGATAGCCAAGAGAAATTGATCTGGTGGATAGAAACTACTCCCCCAAAAAAATCATGCATCAGATGGTAGATGTCTCCCCCGACCACCGACTAGTATCTTTGGAAAAAGGACATAGGAAAACCATCCGGTCCCGGAGCCCCATCTGGTCTCATGCTGAAAACTGTCTTCTTGAACTCCTCATCAGAAAAAGGCAAATCAATAGCAAGGGGCATCTCCAACCTCCTCGTATTCAACAAGTTCCAGTCGAGCTCTATTGTAGGTTCGGATGGAATGGAGAAGTGGCCTTTGAAGTGGTCGGATACCCCCTTCAGAATATCTCACTGACTGGAAAACCGAGAATCGCCAATCTGAATCTCCGGGATGAAATTGACTCTCCTCCGAGCATTGGCTACTCTATGGAAGAACTTCGTATTATGATCCCCTTCCTTCAGCCATCTCACCCTAGATCTCTGTTTCCATATGAACTCTTCCTCTCTAAGGACCTCTATCATCTGCACCCCTGCCAAGTCTAAGGCTGCCCGGTCTGTCGCAGAGAGAGGCCCAATCTCCGCCCTTGTCTCTAAGAGGCCCATTTCGCTAATGAGACTCTTCTTCCTTTGATAAACTTGGCCAAAAAAATCTCTATCCCAAGCCTTAAGCTTAGCCCGCAAAAAATGAAGTTTAGAGACAAGGGATAAGACTGAATTATGCTGGGTCCCCGTCAAACTCCACCAATTTGAAATGAGCTCATCGAAACCTGCTCTGGAAGTCCACATTGATTCAAAACGGAACAATGGTTTAGAAATCTTGTCTGAAGTGGTCGAAAGGAGCAAAGGAGTGTGATCTGAGAGAAAAGAGGGTAGCACCAGCTGGAAAGTAGTAGGACAAGCAACATCCAACTCCTTCGAAATAAGAAACTGATCCAATCTCGCAAAAATCAGGTTCTCCCTCTTGTTAGACCAGGTGAAGGATTTGCCGGACAAAGGCAGGTCCAACAAGTTCGCCTCCTCCACAAAAGCTGAGAAGTCCCCCCTATCATGCGCATTGCTCGGATCCCCGCTCCTCCCTGACGAAAACCTGGTAACATTGAAATCGCCACCCACGACCCAGTAACCTGAGATGGAAGAACGAAGCTCCCGAAGTTCTCCCCAAAACTCCTATTGCAAGGATCCCTCATTCGGCCCATATACCGAGGTAACAAACCAACCATTATTGTCCGATCTGTCCAAGAGCTGAACAGTGAGGGAGAAAACCCCTACCATGCTGCTAAGCAAAACGAATCTCCTGGAACTCCAACCCACCAGCATCCCTCCCGAAGAGCCCACAACATCAAGAGATTTCCATTAGTCAATCCGACCTCACCCCAGGGATTGAAGAAGGCGGTCGGACGGGCCGGAGATCTTAGTCTCTTGAAGACAAATAATATCTACTGAATTAATAGAGGAGAAGGTATAAGTCGCCCTCCTCTTATCACTCCCACCCAATCCCTTAACCTTCCAAGAGAGCAATCGCATGTCTGGTAAAGGGACCCCGCCTTAAAAACAGCCCAAAAAGGTACACCGAGTACATCGCAGGATCAAAAAACAAAACCAGAAAATACAGACAAGAACAAACAGCTATCCCTCAGCCTCAGCCTCTCCACCGCAAAGGAATCGCATCATGGACCCACAGACGAACCCCCACGCTCTAACTCCAGCTTTCAGATCGCCAGCAAAAAATGCCTAGCCTTGGTGGCCTCTCCTCCTAAGAAGTCGGTGCCCGACGCTATCTAAAGGATAGCCTCATCATCCAAGAGGTTGAGCGGAAGGCGGACCGCCTTGTTCAGGTCTGTATCCAAAGGAACAGAAGCCTGACCCTTCCAAGCCCCACCTGCCAGGGTCGGGTCAGAATCATCAAAACGTTTGAACAACCCACGCACACTCCTGCGCACCAGCACGATCTTCTGCTCCCCGGTGTCGCGGGCCCCTTCATCTCCAGGTGACGTCACCAAGCTACCAGACAACAAAGGAGAAGAGCGGTCAACAACTCCAAAAGGCGAAACACAATTGGAAAGGATAAGGGCGCTCTCCGCCCCCTCAGGCTCAAGATCCCCCATGGAATCGCACACAGCAACCTCGAGCCGCACGCCATCACCTGCGCCAACCCCTAAGTTGCCAGGTTCAGGCCCTAGGTCAAGAAGCTGTAGGTCTGTCCCACCAAGGCCCAAGACTTCGTGAGCCCCTACTCCCACCTGCGACCTAGGGTTGAAATCCAAGTTGTTCCAAACCTGGTCCTCCCCCGCTCCCTGGCAGCTAAAGGAAGGAAAAGGGAAGTACGAACTTGGGCTACGGCACCTCCACGAGGCTGCCGAGCCTGAATCTGGATCGGAGTTGGACCACTCTCTCTCTCCAACTGCTGCTCTGCCACCGGCTCCGACCTCCTCTTCACTTTCCCCGGCGGAGTGGCTCACATGTCTGTCCGGGTCGTCTTTCAGCATCGGCTTGACATCATCCGAAGGGGGGACATCCGCTGAGGAGGGGGGATAACCCGCTGCTCCGATGGATCACTCTCCTCCTCCACTACACTGCCGACCTGCACCACCGGCATCAAGTCCCGGTCTTCAACCGGATTATCGAATTCTATCTGGAATCATAGCTTATAAAGCATCCGCCCCACCCTCTCCACTGAGCTCTTAGGGATAAGCTCAGGATGGTTGGTATCCAGCAACACCATCAGATCTGAGACGTCATCCGCCTCCTCAAAGTTGTTAAGAACAGCTCTGACTATCCAAAAATGCCCTGCCAACTCCGAAATCGCCTTCTTCTCCCACCAGACGTGAATAGGTAGACCGAAAATATGGAGACAAAGGTGGGTACCTCTCCAGGTCTTCAAGGCTCCAGTACAAACAGACCATCGAGAGAAAGAGAGAAGAAGATCACGCATCTTGACGGGCCCTTTTCGGATGGTCTCTCTCTCTCTCTCTCTCTCTCTCTCTCTCTCTCTCTCTCTCTCTCTCTCTCTCTCTCTCTCTCTCCTGATGATCTAAATGAGAGGGGGAATATGTGTGTACGTGATACAGAGGGGGAGTGAACGTGCTACAAAAAATCCAAGTGGCTGAAAGGGCTCCCATGGTTTGGCGTATAAAGGTGATGACACAGCATTCATTGGGCTTGGTTCGACCCATTGGGCTTGGTTTGACCCCATTGGATGCAGGTAGTCAGCCCACTAAAAAATCGCTTATCAGAAGAAAATAAAAATCTAAGAAGGATAATCGGTCATAACTTCCAAACTGTAAGTCTGATTTCTGCCCAGGACATGCCATCGGACAGGTCTCATCGATGCGGGTCTGATGGGTCCGCTTCCACTTGATTATACTCGTCATATCGATCGAAATCTCAAAAATGACAAACATATCACACCGAACAATCTTGATCGGACTTCAAAAGGGTCCCCACAAGATGGTAATGTCTCGCTTAGAAATATCCTATTGCCATATCCTTTCATACACACATCGGTTTTCTATAGGGCTAGCAATTTCGAACCCGACACGGACATGTGGTGTCACGAACATGTGGTGTCACCAACAAACAACTACTCATCCATCTACGATGCAAGAAACTGAGTATCTAAGCTCCAGCCATACATTTATGATAAAGTTCCTGTAAAAACTTTTGAAAGCTGAAGAATACACAATCAGATCCATTTCCTTGCATAGGCCGGCAATATTTTGTCCACGACATAAAATATAAATTGAAAGGAAGAGAATGACACAGCTCCAATACGAACTCACAATGATGATGATGATGATGAAAATCACAGGCCTGAATGAATGAGAAGCTGGTCAAATAACTTGCATAAACCCAACTCTCAACTATCATTAACAAGAAGAAAAAACTATTTTAGCTATTACACTTTGCCCCCTTACGTTTAGCCCTCCATTTCAGTTTTGATTAGATAAAAACTACCAAATGATAAAAATTCAGGTTTGATGAGAATCAGACCTAAATTTTACCCTCCTTACGTTTAGCCCTCTAAATGTAGTTAGGAGGGCTAAACTCAAGTCCTCTAATCAAAGAAAGAATCAAAACTAAGTCTGTGATTATCATCAAAACTATGATTCACAGACCTAACTCAAGTAATCCAATCATTTTACCCCCCTTCAATTTAGTTTTGATCAGATAAAAATTACCAAATGAGGAAATTAAGTAGTTGACAAAAGGGGGTATTGTGCTAACATTTCAAAACTTTTAGTGCGATTTGGAACAAAAAAAACTACAGGGGGGTTAAGCATTTTTTATCTAAAATTCAGGGCGGCAAACTGCAAAGTATAATTTACTCGAAAACTATCTGTTAGTGCCAATCTTTCAATGATTTGGAAACTTAATGAGTACTATTTCAAATCAAAACAAAATACAAAGAGAAAAAAAAATTACTGGAAAACCAAGGCTTACAGCTTCAATCTAATGCTGAAAAGCCAACTACGACAGTTGTGAATTTTCAGATATACAATACTATCAGATACAGGCATTGGATAAATACTATTTATACTGTGTAGGCTGAACATGTTCAAATATCTATATAATATTTCAGGGTTTGGGGGGGGGGGGGGGGGGGGGGGGGGGGGGAATAAACATGCAGATACAATGATTTTGCAACCAATTCAGCTCTTCGCTCAGCTTGGAAATTTCTGTCTGCACATTCAGATCATGTTAAAAAAACAGAGAAGGAAATAAAAGAAAAAAAAAACTTTTAACAAACAACTCATACAAAGTCTGGTTATCTTCCATCGTTGATTCTTGTATAAAAGCAATGATCATAGATATCATCCCAAAAAAATCAAATGATTTCCATGCCTATAACCTGATATTGGTCGACGATCCGTCAGGTTATAGGGATGAACAACAGACCAAAATCAGGTTATAACGATGGACATCATTAAAAAAAAATTACTAAAAGAAATATGCATTGGACATTAGCACACTATACTTTCAATGATGAGTGTCTTTTGAACCCTGAACCATGTCCCGTCTGCAATTAGCCCCTTGGGGGAGATAATGAACTTCACCGGTGCCGCAAGTGTCAATGGGATTTCTTTACTTCGGTATCAATTTTCACCTTAAAAAAAAATCAAAAAGAGAGGGCATGCATGAATCATAGATCACCATCAAAGAATAGATTTTTAAAAGTAAATTTTCTGATTTTTGTGAAAGGAAGAACGAAAAAAAGGAAAGTTACAAAAAAATTAATCGAGATCGAGAAAAGAAGGAACATGGGAAAAAAGGAAGAAAGAAAAAAGTGAAATCGTGATCTGGATCCAGCCTCACCTTGGCTGCTGGTGCAATCGTCGCCAGAGCCGTTGATGGATGAGGAGGAGAAGCCGATCAGCTCCCGATTGAAGAAAAAAAAAATCCTAGCCCACCGCAATGGCAAGCAAGTACCTGACACCACTATGAACGTCGCCCAGAAGATCGCGGTGGCCTGCCTCCTCCCCACCTAGCGCCGTCGCCATGGCCTCTTCTTCCTTGCAGCCAGAGTACGCACCCAGCTGCATCGCCGACCCCTCCTACATCTGCATCCTCGTCACCACCATCCGCGATGGCGATCTGGCACTAGCGCCGCCATGAACATCGCCCAGAAGCTCGCGGTGGCCTGTCTCCTCGCACGCCTCGGCGTCAACGCCATCAAGGTCGGGACAACTTAGAGAGAGAGAGAGAGAGAGAGAGAGAGAGAGAGAGAGAGAGAGAGATCGGGTCGGGATCGTTGAGCGAGAGAGATAGAGAGATATATAGGGTCATCACGGGGGGATCAGTGGGGGGAATCGCACAGAGAGAAAGAGAGAGTCGGTTCTCTTTCCATCTAGGGAGAGAGAATCGCGCGGGGATCAGCGGGGGGATCGCGCAGGACAGGGGCTTAGAAGGAGAGAGAGATAATGGCACAGTTGTCCGTATTGATCACCTTCCATTTTTAACCCAGCTCTGATGGGCCTGGACGGGTATCATCAACTTTCATTTTTAACCCACGGTATAATCACAACTGTCCATTTAATCCATTCCGGACGGACACGGTCACCTTCCATTTAATTCTTGTGCCCGGGAATGAGAGAGCACGCGAGACGGTTGTGATCGCGCGAAACGGCTATGATTGTATGCCTCTCTCACGCGGTACAGTTGTGATCAAGTGCCTCTCTCACGCGGGACGGTTGTGATCATCCTGTGCCTGGGAATGAGAGAGCACGTGGGACAGTTAAATTTTTTGTCTAGTCAGCTTGTTCCTTTTTGTCTAGTCAGCTTTTGGTTCCATTTTGTCCTAGTCAGCACAAAACTGCCCTGCCATTTTATATAGATAATACCAACGAGTCTATCGGGTCAGGTCGGGTCGAGTCGGATTGGGTCGGATCGGGTCAACTGAATAGACTCGTGTGGTAAATGGGTCTTATCGGGTCTACCCGTTTATTAGCGGGTCGGGTACGGGTTTAGGATCTATACACGATTATTTAAACGGGTCGGGTTCAGGTCTAGGGGTTTTGGACACGACCCGAAATTAGACACGACATGAATCCGACCCAACCCGTTGACACCCCTAGTTTTTTATACACCACCCTCATATTGGAGATATGGAGAATACGGACAACGCTAACGAAAAACATTGTTATGGTATACGTGAAACAAAATAAGAATTGGAGGAAGGAAAAATCTTGTAAAGGGGGGTCAAAATAGTCATTTCTTAAATAATGAGCTTTTTTTATAATTAACAAAAGTACAAATCGTTATGCAATGCTAGAGGTAAAACTTGGATTTGATCATGACTCCTTAGGGCTGCAACTTGGACGGGTTGGACCCGACCTAACCAAAATTTTGGATGGGTTTGGATTGATGTATTTGAAGATTAGGTTGGGTTAGGATTGAAAAAATACAAACCGAGTGGAATTTGGTTTGGGCTCGGGTTGAGGGGTCGGGCAACCCTACCCAACCCGAACCCGATCAGTACTTAAGTATATCTTTGAATTTGTTATATATAAGTAACAATCACAACCATCCCGAGTACTCATGTATATCTTTGAGTCTGTTATATATAAGTAACAATCACAACCATCCCGAGTACTCATATGTTGAGGTGTCACAGTCATAGTTATCCGTTTCACCCAGTCCCATATTATTTATTTGATTCTTGCTTATCAAATAAAGACATTATCTAATGATCTAGTAAATTGCATGGTTATAAATGCAAAAAAAGTTATACGATAGTGTTAGTAAGTATAAGTTTTTTTTGTAGATTTTGATCTTCAAAGGAGAAAATTTTAAACAATAAGTATACCCGAATCTACACAACCCAACCCGTCCTACCAACTTGGGCTAACCGAGTCCAACCCGAGCATAGAAATTTTTGCTTGGGTTGGGCTTGGACTGGGCATCTTGGGTTGGAGGTTGGGTTGGGTTGAGGGTTTTAGTAGTTGGATTAGGCTTAGCTTGACCCCCAACCCGACCCAACCTGCCCGAGTTGTACCCCTATGACTCATAGACATGCTTAGTTTGTAGAAGGGTATTAAGATATGGTTTAGCTTTAACTTGAATAATAAGTTTATCTCACACTTGAGATGCAGATAACTGACCAAAGAAGGACCTTCATTATCTCAATTAATGGCACATTACTTAAGCCACATAATTGTTGTGGGTAATTTTGCAGAAAAGTCTCAATCACCTTGTTGATTCATGATAGGACCACCAACGATGTCTTAATCACCAACTTTATTATTTTAATCAATTCAGCAAGTTAGGGTAATGATTCAATAATACTGCATGCATAGTGACTACTACATTGATTTTTTTTTTAGCAGCAACAATTTGGCTGAAAGTGATTTTACTGTTACTACAGTAAAATCACTAGCAACTGAATTGATCACTGCAATAGATTTAGGTTTTAACGACTGCAAAAGTGGTGACCATACTCCACCTTGTTGGAAGTGATGAGACATGCGCCCTAATTTGACGGAGCCGTCGGAAAAGATGTTCATTTATCACGGATTTGCAGAAGCCACCGGAAAAATTGGCCAAATACAGTGGGATAATTGGCGGTCTGATCCTCACAATCGAAAAATGTTGATCTCAAATACGGCGACAGCTAAGATCACCGAAAAAGATAACCAAATTCGACCCTAGCTCAACCCGCCGAAAATGCAAGAGCTTTTCCAACGACCAAACTCAGCCCACCAAAAATATGAGAGCTTTTCCGGCCGCCAGCCAGAAATACCAGAGCCTTTTCAGTGGCCATGGAGTTCCGCTGGAAATCCCAGAACCTTTTCGGCTGCCATGGAGGCCGGCCCGTCGAAATCCAAGAGCTTTCTCGACGGCCATGGCTACCGTTTTCAGCCACAAAAGTGGCGGCCTATCGGAGACTCCTGCACCGTGGTAAACGATAAAAGGGTTGAAGGGTTTATAGGTGACATATGGTTTTGTTGTTTCATATGGTTGGTGGGTGGAGTTAAATAATCAGTCATCAGCCATGTGTTCGATTCATAGAGCATCTCCGACCGACTCCTACCCAACTTCGACTCCCATACTCCTCCCATGTGCCACATAGGATAGGATAGTGGGAAAAAAAAAACCCCTCCTCCAATGGACTCCTACCTAGGGCTGGCAATTTCGGACCCGACACAAAGTTAACGGGTCTGGGTCAGGGCTAAACGGGTTCGGGTCATAAACGGGTCGACACAATAGACCTGTTTAATAAACAGGTCGGGTCCGGGTTTAAGGTCCGGACACGACAGACCCGGAAAGACCCGTTTAGTATTCAACGGGTCGTGGCGGATCCGGTTGGGTCGGGCCTACCCGCAATCTGATGCTATAATATATAATACTAGCTGGTCTTTTGGGTCGAGTCGGATTGGGTCGGATCGGGTCAACTGAATAGACCCGGGTGGTAAACGAGTCTTACCGGGTCTACCAGTTTATTAGCGGGTCTGGTACGGGTTTAGGATCTAGGCACGATTAGTTAAACGGGTCGGGTCTGGGTCTAGAGGTTTTGGACACGACACGAAACTAGACACAACACGAACTCGACACGACACAACCCATTGCCACCCCTACTCCTACCCATCCTACATGGCTGAAAGAAATCAAAACAAAACATCCCATCATATGACGGCCCCACGGATGGGAGGCACTTCCAGCTCCCAGCTAGTTCAATCGGTGCCCCGGCTCCTAAAACCACATAGGATGGGTAGGAGCCGATTGAAGCTGAATTCTTCACTACAAGACAAAGCCACATGGGATGGGAGCTGAGATGGGAGTCTGTTTGATATGGCCTTAGCACTAGGGGTGGCAATGGGGTCAAGTCGGGTTTGGTCGGGTTGCGACACAGGTATACGGGTAAAACATCCAACCCGAACCCGACCCGTTTAATAAACGGGTCAAAAACTTAAACCCAAACCCAACCCACCTAATAAACAGGTTGACCCGACCCGACCTGTTTAACCCGTTTACTAAACGGGTCGGTTTGGGTTGGGTCAACAGAACCCATGTAAACCTGCCGGGTTGGGTCAAGACAAGTCGGATTTGGCCAGGTTTGATCGGGTTGGGTCGGATTGGTTCGGGTTGGCTCGGGTCGGGTCGGGTTGACACGACCCATTTGGTAAACGGGTCAAGTCGGGTCAATCGTGTTATAAGTACAAAACCGAACCCGACCCACTAAATAAATGGGTCAATCGGGTCGACCCGTTTATGACCCGTACCCGTTTAGGCCAAACCCAAACCCACTAACTTCGGGTCGGGTTCGGGTCGCGTCAAGGATTGCCACCCCTATAATGAGCACAGTGCTTGTCCATCCCGGGTCCAGGCTCGGCTTTGGTTGCATGCAATCGGTTCCATTTAAATTTTTCTCGTTTAAATGAAGCGTAGATGCATGGGGTTCAAATTCGACGGCTGGCCACCACAGAAGTTGACCTCAATTTCGGCGGCTTGGCGATTAAACCCTTTTTGACGAAGTCTACTGCGGACATCAGATACTCCAAATCACTGTAGCAACCGAATTGATGGCCGGTTTGATGTAGACTGTGTCTTTTAGGAAGAGGCTGGAGCTGAAATGATCTTGTTGGAGTTATATAGGGGTGTCAACGTGTCGGGTTCGTGTCGTGTCTAGTTTCGGGTCGTGTCCAAAACCCCTAGACCCGGACCCGACCCGTTTAATTAATCGTGTCTAGATCTTAAATCTGTACCCGACCCGCTACTAAACGGGTAGACCCGATAAGAACTGTTTACCACACGGGTCTATTCAATTGATCCGATCCGACCCAATCTGACTCGACTTGACCTGACCCGTTGGTACTACTATTACATTATCGGATTGTGGGTAGACCCGACCCGACCCGTTGAATTTTAAACGGGTCTTCCCGGGTCTACCGTGTCCAGACCCTAAACCCGGACCCGACCCATTTATTAAACGGGTCTATCGTGTCGACCCGTTTACGACCCGAACCGTTTAGCCCTGATCCAGACCCGCTAACTTCGTGTCGGATCCGAAATTGCCAGCCCTAGAATTATGGCTCAAAAGCATCTCTCAATAGGGCTTTTGACTAAGTCCCAAAGAATAATTGCTAAGAATCTAAAATTTAAAAGGCTAGTTAGCAGCCACGTTGTATACTTGCAGTTTCTCTCTATAAATATTTACTTATTTATCTGTTTGCATTTAAAATAGCGATATATCGTAAAAACACGAAGTTAAGACTTGATTCATTTTTGAAATTAGAAGTTAGACTTAATGCAGTTTTTTTATATGACCACATGCATTAAAGTAGTTAAGAAATCATCACCCGATTTCATATTGAGACTCTCTTTTCTATGGCAACATGACCTTCGACTTAAAATATAGTGGCACTTGGGGAAGAGGTTGATAGCAACTAGTAAGTTTTTTTTTTTTTTTGGGTATATCATATGGCTTTGGATCATTCCTTCGCGATCCGGAGGTCCTCATACACGAGTGCCGAAATGCCCGAGAAAAATTGAGAATTTCTTCGTGTTCGCAGAGCTGGTCTAAGCAACTAGTAAGTTACTAGCATGCATGCATGCTACGTGCTGCCCTAGCTGGCTATGGAAATTTTTTTTTTTTTTGTAATTTAAAACCAATCTCTTCGGCCACTACTCTGCCACGTTCTCAATCCCAGCATTGGGTCGTACCAATTCCAATTGATTGTCCAGAGCAAGTGGACCGGGATAGAGAAACGAGAAGAGCATTAATGGAACGATAGACCAATTTTATTAATAATATAATATTCAATGATACCCTTATATGGCACCTCTTCAAAAAATGGTGAGACACAGCTAGGAGAGATAAATAGAGAAAAATTAGCATTACAATACAGCGCATGAGAGAGGAATCCCAGCAATGGGTACCAATCCCAACTGGTTGTCCAGAGCAAGTGGAACGGGATAGAGAAACGAGAAGAGCATTAATGGAACGATAGACCAATTTCATTAATAATATAATATTCAATGATATCCTTATATGACACCTCTTCAAAAAATGGTGAGATACAGTAGGAGAGATAAATAGAGAAAAATTAGCATTACAATACAGCGCATGAGAGAGGAATCTTTTGTTTATGTTGTCATTTTCATAGGTGATGTATTATTGACTTTTATTTACGAACCTTTGGCTATCAACTAATTAACATCATATTTGGGAGTGATTTTATTACCAACGTAACTATTATTATTATTATTATTATATTATTGAGGTGGGGTTTTCGGTCCCCCCCCCCCCCTCTCTCCACACACACATTTTAAAACCATGTAAAATGGATGGGGGCTCAAGCCCCCCTCCCCAAGATGGGGGTTGATTGTGGCCTCCTCATCAATGGGGGTAGTTGGAGTAATTATTTTGGGATCCAACCCCTCAAAATCCCATGTGGATGTGGAGTAGGGGACCGGTTGGAGATGCTCTAAGGCCCAATGTGAGCTGAATTAATGTCAAATTAAAATAAATTAAATATCCTAGGCCCCATATGAAAAGATGACCCGAACCCACTTAAATAACCACGAATCAGCGCATCGTGGCCGCTGATTCGACATCTCACAGCCTGGGCGCTACAGGACGGTTACTGGCCACTTTCATTAACGGTGCAGAGTCGAGACCCAATTTGCAAGGTAAGAGGAAGCAAGTATCGTTCACTTATCTAGATGATTGCACTTTTCAAAAAAAAAAAATTGTGCTTTAGATACTTTTACAGAAATTTTATTTAACAAATTAAAATTATATTTTATGTATTCTCGCACTATGCTAAATACGGGTTGTTTTCATTTCCCCTCACTAAAGGAAACATAAACGATTCCACTTACTTAAATGTCCATTGACTTCATTTCCTTTCCCTAGCTTATCAATTTGAGAGAAAAAAAATTAAGGGTGGAAAGTTGTTTTATGTGTACATTTCCACTCTATTACTCACTTAATTTCCTTCCTCTCTAAAGAACGGGGAGTGGAAATGAAGTAGGTCCATTGGGAGGAAATGAAGACCGCAGGTGGATTCGTTTACAATGATTTGAAATGAAAAGGATTATGAAAATGAAAATAAAGTCAATATGTTAATATATTAATTTCACCCTCCCTTCAGCCCAAAAGAGCACACCTGGCCTTTAAGAAAAACTAGTAAGAAACCTGAGTAAAGCCTGGATGAACTTGATGCACGCCTTGTTAGAGAGAGAGAGAGAGAGAGAGAGAGAGAGAGAGAGAGAGAGAGATAATACAAATGACTTTCTTAATTAACATGAAATGATTATTAGCTGTCATTGAATGGATATAGGTTTTTAATATGATTTATAAGAGAAAGAGACGTGTTCACACACGGAAGAAGGATTCTGGATCTTCAAAAGATATCCACGTGTCACAATACGGGAGAGAGAGCTAACTCCATTTTAGTATTATACTATTAGATTAGACTATTAGATATGTATTTTACTAGTGCATGCCCGTGCCTGTCGGCACTGCAGCGGGCTGCCTTCGGCGGCAACACACCCCCCGGGCATCACCACCTCCACCGTCGTATGCGACGACAATACACCTGACCGCCTTCGGCATGCCCGTGCCGATTGGCACAACGCGGGAGCCTTCGGTGCGACCAACCAACCCCCAACTCCGCTACCCGGGGGGAGAGAGAGAGAGAGAGAGAGAGAGAGAGAGAGAGAGAGAGAGAGAGAGACCGTGGGGAAAGAGAGAGAGAGAGAGAGAGAGCAGGGCCGTCTCGATACAAACTGAAGCCTAAGGCGAAAATTCTAAATGGGGCCTTTTTATATTTATTTTTTTTCATAATGGGCCGGGCCTGAATGGTGGGTATGGTGGCTGTGGGCTAAGAGGCTGCCGGCCGTGAGTGAGGTAACCAAATCACCGGGCCGTTTTGGTAGCCATTTAGCACGGGCACAAACACAGACACGCAGAGAGAGAGAGAGAGAGAGAGAGAGAGAGAGAGAGAGAGAGAGAGAGAGAGAGAGAGAGAGAGAGAGACCCGTTTAACTAATCGTGCTGTGTCTAGTTTCGGGTCATGTCCAAAACCCCTAGACCCGGACCCGACCCGTTTAACTAATCGTATCTAGACCCTAAAGTAATAAAGTTAAATGGCCCGCTCCAACTTGATTATACCCCAATCAAACACATAACCCCTTAAATATACCCTAATTATATGCACTCTTGAATACACCCCTCTTAAATAAACCCCATGCAGTTGGCTGGTATTTGAAGGTAGGGGTGGCAATCCTTGACCCGACTCGAACCCGACCCGAAGTTAGCGGGTTTAGATTTGGCCTAAACGGGTTCAGGTCATATTAGGGTCAACCCGATTGACCTGTTTATTTAATGGGTCGGGTTCGGGTTTGTACTTATAGCTCGATTGACCCGACTTGACCAGTTTACCAAATGGGTCGTGTCAACCCGACCCGACCCGAGCCCACCCGACCCAATCCGATCAAATCAGGCCCAATCCGACTTGTCTTGACTCAACCCGGTAGGTTTACATGGGTTCTGTTGAGCCGACCCGACCCGACCCGACCCGTTTAGTAAACGGGTTAAACGGGTCGGGTCGGGTTTGGGTTTAAGTTTTTGACACGTTTATTAAACGGGTCGGGTTCGGGTTGGGTGTTTTGCCCTTATACCTATGTCTCAACCCGACCCGACCCGACTCGACCCATTGCCACCCCTACTTGAAGGCAGACGTAGGGCTGCAACTTGGGCGGGCCAATCGGAACCCAACCCGAGCCCAACCCGAACCCAACCCAAATTTGAGCAGGCTAACCTAAACCCAACCCGAGTCCAACCCGAATTATTTCTCCTCTACCATATTGAAGCCGATCAACCCAGCCCGCACAACCTAATCAACCTGGCCAACCCGGCGGATTAGGCTAGGGCTAAGGAAGTTCAAACAGACCTTGGATTGGGTTTAGTTGGGGGTACAAAAGATGCTAAGTTAGGGCTTTGAGGTTTGGGGTATAAAAGAAAAGGACAATGTTGGTATTAAAGGGTCGTTGAGTAAGTTAATGAGAAACGATAGGGAGACAGGGGCTAGTTACAGATTTTTGGGGTCCTTAATTATCTCTCTCTAAACCCAATCTAACCGAATCCCTCTCACAACATCACAGCTGTCCCTTTTTCCCATCCACTCTCTCTCTATACCCGATCGCACCCCCTCTTCTGTTTCTTTTATTTATCTCTCTAAGTCTGATTCCCATCTCTGTACCTTTCAAACGTCTCTCTCTCCTCCTTAATTATCTCTCTCTAAACCCAATCTAACTGAATCCCTCTCACAACATCACAGCCGAACCTCCTAGAAAACCTACGATGCTGATTTCCTCATCTCTCCTCTCATTTGATACTCTCTTTCTCTATCATCCTATCTTCTCTCCAACTAACAGATCCCATCTCCCGACCCATGCAACCCGAAACCCAGGCCTAACCAAACTCCATCACAGCCGTCCGAGATGCAACCCCCTCTCTAGCTAGCTGTACCCAGCCCCGACTTCATCGCGGCCCACTCTCCCAAACCCGAAGAGAAAAGAGAGAAGAGAGAGAGACGGAGGAAGAGAGAGAGACGGAGGAAGAGAGAGAGAGAGAGAGACGGAGAGAGAGAAGGGGAGAGAGAGATATCGGGGGAAGAGAGAGAGCGATCAGGAGAGAGAGAGAGAGAGGGGGGGGGGGCGGGAATTGGGGGGCGATGGGGACGTGAATCCGTGATTTGGGGACGTGATTTAGAGAGAGAGAGAAACTTGAGAAGAGAGAGAGAGACGGAAAGATAGCGAGAGAGATTGGAGAGAGAAACGGACAGAGAGAGAGAGACGGACGGAAGAGACTCTCTCTCCTCCTTAATTATCTCTCTCTAAACCCAATCTAACTGAATCGCGGCCCACTCTCTTAAACCCGAAGAGACAAGAGAGAGAGAGAGAGAGACGGAGGAAGAGAGAGAGACGGAGAAAGAGAGAGAGAGATCGGGGAAAGAGAGAGAGAGACGGAGAGAGAGAAGGGGAGAGAGAGATATCGGGGGGAGAGAGAGAGCGATGGGGAGAGAGAGAGAGAGAAAGAGGGGGGGCGGGAATTGGGGGGCGATGGGGACGTGATTTGGGGACGTGATTTAGAGAGAGAGAGAGAGAAACTTGAGAAGAGAGAGACGGAAAGATAGCGAGAGAGATCGGAGAGAGAAACGGATGGAGAGAGAGAGACGAACGGAAGAGACGGGCATGAAATCTTTCCATATGCAGCCCCCTATATCTCTAAAAATCATCTCAGCCGTCCCTTCCACTAAGCTGGTCCCCCCCTTAATTCTCTCTCGGATTTCTCTCTTAATTCTATTTACATATATGCAGCTCCCTCTCTCATATGCAGCCCGCTCTCTCTCTCTAAACCTCATCTCAACCGTCCCTTACATCCAGCTGACCTACCCGATTTAGATTTAGATTGTGGGATGAGAGAGTCTAGTCTAGTCAGCATTTTTTTGTCTAGTCAGCTTTGGTGCCATTTTTTGTCTAGTCAGCTTTGGTGCCATGTTGCCGAGTCTCTGGTCCCCTCCCAAAAAAAACCGCTGACTTAGAGAAGTTGATGGATAAACCCGACACCTGCTCAAAGGAATAAAGGATGATCTTCACCACCAATACCTGGAATTCATCTGCCCTGCAAAAAAGCAGTGTGTCATCTGCAAATTGAAGGTTAGACACCTCCCATTTCGGTTCCCCCAAGGGAAGGAGAAGCCTGCTACATCGGGCCTGAGCTAGGACATCAAGCAGAATGTCCGCCGCAAGAATAAATAGCAAGGGCGAGAGAGGGAAGCCCTGCTTAAGGCCCTTCTTCACCTTAAAATGACCTCCAATTTCTCCTCTAATCAAGCACGAAAGTTTGGAAGAAGACAAGCAAGCACTGATCCACCACCTCTACTCAGTGGAGAAACCTTTAGACACGAGGACTCGATCCAAAAAGGACCAACGGAGACAGTCGAAAGCCTTCTCAAAGTCTAACTTGATAAGAAGTCCCTCTTTTTTTCTCTCCAGCAGGTGGAAGATGACTTCTTGAGCCGAAGCCACACTATCCTGAATGTGTCTCCCCTTAATGAAGGCCGATTGATTGCAGCTGACCAATTGCCCCATGACTGAACCGAACCGAATAGCAAGCACCTTAGCAACCATCTTGTAAACGCAATTGGAGAGGCTGATAGGCCAAAAATCCCCGTTCTGCACTGCCCCTTCTTGCTTAGGAATCAATGATAGCCAAGAGAAATTGATCTGGTGGATAGAAACTACTCCCCCAAAAAAATCATGCATCAGATGGTAGATGTCTCCCCCGACCACCGACTAGTATCTTTGGAAAAAGGAGATAGGAAAACCATCCGGTCCCGGAGCCCCATCTGGTCTCATGCTGAAAACTGTCCTCTTGAACTCCTCATCAGAAAAAGGCAAATCAATAGCAAAGGGCATCTCCAACCTCCTCGTATTCAACAAGTTCCAGTCGAGCTCTATTGTAGGTTCGGATGGAATGGAGAAGTGGCCTTTGAAGTGGTCGGATACCCCCTTCAGAATATCTCACTGACTGGAAAACCGAGAATCGCCAATCTGAATCTCCGGGATGAAATTGACTCTCCTCCGAGCATTGGCTACTCTATGGAAGAACTTCGTATTATGATCCCCTTCCTTCAGCCATCTCACCCTAGATCTCTGTTTCCATATGAACTCTTCCTCTCTAAGGACCTCTATCAGCTGCACCCCTGCCAAGTCTAAGGCTGCCCGGTCTGTCGCAGAGAGAGGCCCAATCTCCGCCCTTGTCTCTAAGAGGCCCATCTCGCTAATGAGACTCTTCTTCCTTTGATAAACTTGGCCAAAAAAATCTCTATCCCAAGCCTTAAGCTTAGCCCGCAAAAAATGAAGTTTAGAGACAAGGGATACGACTGAATTATGCTGGGTCCCCGTCAAACTCCACCAATTTGAAATGAGCTCATCGAAACCTGCTCTGGAAGTCCACATTGATTCAAAACGGAACAATGGTTTAGAAATCTTGTCGGAAGTGGTCGAAAGGAGCAAAGGAGTGTGATCTGAGAGAAAAGAGGGTAGCACCAGCTGGAAAGTAGTAGGACAAGCAACATCCAACTCCTTCGAAATAAGAAACTGATCCAATCTCGCAAAAATCAGGTTCTCCCTCTTGTTAGACCAGGTGAAGGATTTGCCGGACAATGGCAGGTCCAACAAGTTCGCCTCCTCCACAAAAGCTGAGAAGTCTCCAGGTGACGTCACCAAGCTACCAGACAACAAAGGAGAAGAGCGGTCAACAACTCCAAAAGGCGAAACACAATTGGAAAGGATAGGGGCGCTCTCCGCCCCCTCAGGCTCAAGATCCCCCATGGAATCGCACACAGAAACCTCGAGCCGCACTCCATCACCTGCGCCAACCCCTAAGTTGCCAGGTTCAGGCCCTAGGTCAAGAAGCTGCAGGTCTGTCCCACCAAGGCCCAAGACTTTGTGAGCCCCTACTCCCACCTGCGACCTAGGGTTGAAATCCAAGTTGTTCCAAACCTGGTCCTCCCCCGCTCCTTGGCAGCTAAAGGAAGGAAAAGGGAAGTACGAACTTGGGCTACGGCGCCTCCACGAGGCTGCCGAGCCTGAATCTGGATCGGAGTTGGACCACTCTCTCTCTCCAACTGCTGCTCTGCCACCGGCTCCGACCTCCTCTTCACTTTCCCCGGCGGAGTGGCTCACATGTCTGTCCGGGTCGTCTTTCAGCATCGACTTGACATCATCCGAAGGGGGGACATCCGCTGAGGAGGGGGGATAACCCGCTGCTCCGATGGATCACTCTCCTCCTCCACTACACTGCCGACCTGCACCACCGGCATCAAGTCCCGGTCTTCAACCGGATCATCGAATTCTATATGGAATCATAGCTTATAAAGCATCCGCCCCACCCTCTCCACTGAGCTCTTAGGGATAAGCTCAGGATGGTTGGTATCCAGCAACACCATCAGATCTGAGACGTCATCCGCCTCCTCAAAGTTGTTAAGAACAGCTCTGACTATCCCAAAATGCCCTGCCAACTCCGAAATCGCCTTCTTCTCCCACCAGACGTGAATAGGTAGACCGAAAATATGGAGACAAAGGTGGGTACCTCTCTAGGTCTTCAAGGCTCCAGTACAAACAGACCATCGAGAGAAAGAGAGAAGAAGATCACGCATCTTGACGGGCCCCCTTCGGATGGTCTCTCTCTCTCTCTCTCTCTCTCTCTCTCTCTCCTGATGATCTAAATGAGAGGGGGAATATGTGTGTACGTGATACAGAGGGGGAGTGAACGTGCTACAAAAAATCCAAGTGGCTGAAAGGGCTCCCATGGTTTGGCCTATAAAGGTGATGACACAGCATTCATTGGGCTTGGTTCGACCCATTGGGCTTGGTTTGACCCCATTGGATGCAGGTAGTCAGCCCACTAAAAAATCGCTTATCAGAAGAAAATAAAAATCTAAGAAGGATAATCGGTCATAACTTCCAAACTGTAAGTCTGATTTCTGCCCAGGACATGCCATCGGACAGGTCTCATCGATGCGGGTCTGATGGGTCCGCTTCCACTTGATTATACTCGTCATATCGATCGAAATCTCAAAAATGACAAACATATCACACCGAACAATCTTGATCGGACTTCAAAAGGGTCCCCACAAGATGGTAATGTCTCACTTAGAAATATCCTATTGCCATATCCTCTCATACACACATCGGTTTTCTATAGGGCTGGCAATTTCGAACCCGACACGGACATGTGGTGTCACGAACATGTGGTGTCACCAACAAACAACTACTCATCCATCTACGATGCAAGAAACTGAGTATCTAAGCTCCAGCCATACATTTATGATAAAGTTCCTGTAAAAACTTTTGAAAGCTGAAGAATACACAATCAGATCCATTTCCTTGCATAGGCCGGCAATATTTTGTCCACGACATAAAATATAAATTGAAAGGAAGAGAATGACACAGCTCCAATACGAACTCACAATGATGATGATGATGATGAAAATCACAGGCCTGAATGAATGAGAAGCTGGTCAAATAACTTGCATAAACCCAACTCTCAACTATCATTAAGAAGAAGAAAAAACTATTTTAGCTATTACACTTTGCCGCCTTACGTTTAGCCCTCCATTTCAGTTTTGATTAGATATAAACTACCAAATGATAAAAATTCAGGTTTGATGAGAATCAGACCTAAATTTTACCCTCCTTACGTTTAGCCCTCTAAATGTAGTTAGGAGGGCTAAACTCAAGTCCTCTAATCAAAGAAAGAATC
This sequence comes from Chamaelirium japonicum, assembly GCA_947650365.1. Taxonomy (NCBI): domain Eukaryota; kingdom Viridiplantae; phylum Streptophyta; class Magnoliopsida; order Liliales; family Melanthiaceae; genus Chamaelirium; species Chamaelirium japonicum. The sequence continues at coordinate 79,299,508 of OX393550.1, read as the reverse complement.
AAAACTTAGTCTGTGATTATCATTAAAACTATGATTCACAGACCTAACTCAAGTAATCCAATCATTTTACCCCCCTTCAATTTAGTTTTGATCAGATAAAAATTACCAAATGAGGAAATTAAGTAGTTGACAAAAGGGGGTATTGTGCTAACATTTCAAAACTTTTAGTGCGATTTGGAACAAAAAAAACTACAGGGGGGTTAAGCATTTTTTATCTAAAATTCAGGGTGGCAAACTGCAAAGTATAATTTACTCGAAAACTATCTGTTAGTGCCAATCTTTCAATGATTTGGAAACTTAATGAGTACTATTTCAAATCAAAACAAAAATACAAAGAGAAAAAAAAATTACTGGAAAACCAAGGCTTACAGCTTCAATCCAATGCTGAAAAGCCAACTACGACAGTTGTGAATTTTCGGATATACAATACTATCAGATACAGGCATTGGATAAATACTATTTATACTGTGTAGGCTGAACATGTTCAAATATCTATATAATATTTCAGGGTTTTTTTTTGGGGGGGGGGGGGGGAATAAACATGCAGATACAATGATTTTGCAACCAATTAAGCTCTTCGCTCAGCTTGGAAATTTCTGTCTGCACATTCAGATCATGTTAAAAAAACAGAGAAGGAAATAAAAGAAAAAAAAAACTTTTAACAAACAACTCATACAAAGTTTGGTTATCTTCCATCGTTGATTCTTGTATAAAAGCAGTGAACATAGATATCATCCCAAAAAAATCAAATGATTTCCATGCCTATAACCTGATGTTGGTCAACGATCCGTCAGGTTATAGGGATGAACAGCAGACCAAAATCAGGTTATAACGATGGACATCATTAAAAAAAAATTACTAAAAGAAATATGCATTGGACATTAGCACACTATACTTTCAATGATGAGTGTCTTTTGAACCCTGAACCATGTCCCGTCTGCAATTAGCCCCTTGGGGGAGATAATGAACTTCACCGGTGCCGCAAGTGTCAATGGGATTTCTTTACTTCGGTATCAATTTTCACCTTAAAAAAAAATCAAAAAGAGAGGGCATGCATGAATCATAGATCACCTTCAAAGTATAGATTTTTAAAAGTAAATTTTCTGATTTTTGTGAAAGGAAGAACGGAAAAAAGGAAAGTTACAAAAAAATTAATCGAGATCGAGAAAAGAAGGAACATGGGAAAAAAGGTAGAAAGAAAAAAGTGAAATCGTGATCTGGATCCAGCCTCACCTTGGCTGCTGGTGCAATCGTCGCCAGAGCCGTTGATGGATGAGGAGGAGAAGCCGATCAGCTCCCGATTGAAGAAAAAAAAAATCCTAGCCCACCGCAATGGCAAGCAAGTACCTGACGCCACTATGAACGTCGCCCAGAAGATCGCGGTGGCCTGCCTCCTCCCCACCTAGCGCCGTCGCCATGGCCTCTTCTTCCTTGCAGCCAGAGTACGCACCCAGCTGCATCGCCGACCCCTCCTACATCTGCATCCTCATCACCACCATCCGCGATGGCGATCTGGCACCAGCGCCGCCATGAACATCGCCCAGAAGCTCGCGGTGGCCTGTCTCCTCGCACGCCTCGGCGTCAACGCCATCAAGGTCGGGACAACTTAGAGAGAGAGAGAGAGAGAGAGAGAGAGAGAGAGAGAGAGAGAGAGAGAGAGAGAGAGATAGAGAGATCGGGTCGGGATCGTTGAGCGAGAGAGATAGAGAGATATATAGGGTCATCACGGGGGGATCAGTGGGGGGAATCGCACAGAGAGAAAGAGAGAGTCGGTTCTCTTTCCATCTAGGGAGAGAGAATCGCGTGGGGATCAGCGGAGGGATCGCGCAGGACAGGGGCTTAGAAGGAGAGAGAGATAATGGCACAGTTGTCCGTATTGATCACCTTCCATTTTTAACCCAGATCTGATGAGCCTGGACGGGTATCATCAACTTTCATTTTTAACCCACGGTATAATCACAACTGTCCATTTAATCCATTCCGGACGGACACGGTCACCTTCCATTTAATTCTTGTGCCCGGGAATGAGAGAGCACGCGAGACGGTTGTGATCGCGCGAAACGGCTATGATTGTATGCCTCGCTCACGCGGTACGGTTGTTATCGAGTGCCTCTCTCACGCGGGACGGTTGTGATCATCCTGTGCCTGGGAATGAGAGAGCACGTGGGACAGTTAAATTTTTTGTCTAGTCAGCTTGTTCCTTTTTGTCTAGTCAGCTTTTGGTTCCATTTTGTCCTAGTCAGCACAAAACTGCCCTGCCATTTTATATAGATAATACCAACGAGTCTACCGGGTCAGGTCGGGTCGAGTCGGATTGGGTCGGATCGGGTCAACTGAATAGACTCGTGTGGTAAATGGGTCTTATCGGGTCTACCCGTTTATATATTAGCGGGTCGGGTACGGGTTTAGGATCTATACACGATTATTTAAACGGGTCGGGTTCAGGTCTAGGGGTTTTGGACACGACCCGAAATTAGACACGACATGAATCCGACCCAACCCGTTGACACCCCTAGTTTTTTATACACCACCCTCATATTGGAGATATGGAGAATATGGACAACGCTAACGAAAAACATTGTTATGGTATACGTGAAACAAAATAAGAATTGGAGGAAGGAAAAATCTTGTAAAGGGGGGTCAAATAGTCATTTCTTAAATAATGAGCTTATTTTATAATTATCAAAAGTACAAATCGTTATGCAATGCTAGAGGTAAAACTTGGATTTGATCATGACTCCTTAGGGCTGCAACTTGGACGGGTTGGACCCGACCTAACCAAAATTTTGGATGGGTTTGGATTGATGTATTTGAAGATTAGGTTGGGTTAGAATTGAAAAAATACAAACCGAGTGGAATTTGGGTTGGGCTCGGGTTGAGGGGTCGGGCAACCCTACCCAACCCGAACCCGAGTACTTAAGTATATCTTTGAATTTGTTATATATAAGTAACAATCACAACCATCCCGAGTACTCATGTATATCTTTGAGTCTGTTATATATCTATATAATAAGCTACAGTTTTGTGGGGGGTACAAAGAACGGTCGTGATCTGTCTTTGACGGGGAGATAGAAAAGAGGGGCTAAGATAAATTGATATTAGGACGAGTAAGATTCATCTAGGGTGAGGGGAATGGCTAAGATTGAATGGGGTTGAAATGGAGGGGTGCAATTAAGTGCATGAAGAAATAAATGAGGGAAGGACCTGATTGAAAAAAATATATATTTATAATCGTTTAGAGGGTTTTTATGTAAAAAAATAAGGACATATTTGGTATTAATCTTATTGTTGACGCGTATAGCTTTCATCTATACGTGGTCCGCCCCTCCCCCATAATTGCTCCCGTCTAAACATTAAAACTGAAAGAGATCATCAACCGTTGAAAAAAAAACGAAAGAGATCATCACAGCCGTCGACCTCTCTCTCTCTCTCTGTGATCTCTCTCTCTCTCACGGATCTCATCCGTTCGATGATTCGATCGAACGGTTAAAGCTTTTAACCGGGGCGGAAAGGTTTTGTGTCGTCCGATTCATGCCGATCAGACGGCCGGAAAGGGTTAAAGCTTTTAACCGGCGGAAAGCACCGTGAGATCTCATTCGAATAAGACAAAAAAGTATGATTTTGTTTTATCCTATTCGAATTCGAACTCATCCATTCAATCGTTCGATCGAACGGTTAAAGCTTTTAACCGGGGCGGAAAGGATTTGTGCCGTCCGATTCACGCCAATCGGATGGTCAGAAACGTTTAAAGCTTTTAACCGAGCGGAAAGGATTTTAACCGTCCGATTCACATCGATCGGACGACCGAAAATGATTATCATTATCGCATCCAATCATTGCTTTCCTATGCTTGATTGTTTGACGTGAATTCGATTCACTGGGTCGGGATTGGGAGCAACGGATGGCTATGATCCCGACTGCTTAGCATGAATGATGTGTCATCAATTTGCCGATTTCTCATAGATCCAGCATTGAGTTATGAAAAACTCAAATGCTTTCCCCTTTTAACTTCTTCTCAACATTGAGTCATGAAGAACAATTTTTTTTTTTTGTTTTCTTTTTGCTAGAGAAAGAGATGGCAGAGCTTCCTCATAGATTTAGCTAACATGGCAATACCATTGTTGGACCCGCCTTCGACGGCAAGTCAAGCGATGGTACTGGCACACAATTGGTTGCGGGTGTTGCATACATTTTTAGATTTTTTTTTATTTTTTTTAGAACTCTGTTTTTTGTTTGAGAATGAACAGCTTTGTATTTTATTGTATGAATCCAACTATTATGATTATATAGGTGCTAATATAGGTTCTTGAGATGTTAACCATCTTCTTTTTTTCCTAAAGCTTCAAAGGGTTATAGAGTGTATATCATAATTGATTTTTTTTTTTTTTTTTTGTGGGGGGGGGGTACGGGATGGGGGTTAGGCAGATGCATGCGTGGGGTTGGGAGGGGAGGATGTAAGGAAAGAAGCATGAGGGCCTATGGAAACCAGACCAATGGGTGGTACTTGGACAGAGAGCATATGGATGAAGTAAAAGATTTCGAGGGCGATGACTTCATTTTCGGCGGGGTGGTTTCTGAATAATATAGTCGCCCTGCTGAAAATGATCGTCACGACCGATGTGGGCGTCCCCTTCGAATTTGGACGTCCTCGATGAATGTGGGCGCCCCCATCGAATGTGGGCGCCTTCACAGAATATGGGCACCTGCACCAAGTCAAATGTGTGTGCCGACATGATCATCTTCAAGCTTCTTTTTTGTTGTCGTCCTTGAAATATTGTCACCTCCATCGAAATATTATTATCACTTTTGAATTATTATTGTCACCCTTAAAATATTCACCTCCCTCAAAATTTTGTCACGCCCCTAAAATTAAGTCACCGCCCTCGAAATCTTTTGCGTGCCGACAGGCACGGGCATTACTAGTAAGTAACAATCACAACCATCCCGAGTACTCATATGTTGAGGTGTCACAGTCATAGTTATCTGTTTCACCCAGTCCCATATTATTTATTTGATTCTTGCTTATCAAATAAAGACATTATCTAATGATCTAGTAAATCGCATGGTTATAAATGCAAAAAAAGTTATACGATAGTGTTAGTAAGTATAAGTTTTTTTGTAGATTTTGATCTTCAAAGGAGAAAATTTTAAACAATAAGTATACCCGAATCTACACAACCCAACCCGTCCTACCAACTTGGGCTAACCGAGTCCAACCCGAGCATAGAAATTTTTGCTTGGGTTGGGCTTGGGTTGGGCATCTTGGGTTGGAGGTTGGGTTGGGTTGGGGGTTTTAGTAATTGGATTAGGCTTAGCTTGACCCCCAACCCGACCCAACCTGCCCGAGTTGTACCCCTATGACTCATAGACATGCTTAGTTTGTAGAAGGGTATTAAGATATGGTTTAACTTTAACTTGAATAATAAGTTTATCTGACACTTGAGATGCAGATAACTGACCAAAGAAGGACCTTCATTATCTCAATTAATGGCACATTACTTAAGCCACATAATTGTTGTGGGTAATTTTGCAGAAAAGTCTCAATCACCTTGTTGATTCATGATAGGACCACCAATGATGTCTTAATCACCAACTTTATTATTTTAATCAATTCAGCAAGTTAGAGTAATGATTCAATAATACTGCATGTATAGTGACTGCTACATTGATTTTTTTTTAGCAGCAACAATTTGGCTTAAAGTGATTTTACTGTTACTACAGTAAAATCACTAGCAACTGAATTGATCACTACAATAGATTTAGGTTTTAACCACTGCAAAAGTGGTGACCATACTCCACCTTGTTGGAAGTGATGAGATATGCGCCCTAATTTGACGGAGCCGTCGGAAAAGATGTTCATTTATCACGGATTTGCAGAAGCCACCGGAAAAATTGGCCAAATACAGTGGGATAATTGGCGGTCTGATCCTCACAATCGAAAAATGTTGGTCTCAAATACGACGACAGCTAAGATCACCGAAAAAGATGACCAAATTCGACGCTAACTCAATCCGCCGAAAATGCAAGAGCTTTTCCAACTACCAAACTCAGCCCACCAAAAATATGAGAGCTTTTCCGGCCGCCAGCCGGAAATACCAGAGCTTTTTCAGTGGCCATGGAGTTCCGCTGGAAATCCCAGAACCTTTTCGGCTGCCATGGAGGCCGGCCCGTCGAAATCCAAGAGCTTTCTCGACGGCCATGGCTACCGTTTTCAGCCACAAAAGTGGCGGCCTATCGGAGACTCCTGCACCGTGGTAAACGATAAAAGGGTTGAAGGGTTTATAGGTGACATATGGTTTTGTTGTTTCATATGGTTGGTGGGTGGAGTTAAATAATCAGTCATCAGCCATGTGTTCGATTCTTAGAGCATCTCCGACCGACTCCTACCCAACTTCGACTCCCATACTCCTCCCATGTGCCACATAGGATAGGATAGTGGGAAAAAAAAAAACCCTCCTCCAATGGACTCCTACCTAGGGCTGGCAATTTCGGACCCGACCCGAAGTTAACGGGTCTGGGTCAGGGCTAAACGGGTTCGGGTCATAAACGGATCGACACAATAGACCTGTTTAATAAACGGATCGGGTCCGGGTTTAAGGTCCGGACACGACAGACCCGGGAAGACCCGTTTAGTATTCAACGGGTCGTGTCGGATCCGGTTGGGTCGGGCCTACCCGCAATCTGATGCTATAATATATAATACCAACTGGTCTTTCGGGTCGAGTCGGATTGGGTCGGATTGGGTCAACTGAATAGACCCGGGTGGTAAACGAGTCTTACTGGGTCTACCAGTTTATTAGCGGGTCGGGTACGGGTTTAGGATCTAGACACGATTAGTTAAACGGGTCTGGGTCTGGGTCTAGAGGCTTTGGACACGACACGAAACTAGACACAACACGAACCCGACACGACACGACCCATTGCCACCCCTACTCCTACCCATCCTACATGGCTGAAAGAAATCAAAACAAAACATCCCATCATATGACGGCCCCACGGATGGGAGGCACTTCCAACTCCCAGCTAGTTCAAGCGGTGCCCCGGCTCCTACCACCACATAGGACGGGTAGGAGCCGGTTGAAACTGAATTCTTCACTACAAGACAAAGCCACATGGGACGGGAGCTGAGATGGGAGTCCTTTGGATATGGCCTTAGCACTAGGGGTGGCAATGGGTCGAGTCGGGTTGAGACACAGGTATCACTGTAGCAACCGAATTGATGGCCGGTTTGATGTAGACTGTGTCTTTTAGGAATAGGCTGGAGCTGAAATGATCTTGTTGTTGGAATTATATAGGGGTGTCAACGGGTCGTGTTGTGTGGGGTTGGTGTCGTGTCTAGTTTCGGGTCGTGTCCAAAACCCCTAGACCCAGACCTGACCCGTTTAACTAATCGTGTCTAGATCTTAAACTTGTACCCGACCCGCTAATAAACGGGTAGACCCGATAAGACCTGTTTACCACACGGGTCTATTCAGTTGATCCGATCCGACCCAATCTGACTCGACCTGACCTGACCCGTTGGTACTACTTTTACAGTATCGGATTGTGGGTAGACCCGACCCGATCCGTTGAATTTTAAACGGGTTTTCCCGGGTCTACCGTGTCCAGACCCTAAACCCGGACCCGACCCATTTATTAAACGGGTCTATCGTGTCGACCTGTTTACGACCCGAACCGTTTAGCCCTGATCCAGACCCGCTAACTTCGTGTCGGATCCGAAATTGCCAGCCCTAGAATTATGGCTCAAAAGCATCTCTCAATAGGGCTTTTGACTAAGTCCCAAAGAATAATTGCTAAGAATCTAAAATTTAAAAGGCTAGTTAGCAGCCAGGTTGTATACTTGCAGTTTCTCTCTATAAATATTTACTTATTTATCTGTTTGCATTTAAAATAGCGATATATCGTAAAAACACGAAGTCAAGACTTGATTCATTTTTGAAATTAGAAGTTAGACTTAATGCAGTTTTTTTATATGACCACATGCATTAAAGTAGTTAAGAAATCATCACCCGATTTCATATTGAGACTCTTTTCTATGGCAACATGACCTTCGACTTAAAATATAGTGGCACTTGGGGAAGAGGTTGATAGCAACTAGTAAGTTTTTTTTTTTTTTTTAGGTATATCATATGGCTTTGGATCATTCCTTCGCGATCCGGAGATCTTCATACACGAGTGCCGAAATGCCCGAGAAAAATTGAGAATTTTTTCGTGTTCGCAAAGCTGGTCTAAGCAACTAGTAAGTTACTAGCATGCATGCATGCTACGTGCTGCCCTAGCTGGCTATGGAATTTTTTTTTTTTTTGTAATTTAAAACCAATCTCTTCGGCCACTACTCTGCCACGTTCTCAACCCCAGCACTGGGTCGTACCAATACCAATTGATTGTCCAGAGCAAGTGGACCGGGATAGAGAAACGAGAAGAGCATTAATGGAACGATAGACCAATTTCATTAATAATATAATATTCAATGATATCCTTATATGACACCTCTTCAAAAAATGGTGAGACACAGTAGGAGAGATAAATAGAGAAAAATTAGCATTACAATACAGCGCATGAGAGAGTAATATTTTGTTTATGTTGTCTTTTGTTTATGTTGTCACTTTTATTTACGAACCTTTGGCTATCAACTAATTAACATCATATTTGGGAGTGATTTTATTACCAACGTAACTATTATTATTATTATTATTATATTATTGAGGTGGGGTTTTCGGTCCCCCCCCCCCCCCCTCTCTCCACACACACATTTTAAAACCATGTAAAATGGATGGGGACTCAAGCCCCCCTCCCCAAGATGGGGGTTGATTGTGGCCTCCTCATCAATGGGGGTAGTTGGAGTAATTATTTTGGGATCCAACCCCTCAAAATCCCATGTGGATGTGGAGTAGGGGACCGGTTGGAGATGCTCTAAGGCCCAATGTGAGCTGAATTAATGTCAAATTAAAATAAATTAAATATCCTAGGCCCCATATGAAAAGATGACCCGAACCCACTTAAATAACCACGAATCAGCGCATCGTGGCCGCTGATTCGACATCGCACAGTCTGGGCGCTACAGGACGGTTACTGGCCACTTTCATTAACGGTGCAGAGTCGAGACCCAATTTGCAAGGTAAGAGGAAGCAAGTATCGTTCACTTATCTAGATGATTGCCCTTTTCAAAAAAAAAAATTTGTGCTTCAGATACTTTTACAGAAATTTTATTTAACAAATTAAAATTATATTTTATGTATTCTCGCACTATGCTAAATACGGGTTGTTTTCATTTCCCCTCACTAAAGGAAACATAAACGATTCCACTTACTTAAATGTCCATTGACTTCATTTCCTTTCCCTAGCAGCCTGGCTTATCAATTTAAGAGAAAAAAAAATTAAGGGTGGAAAGTTGTTTTATGTGTACATTTCCACTCTATTACTCACTTAATTTCCTTCCTCTCTAAAGAACGGGGAGTGGAAATGAAGTAGGTCCATTGGGAGGAAATGAAGACCGCAGGTAGATTCGTTTACAATGATTTTAAATGAAAAGGATTATGAAAACAAAAATAAAGTCAATATGTTAATATATTAATTTCACCCTCCCTTCAGCCCAAAAGAGCACACCTGGCCTTTAAGAAAAACTAGTAAGAAACCCGAGTAAAGCCTGGATGAACTTGATGCACGCCTTGTTAGAGAGAGAGAGAGAGAGAGAGAGAGAGAGAGAGAGATAATACAAATGATTTTCTTAATTAACATGAAATGATTATTAGCTGTCATTGAATGGATATAGGTTTTTAATATGATTTATAAGAGAAAGAGACGTGTTCACACACGGAAGAAGGATTCTGGATCTTCAAAAGATATCCACGTGTCACAATACGGGAGAGAGAGCTAACTCCATTTTAGTATTATACTATTAGATTAGACTATTAGATATGTAGTTTACTAGTGCATGCCTGTGCCTGTCGGCACTGCAGCGGGCCGCCTTCGGCGGCAACACACCCCCCGGGCATCACCACCTCCACCGTCGTATGCGACGACAATACACCTGACCGCCTTCGGCATGCCCGTGCCGATTGGCACAACGCGGGAGCCTTCGGTGCGACCAACCAACCCCTAACTCCGCTACCCGAGAGAGAGAGAGAGAGAGAGAGAGAGAGAGAGAGAGACCGTGGGGAAAGAGAGAGAGAGAGAGAGCAGGGCCGTCTCGATACAAACTGAAGCCTAAAGCGAAAATTCTAAATGGGGCCTTTTTATATTTATTTTTTTTCATAATGGGCCGGGCCTGAATGGTGGGTATGGTGGCTGTGGGCTAAGAGGCTGCCGGCCGTGAGTGAGGTAACCAAATCACAGGGCCGTTTTGGTAGCCATTTAGCACGGGCACAAACACAGACACGTAGAGAGAGAGAGAGAGAGAGAGAGAGAGAGAGAGAGAGAGAGAGAGAGCCGTTTAACTAATCGTGCTGTGTCTAGTTTCGGGTCATGTCCAAAACCCCTAGACCCGGACCCGACCCGTTTAACTAATCGTATCTAGACCCTAAAGTAATAAAGTTAAATGGCCCGCTCCAACTTGATTATACCCCAATCAAACACATAACCCCTTAAATATACCCTAATTATATGCACTCTTGAATACACCCCTCTTAAATAAACCCCATGCAGTTGGCTGGTATTTGAAGGTAGGGGTGGCAATCCTTGACCCGACTCGAACCCGACCCGAAGTTAGCGGGTTTAGATTTGGCCTAAACGGGTTCAGGTCATATTAGGGTCAACCCGATTGACCCGTTTATTTAATGGGTCGGGTTCGGGTTTGTACTTATAGCTCGATTGACCCGACTTGACCAGTTTACCAAATGGGTCATGTCAACCCGACCCGACCCGAGCCGACCCGACCCAATCCGATCAAATCAGGCCCAATCCGACTTGTCTTGACTCAACCCGGTAGGTTTACATGGGTTCTGTTGAGCCGACCCGACCCGACCCGACCCGTTTAGTAAACGGGTTAAACGGGTCGGGTCGGGTTTGGGTTTAAGTTTTTGACACGTTTATTAAACGGGTCGGGTTCGGGTTGGGTGTTTTGCCCTTATACCTATGTCTCAACCCGACCCGACCCGACTCGACCCATTGCCACCCCTACTTGAAGGCAGACGTAGGGCTGCAACTTGGGCGGGCCAATCGGAACCCAACCCGAGCCCAACCCGAACCCAACCCAAATTTGAGCGGGCTAACCTAAACCCAACCCGAGCTCAACCCGAATTATTTCTCCTCTACCATATTGAAGCCGATCAACCCAGCCCGCACAACCTAATCAACCTGGCCAACCCGACGGATTAGGCTAGGGCTAAGGAAGTTCAAAACAGACCTTGGATTGGGTTTAGTTGGGGGTACAAAAGATGCTAAGTTAGGGCTTTGAGGTTTGGGGTATAAAAGAAAAGGACAATGTTGGTATTAAAGGGTCGTTGAGTAAGTTAATGAGAAACGATAGGGAGACAGGGGCTAGTTACAGATTTTTGGGGTCCTTAATTATCTCTCTCTAAACCCAATCTAACCGAATCCCTCTCACAACATCACAGCTGTCCCTTTTTCCCATCCACTCTCTCTCTATACCCGATCGCACCCCCTCTTCTGTTTCTTTTATTTCTCTCTCTAAGTCTGATTCCCATCTCTGTACCTTTCAAACGTCTCTCTCTCCTCCTTAATTATCTCTCTCTAAACCCAATCTAACTGAATCCCTCTCACAACATCACAGCCGAACCTCCTAGAAAACCAACGATGCTGATTTCCTCATCTCTCCTCTCATCTGATACTCTCTTTCTCTATCATCCTATCTTCTCTCCAACTAACAGATCCCATCTCCCGACCCATGCAACCCGAAACCCAGGCCTAACCAAACTCCATCACAGCCATCCGAGATGCAACCCCCTCTCTAGCTAGCTGTACCCAGCCCCGACTTCATCGCGGCCCACTCTCTCAAAACCGAAGAGAGAAGAGAGAGAGAGAGAGACGGAGGAAGAGAGAGAGACGGAGGAAGAGAGAGAGAGAGACGGAGAGAGAGAAGGGGAGAGAGAGATATCGGGGGAAGAGAGAGAGCGATGAGGAGAGAGAGAGAGGGGGGGGGGGGGCGGGAATTGGGGGGCGATGGAGACGTGAATCCGTGATTTGGGGACGTGATTTAGAGAGAGAGAGAGAAACTTGAGAAGAGAGAGAGAGACGGAAAGATAGCGAGAGAGATCGGAGAGAGAAACGGACGGAAGAGACTCTCTCTCCTCCTTAATTATCTCTCTCTAAACCCAATCTAACTGAATCGCGGCCCACTCTCTCAAACCCGAAGAGAGAAGAGAGAGAGAGCGAGAGAGACGGAGGAAGAGAGAGAGACAGAGAAAGAGAGAGAGAGATCGGGGAAAGAGAGAGAGAGACGGAGAGAGAGAGATATCGGGGGGAGAGAGAGAGAGCAATGGGGAGAGAGAGAGAGAGAGAGGGGGGGCGGGAATTGGGGGGCGATGGGGACGTGATTTAGAGAGAGAGAGAGAAACTTGAGAAGAGAGAGAGACGGAAAGATAGCGAGAGAGATCGGAGAGAGAAACGGATGGAGAGAGAGAGACGGACGGAAGAGACGGGCATGAAATCTTTCCATATGCAGCCCCCTATATCTCTAAAAATCATCTCAGCCGTCCCTTCCACTAAGCTGGTCCCCCCCTTAATTCTCTCTCGGATTTCTCTCTTAATTCTATTTACATATATGCAGCTCCCTCTCTCATATGCAGCCCGCTCTCTCTCTCTAAACCTCATCTCAACCGTCCCTTACATCCAGCTGACCTACCCGATTTAGATTTAGATTGTGGGATGAGAGAGTCTAGTCTAGTCAGCGTTTTTTTGTCTAGTCAGCTTTGGTGCCATTTTTTGTCTAGTCAGCTTTGGTGCCATGTTGCCGAGTCTCTGGTCCCCTCCTAGACAAAAAACCGCTGACTTAGAGAAGTTGATGGATAAACCCGACACCTGCTCAAAGGAATAAAGGATGATCTTCACCACCAATACCTGGAATTCATCTGCCCTGCAAAAAAGCAGTGTGTCATCTGCAAATTGAAGGTTAGACACCTCCCATTTCGGTTCCCCCAAGGGAAGGAGAAGCCTGCTACATCGGGCCTGAGCTAGGACATCAAGCAGAATGTCCGCCGCAAGAATAAATAGCAAGGGCGAGAGAGGGAAGCCCTGCTTAAGGCCCTTCTTCACCTTAAAATGACCGCCAATTTCTCCTCTAATCAAGCACGAAAGTTTGGAAGAAGACAAGCAAGCACTGATCCACCACCTCTACTCAGCGGAGCAACCTTTGGACACGAGGACTCGATCCAAAAAGGACCAACGGAGACAGTTGAAAGCCTTCTCAAAGTCTAACTTGATAAGAAGTCCCTCTTTTTTTCTCTCCAGCAGGTGGAAGATGACTTCTTGAGCCGAAGCCACACTATCCTGAATGTGTCTCCCCTTAATGAAGGCCGATTGATTGCAGCTGACCAATTGCTGTTGGAAATAAATCCATGGTGGAGGCCCGCAGCGGAAGCAAAGAGAAGGTCCGAGGACCGTGAGCGGTGTGCGTTACATATCAAAATTTTCATCGAAACGATCTACATATGCGTGTATGAATCTAGCATGGCAACTACGCGAACCCCTAACGATGATCTAATGTGAAAGAACAAACTAGCATGAATGCATGTTCTAATTATGTTAGATCTACTTGTTAGAGGTCATACCTACGTGCGGAATCTTTCACCGCGACAAATTTCTTCTTTGTCGATGGAGACGGGCTACGGATCTGCTCGACATAGCTTCGGTGCGACGGCCATAACTTTCTGCTCCGAACTCCGATTGGGCTGAAATTTGGACTGCAAGTAGCCAACTTCGAGACGCAACTTTTCCAACAAGTTTCATGTCGTTTGGACTTCTGTAGCTCCCAAAATCGTAGAAACAACGTTGATTTTCTGTGCAGATTCTGGACAGCAAAAGGTTGCGGGAGACGCCTTCTAGTTCACCCGATCTTACACGATGCACGGCACCTCGTCGATGGATCTCTGAGTGCCTCCATACGACGAGCCTTCTCCTTCTACAAAACATCACGTGAGGAAGACGAGTCGCCATCCAATGGCGCAAGCGAGGGAGAGAGAGACGAGAGAGGAGATGCGAAGAGAGGAGAGGGGGCGGCTAGGGTTTCCCCATGCCATGGCCGGCCCTAGGGCTTGCATGGCTCTATTAATTTCGTGCACCCTCTCTCTCCTTCTCATATATAGGGCCGGCCTATTCATATGGATAAGGACAGTATGGATAAGGATGATAGATTCAAACCTTATCCCTATATATCTCTTCTTTATCTCTATCCTTTCCTTGTTTTCGAAAACGGTCAAAACCAGCCCGTTTTCTGCGCCTCATAACCGGCCCCTTCATCGGAGGCAACAACCTCCCGAAACTAATGGGGCCGGCCTTGACCAGTCTCTCAACACTTTGGGCCGGCCCCCTTAGTGCATAGTGGCGCATGGTATGACCAAAACGCCCTTATGCCACTAGTTGGCCGTTCCTCGTGTACGAGACTTTGCAAGGCACACATAAGTGAAGTGCACCAGTGATTTCACTATTCTCTGAGATTCCCGTAGGGTGCCCCTAGTGAAGTCAACTAGTCAACTCGCAACATGTCCCGGTGCATCGCACCCATGTGGCAAAGTCCACTTATGGCAAGGAATTGCTACATGCGTCTCTGCACTAACCTAGGGTTTCCCCTTAGTGCACACACGTAGCTACGCATCTACCGTGCACTAGTGCGAAGCACTCACGGAGCGTATGCTTGGACTTCTCGCTTCCTCTAACTATGTTCTGTGTTTCGAGGAGATGGTATAAGAACCGTACATAATGTCGATAAGGTGGAACCTTCAGGGACCAGGGTTCATGGCTTCCAACTCAGACTCGATCGACACACTACCCGAGTGTACCATCGAACCTCTGAGTCCGAGTTAACCTGCGTAGCCACCCAGAGTGCGACGCAGGCTGCACTCCAATTCCCCCGGACTTACTATGTTCTCTCTCATACCCCTGCTCTCCGCTTAGTATGGTAAACTCGCTGTCCCTCCACTTGGTGCCATGATGCAACTCGAGCAGTGGAGAATACCGTCAGACTCGAGTGCTCATATGACTCGGTTCCTTCCCGGTTGACCACATACATCGTACCTCCGATTACTCTTCCGAGCAACCGGATCCGTCACCAGTCCAACTGATGACCACCTGGCCAGGGTTTAATACGACGTAGGTCAGACCAAGGAACGCACCTCCCGTTAGGGGTGTGGATAGCCTGCAGGAGTGACACGCTGATGCAACGCCAGCCGGGTAACCCAGTACACCGTGGTTTTGGATCACTGCATCCGGATCCTCACACATTGGTGCGCCAAAGCACCACACAACTGGTTAGTCCACCAGACATGGTTCCTCAGGGTTTAGGACCGTTTTACCCTAAGCAGAAACACGGTTTAGTGCACCGATGTCTGCTCATCGATCTGTGCACCGTGTTGGTTCCGTTCGGCCACAGACACTGTGCCTGGTAATGACCGTGGTAGAGACACCTACGCTCTGTCATCCCAATAGCTTATCCTGATAGGGCGACCAACCCTTATCAGAGCTGCGAACGTATTTAGGTTACATGGGACCAGTCCCTTGAGTCTCCCACTCAAGTGGATTACCATGTAGCCATGGCTCTCTGTTCTGTAATCAGAACACGTACTAAGGTACGTACCAATATGCAATCCTATACTATCAACCATACAAAACTAAATACTAGGTTTTTACGAGCTATAGACCTCACCAATTCTAACAATCTCCCACTAGGTCTAACGAGGAATAACGGTGTTGAGCTTTGTAGCTTCTACATGCTGCCCAAAAGCCTTTGCAGGAATTCCCTAAAGGAATTGACAACATTGTCTGTAGATTCCACCTCAGTACCGCTACTTGCAATTCCTCATATAACTGTCAGATCAAGTGGAGTTTGTACTTGATGGGTTTCCCCTCACGGCGGTGCCTAGTCTCCTTGGACCTTGCTTACCGCTCTTCTGTTGTAACAACAGATAACTGAGCCTCTGGTACGCGTCCCAAGTTCTCTAAGAACTTTCTAAGCCTTACCACCTGATATACTACTTCGCACGCAACAACGTGCTAAGCATCTGTGGTAGAGTCTGTGATGCACTTGCTTCACACTCTACCAATTACCGCTTCTAATCCCAAAATAAAAATAATCCCTGAAATCGATTCTCTGAAACACACATCTGACACCAAAGTCAGATCCTGTGTGTCCAATCGATATCAGGACCTGTGAAGTGCAAGCTAACTCACAATCCTTACTTAACGAGGATTTCTGAGTATACCCTTCACATCGGTCCAAAGATCTGGACCCGGGTTCGACTGAAACTGACCCATCTTCCTGCTGCGCAATAGATATCTAGCCTCTTAAAACGAATCTGGCTAGAATCTTATCTTCATGCGTAGCCTGTGACAGCAAGAGAATCTTGCTCTGGTTGTCTCGAGTTACCTTGATTCCCAGAGCATAACTCGCCTCATTAGGATCTTTCACATCGAATTGTGATGACTACAAACCTTTACCGTAAACAATATTCTTACATCATTTTCAATCAGTAAAATATCGTTAACGTAAAGTACTAAATACACCCTTGTAGCTATTTCACCTTTCTTGTACCAACTTGGTTTATCCTCATTCTGATCAAATCCATGTGAGCGGATTCCCTTGATCAAAATAGACATTCCAACCTGGATGCTTGCATCAGTCCATAAATGGACCATTGCAACTTGCATTCCATATCTTCCTAACCTACTGACACAAAGCCTGAGGCTACATCATCCATATGTCCCTTTTCAAATTCCCGTTAGGGAATAACTGTCTTGACATCCATCAACCAGATCTCCCAACTATAATGGGCTGTGATGGATTAAGAGGATCCGTTATAGACTTAGGCATAGCTACCAGTGAGATGGTTTTGACATAGTCAATCCCTTCTCCTTTGGCAACTAATCTAGCTACTTAAGTCTTAATTGGGTGCTCTTCTTATACACCTTCTACACCCTGAAGGGTGATAGTGCTATAAGTGTTAAGACTGTTCCAAGGGACATTGATGCAAATTTGCCTCCATGGTATTTTGTCAGTCAGAGCTGTCGGAAGCTCCCACTACTTCTTCGTAGCTCTAGGGATCATCCTCCTGAAACTCTGGATTAACTATCAAAGTTTCTCCATAGTATCTTTCAGGAGCTCTGATGGTCCCACAACAATGAGGTGGTGGTGGTACAAAGGAAGCTCCCACTACTTCTTCGTAGCTCTAAGGATCATCCTCCTGAAACTCTAGATTAACTATCGAAGTTTCTCCATAGTATCTTTCAGGAGCTCTGATGGTCCCAGAACGATGAGGTGGTGGTGGTACAAAGTGAATCGTTTCTACAATACCTGGTATACTAGTTTCTTGTATCATCTACTCCCACTACGTTTTTCAAATGCGCACTCTCTACCAGTACCCAGTAGTTCACCCAGAACTACCTTACTGATAAACTTATGGTCTTATAATATAATCTTGATCTAGGTAGATGGTGTTCGTAGAAACGATTACCTTCCTAACCTCAAGATCATAAAACAGTCCATCTTATGCCTCCTAAGGGTAACCTACAAACAGATATACCTGGAACTACATCTTCATCTCATCCCTCTTGTCGTTTTGCACAAGTGCAGGACAACTCTATATCTCGTGACACTATAGTGTCAGCTTTCGCTTAGACCATAGCTCTCTATAGGTCTGAGGTACTGATCTAGATGAGAGATAGTTTCAGATATAAGCTACTGTTTTAAGGTACAACCCCACCAAAGGTGGGTAGTATACTTGGCAATATTCATCATACTACGGACCATGTCAAACAGAGTCCGATTCCTTCTCTCGGAGACTTCATTCTGACGTGTCATCCTTAGAGCATTTAACTGGGAGATAATCTCATACTCTCTCAGGATCCTATGGAACTCGTCCGATAGTGACTTATTTCTTCGATTAAATCGAAGAGTCTTCTATCGTCTAGACGCTCTTGGAACCATAGACGTCAAAATTAACTAACTCCAATACCTTAGTGGCCCTTTTAGTTATTCTGCCTTCCAGATAACATTCATAGGTTAGAAGGATCTCCGATGAATCTGTGAACAGAAACTCGGCCTTCTTTTACCTTTGAATTTATCTAAGGCAGAATATCTAAATCAGAGGGGTCACAAATGGGATAGCTTCTCCGAATGATTTAGATGAATTTAAATTAGACGCTGCAGCTGTCATGATATCTATTTCCGAATTAGAATTAAATATAAAGAGATTATTCTGATCTATTTCTCTAGTAATGAAGCTATCTATTTAGTTTAAGATACACACCTACGGTGCTGTCTAAAACTAAAAACTTCATTTACCAAAGAGGAAACAGAACTACATCTCTAAAAAACAAAATCCGTATTTCGGAAAAACTAAGACAATCATATCTAACAGCTTCCGCAGCGGCTTATGGCATCAGTACCTATGTTAGGATTCCTTCACTATAAAGGAGCCTTCTGCTTTCCTTGAATATCTGTAGACCAGAAGTCTACATTCCAAGAAGCATAAGAACTGCTACTAGATAGCGACTCAACTCCTAACATCCTGAGGTCATACTCAATGTTCAAATACCCCCTATGCTCGCCACAGCGGAAATACTTCCGTCCTTGGCGTTACCAGACTTAGGATTCCACACCAGTTTCTGCACTAGAATAGTTTTCGATCTCTTATAAGTTATTCCCTTAGGTTCTTCTAAAGAAGACCTAGGTTAAGCACTAAAGGCATTGCCTTTAATCTTGATCTCATCCTTTGTCTCTTGGAAATCTCCTTAGAAGTTCTGCGTTTATCATCTCTAACTTGTTAAAGCTAAAGTCTCTGATAACGCCTTCGAAGGTTCCAGACAAGGATGCAAGACAGACGTCTTCCACCATCTCGTCATCTGGTACCATGTCTTGGGAATCTAGTTCGTTCTGGAACTCAAAGATGTGTTCCCGAACAAGCATACCCACTGACATCTCGGTACCGACAAGTATCTTAGTGGAAAAGCGATGAGTCGACTGACTTCGCCTTCCAGACATCTAATGCAAGTAAAACTTAATTAGAGAAGACCCAGCATATCTCTGACTCGCTTCTAAAGAATTGTCCGCAAGTCTGCTATAACATAGCACTTGCACATCTCCTTAGACTCTCGCCAGTCTTCATATGCCTTAGTTAGTGCCCTAGTGATATCTGGACCCATTAGGTCTAGTACAGGGATATTTAGATTGCATGCCAATGTACATTTACTACCCTAAGCATAAGCTAACGATTGCGCTTCCACTCTAC
The DNA here is from genome assembly GCA_947650365.1 of Chamaelirium japonicum. Lineage (NCBI taxonomy): Eukaryota > Viridiplantae > Streptophyta > Magnoliopsida > Liliales > Melanthiaceae > Chamaelirium > Chamaelirium japonicum. The sequence goes on along the minus strand of OX393550.1, from coordinate 79,280,111 downwards.
GTAGTTAGAGACCCGATAACTGGTTCTCTTATGGGATAGCGGATAGGGGAACTATATGGTTGAATGAAAATGAATGCAAAATAACTTATTTTATGGATTTTGAAAATAAGCTAATTATATCCAAATGTCAGCGCTACCCTCACAGCGAAGACACCTCTATGGATTAATTAACCATATATATAAGATCTCGGAATCGACTACACCTGCCCTATGGGGCATCATGCAGCGTCAATCCGCTTACACGGGCCTTTCCTTGACCCAGTCCAAATCTACCAACTAAGGGCTTTGATGGACCATGGTTATCTTTTGGCCAGTGCCACGTGATCACCGTTGTCTTCGCAACGAATACCTCACGTGCACTTAGGATGCTTACCCACGAGCCTAAGCAATTATGACACGGGAGTTCATGCGGCCCCCACTAGGGTGGGATGAAAAGCCCTTCTCTCCTGGCCTCGTAATCGCCATATCCTTAGGGAGGTCATTAAGTAATTTGGCATGGAAACACACAGCTCCCACCCTAGGGGGTGTGAAGTTATGCATCCCCACCCAAACACAAAACGACTGGCCGTGGAGGCCAGAGGATCTCTAAAAGTCCTCTCTTACATCCCTTATTAAAGTTGAGGGTTATTTAATGCAAGTATGAGTGTACACTAAGGTCACGACAACCTATACACTAGACCCTGGTCATACCGTGCTCCCACTAGCATTCAAGCCTTTCGCGAAGCATTAATCGATCTTGGAATATCATAGTCCCTGCCTCGAGTGGATTTCTCCACTCAAGGGTCACATTACATATCCCAAGAACATTGATGCTTTGCAAACTTGGCTATCACGCTAATGCCCTGGAGCCTAGCCTAAGGTCAGACTGACAGGAAAGGTCTTCCACTACCATGGCGCCTTGCTTATAAATTTGACGAATGATGTCATAGTAGAATTCCAACTCATTCTAGGTTTCGATGCTTGCCAAATAGGCACACCCGACTAATCGGGTGTTGACCTAATGGGGGCATAACCAAATGTGAGGAATTCATACTATCATCAAGGTTCAATTAAATAATAGGCGTCACTAGTGGAAAGGGCATCCCTCTGACACAGATAATCAAATTATCGCATCGGGGTTCTCTACAGAAATATAAAGAACTACTGAAAGAAATAAGCACACAACTGAATCAAGTTCAGGGTCCGACCCCTGAACCTGACTGGCACAGCGCAGGCTCTCTGTCTCCTTCACAAGGCTCCTCGATCCGGTGCAAGCCTCTGTATACGATCTTCTGACGCTTTATGCCCTTTGCCGTCATCGTGTACGCTTCGCCGGATCGCCATCGTCCTCCAAGGTTCCGCTCATCTTCCCAGTGGTGGATCTCCACGGTAAGTCCTCCTCTTCAATCTGTAACCGAAAAAGATCTAGTACGCTTCGAGCAAGTGCTCGCTCGTATACAATCTCCTAGAAAGAAAAGGAAAACAAACCTAGCAAAAGCCTGGGAATCAAGGGTGGTAAATCTTCACCTCTTGCCCGACTATGGCTCTAAAATCTATCCACACACAGAAGAAAAAATATCCAGACAAAATCGCTAACACGGGGTCCGACCCCCGGTAGCAAGCAATCACATATCCAGAATAATTTTAGAAGCGGCGCCCTGCAAGAACGATTCATAGAACATACAAAATCTACTATGCATGATCTACTCGTAGAACCCCGATGGCGGCACATACTATTCATGCGCGCACATGACGGTTTCATGAAAAAAACATGAAACGCATACCACTAGCGTG